>BTHU01000003.1:4260000-4572500 GCA_036184795.1 Tokudaia tokunoshimensis | reverse complement strand
GCTCATTGTTCTTTTCAGCTATTCCATTATTTCTATCTGGATATCTCTTCTTAACAAATGGTTGGTTAACAGAGTGTCTATTAAACATCCAGATGGAAGAGCTTTTTTTTCCCCCTGATTTGTTCAGGAGAAATGAGAATATTTTAAATTTCCCTTTATTCATAGTAATCATGAAGATTGTAGGATGTTTATTTTATGGCGTCTCATTTTGTGAATGTCTCATGGAACTGAGACAATGGTGTGTTATTTACAGAGGCTGAGAACCTGTGCTTGACTCTATTAATTCCTGTCTCACCCATCATATGCTGAGAGTGGAGAGCTAAACCCACTGCTAAGATCCTCTTCTTATTCAGTTCTCCTTCCTATCTCTCTCCTTGTTTCCTTTCACAGATATCAACACTTACTCTATTATTCCCACTGATCATGATTTCCACTTTAGTCTTATTCTATGAATAGTGTAATGCTTCCTATTCAAGCCCTGTGTAAGGGTCCCAATCTCTGTTTTCTTGTTTCCATCCGCCTGGTAAATTTCACTTTCTGTTTTCACTTGTATATGCTTTGGACAAATGTAGCTTTAAATAGAATTATAGAATTTGAATTGTTTATTCATATAGTTGAAACTGAGTTTGGTCTCAATTACACCAAAGTTGCATGTGATGTTTACATGGCACTCCTGAGTTTATTTCATATTTGTGCATCTCCTTTATTACATTCAATTTCACGAGAAGAATGTCTGCATTTTCTTCCAGTGGTTCCTCCACCCATCTCTCTCTTCCTTCTTCCCTTTACCCCCTCCTCCTTTTCTCTCCCTCCATCCTCCTTTTCCTTCTTTCCTTCCTTCTTTCCTTCCTTCTTTCCTTCCTTCCTTCCTTCCATCCTTCCTTCTTCTTTCCTTCCTTCCTTCTTTTCTCCCTTCTTTCCTTCCTTTCTTCCTTCCTTCCCTCCTTCCTTCCTTCCTTTTGCTCTCCCTCCCTTTCCTAGCAGGACCAAGGATTGAAGCCAGGACCTCATGCATGAGGCAGGTGCTTATCCCTGAGTACCAGCTGAATGCTGGCTGTGCATGAGTCAGTCTCCAGAGCACTAATCTATATTTCATTAAATGGCCTCAACTATTCCCTATGGCATGTCAGCTATAAATGACTCTATCCAGCTTCTATCCAAGAGTAGGTACCCAGAGCAGCACAATGGTATAACTGGAATTTCCTTTAATTCTTCCTTTCTTCCTTTAGAATTTCTGGATCTTTGCAGCTTTGTAGGATCATCCATTCTGATGATGTCTCCATTTGACCTTAACATGGTGTTAGTTTCAGTCAGGTGTCAGGTCTCATTTCAAAATGTCTAGTTTATACATAAATTCTCTCTTTTGACAGCCTAATGTTAGTCATTTAAAAAATAGTTTTTGCTAATTCTTTTTATTTTCTTTTGAGACTGAAACTCATTGAGTAAGGGCTAATCTCAGGTTCACGGTGTAGGCTGGGCTAACATCCAGTTCTTCATTCTCATTCCTCAGACTTTAGGGGTTGTGCTTACAAGTAATACAACTGTTTGAGTGCTGCAGGAGCATCTGTGTCCTCTTCAGCCATTTCCATAGGGTTGCTACCTTCTTCTTGTTCTCCTTGAGATTAAGTAAGGTTTCATGCAATCTATGTTGTCCCTATTGTTGTAAATTGTAGCTTTTATTTCTAATATGATTTCATGATTATACATTAGTAATTTTTTCAAATTATTTTTGATTGTATTTTCTATTCATTTTTTTCACTTTTCTTTTGTTCATACTTATTCTTTGTTTTAATCTTTGTGTCCAAGAAATTTCTTCCCAAATCTTGATGCTATTTGAGGATGTTTGAGTCATACCATTAAAGGTTGTCAATCTGGTCTTTTGACTGTTAATAAGAATTTTTTTTACATAAGTTTCTCACCTTTTTGTCAAAAAGTTTTATATGAGCATGAGCTATGTCATGCTTTTCCACATTTCACTTGATTTTCTATTATGAGTCTATCCTTAAAGTCCCGCCCCTTCAATCAGCTGTCATTTATGACTAGTGGCAGTGCTGCCTACTGTCTGAGATAAGGTGTTTATAAGTCTGTTCTCTTTCCATTTCGATATGATCTTGGTTTTCTGCTTCTTTCCTTTTCCATATGTCTCCTTTGTGCATTCCCATCTTTCAGGACTACCAGTTTGGTAAAGGTGTTTCCTCCTTTTCAGTGTTGGATAGCTCTTACTTCCTGTCATGGAATCAAGTCTTCTTTCACTTTAATATTTTGTGTTTTTAATATTTTGTGTTTTCACTTTAATATTTTGTGTTTAATATTTTGTGTTTTCACTTTAATAATTTGTGTTTAATATTTTGGCATCCATTTTAGTCTTTTTCAGGTGGTAATTTAATTTATATTTTGTTTAAAATGGTTTTCATAGGTGGGGAACACTTGCTGGTATGTGTAAAGCCCTAGGTTCCATTTCTAGTGCCGCACAAACACACACACAGACACACACACACACACACACACACACACACACACACACACACTCACTCTTCACAGACAAACAAGAACAAGACTGCTTTCACATCTCCTACTTAAGAAATGATCCCATCTGTAGACTAGTGTTCTTGAACTTAGTATGCCTCTCAGGATGCCTTTGAACTTCACCATCTTCCTACCTCAGGCTCCCAAATGTTTGGACTCTTGTTACACATGAGCCTCCTTAGGAGACACCTCTGCTCTGAGGTTGAGTTTCTTAACCCAACTCACCCTCTCCACACACATACACACACACACACACACACACACACACACACACACACACACACACACACTTAGGTACCCATCCTCTACTCTCAGAAGCAAGGAGGGCTGTGATGATAGGATCCTTTAAAATCAAGACTCACCCTCTCGCTGGTGCTAAGAGAGTCTGTTTTAATTTTCTGCCATTGTTTTTGTTTCTTGGGAAACACTTGGGTGCTTTTTTTTTTTAACAAGATAGATTTACTGAATTAGATTAGGCCCATGCCTCTGCATTTTAATAGATCATCATACTAATTCTATGAAAGTTTTAGAACCTTTTCCTTCTAGATAGTTTCATATCAAAATACTATGCAAAGTCTGGACAGCAGATTTCTGTTTTGAGTAGCTGATAAGAGATAAATACAACTTTCACACACTAGAATATTTTGATTTGATATATCAAATTTCTGGCTAGGCATCTGGGATCTAGAATATACACATCTAATAAAAACAACATTTTTTTTTACGTTAATCTCTACTTGGACCACTTTTAAAGCTCTAAGGAGAAAGAGTGATAGATATTTCCTCCAAGGCTCTTCTTTTGGCTGTAATATTTTCTCTCACTATATTCCTATTGCAAAATGTAAATTTCTCCACTTGAAAGAAGATTCCATGGGTCCATCTTGATCTGTGTGTAGCTCCTTGAGAAGGAAGATTCTGTGGCTCCATTTTGATCTGTGTGTAGCTCCTTGAGAAGGAAGATTCTGTGGCTTCATTTTGATCTGTGTGTAGCTCCTTGACAAAAAGTATGCAATAGGAAGCCAGAATGAAAATTAGAATATATCTCACAGTGAAAAGATGTAATGAGCAGAAAAGCAAAGAATTTCTATCAGGCATGTACTTAACTTAAGAGAACTTAGACTTTAATATATATCAGATTTATACCAGGTTCAACCAACCTGAAAAAACGGTGTTTGGAAGTCAAATTCATAAGGATATAATATATTACTACATAATATAATTTAATAATTTCAATGACGCACACAATCAACATGACCCTGGGAACATTTGGAGGGGAAGCCAGAACTCCTATTCCTGAACCAGTACATCCTGCATCTTGTGTGGTGTAAAGCATTATAGATGCCAGAGAGTCTGCACACATTTCCATGACATCGCAGGGAGTATTGAGTCCTTTAATAGCACAACCTAGATGACAGTTCCCAGGGGGTAACTGTTTATTTCATCTCTCTGGCTTTCTAGAAAACAAAACTGAATCCGATTTGTAAATCCACATTTGGTGTTACAAATGTGTTGTTTTCTGGCCACGATAAGCAATGAAAAGAGGAGTTCATAGGTCTGTCTCTGCTCTGAGGTGAGAGCCCAGGCTGTGCATCGAGAGGGTTTGAAGACACTTATCTACTTCTTCGCCAGTCACAGGAATTCAGTCAAGAGTTTTCAGATGGAATCTGGGGGTAGGGGATTAGCTTGGGTTTTCACTAACACAAAACAAAACAAAAACCAAACATAGCCAAAAACAAACAACAATAAAACAAAAAGCAACAACACCAAAAAAACAAGTTTGTCTCTCTAGTCTTGAACTAATTTTTGCAATCTGATTTCTATTAACTAAAAAGGACAGAATGACATATTTTAAAATGACAAAATTTATAGTGTAACAGATTAGAAAATAAATAGTCTTTGGTTTTCTGAATCACTGGATTGGGGTGTATGAGTGTGTGTGTGTATGTGTGTGTGTGTGTGTGTGTGTGTGTGCGTGTGCGTGTGCGTGTGCTTGTGCGTGTGCATGTGCATGTGTGCATGTGTGGATAAAGATTGCTGTGTGATCATAGTTACAGCTTAAAAAAATCTAAGCAATGCTGGTTCAACAGAGGGTAATTAACAGACTAAATGTAATTATTTTTTCTTTTAATTCAGTGACTTCTATTAGAAAATGCCCTTTAGCTATGTCACTACCTGGCACTCTTGTGCATCCTAAGGTCCACACAGACTTTGCATGGACTTTCCTGTCTGTAGCACTCTACTGGCACATAATCCTATCTTTTGTGTGATGCGTAACATTTCCTTAGACTAGCATCTGTTCTTTAAATTTTATTACCTTTAATTCACACAAAAAATGCCCTTTCCTTTTAAGCCTCTGGTAAGCCATTGTTGGATTTAGTTATAATTAGGAACAATAAACAAAGAAAATGTATTTTGATATGTATTTAAAGCTTTCAAGGCATGTTTATTGTTCTCATTGTCTTTGTGACTGCAAAAGCAAGTGTTCTTAAGTTCACCCTAAGAGCCAATGGTGCATGCACTGCATCTGGTAGTTGAAGCCCTATTACTTAGACGCTCCCCTCCCCCAAAGGCAGTTGAATATATGCAGATGCTCAGAAGGAAGAAAAATGTAGTTTCTGGGTTTTCAGCTACATGCATCACTGGATATTTCCTCACAACAGTATTTATGTCGGCAACAAACCTGCTGAGCCTTAATGTAATTTTATTAATAATTGCTTCCAGGGTTGCAAAATATTTTATTCTAGCACTGGATGTTCCAATGTCAAAAACTCTGTAGTAGATGCGTTTTGTTAGAAGGCCAAAGATTTCTGTGCAAAAGACTAAGTCAATATTTGTTCTGATCTCAAGCTTAGCCTTCTTAAAGCCATCTGATGCCTGTGGTTTAGATTACAGAGTAGTCCGAGTGGAGATTTGTATATAATTGATTATCTGTGTGGGGAACTGAGCTACTGATGCATTCCTGCAAACAGAAGAGGATCAGAGCATCTAAAATGCCCTGTGAATATGATTAACTTAGGGTGGAAACAGACTTCTAAAAAAGAGTTTTAATAGGGCTTATTTCAGTATAATAAAAATATATTTAAGTTATTCTAGTTTCATTCTATCACTGTAAAAAAAAATACAATAGCCAAAATTAAATTAGGGAAGGGAGTATCTTTTTTTTTTTGGTTCACCCTGCCAGGTCACAGTCTAGCATAGAGGGACATCAGAACAGAAGCTCAAGCTGGAACCTGAAGTAGAAACCACAGAGAAATAACACTTCTCTCCTTCCTCTCAAGCTCACACTTAGTTAGCTTTTTCATAAAGCACGGGGCCACCTGCCCAGGGAGTGCTGCATGCCACAGCTGATAGAAACCTCCTCTATTAGTTAACATTCTCGACAGGTATGGGCACAGGGCAGTCTGAGAGGTCAGTTCCTCAACCTAGACTTTCCTCTCAGATGACTGTAGGCTATGTCAAGTTTACAATGAAAGCTAACTAGGCCAAAGGATAGCAGGAGTTTAATCATACTATGTTGAGGATACAGTGTGTTTCTGTCACCTTTAAAATTTTCTCAAGATCTCTCTAGTTAGTTCCCCTTCATGCCTGACTTAAAGACCTCACTACTTGCCCTTCAACACAAGATTGAATTTTCCTTCAGATGGGACCACACAGTAGGTTTCTTCTGCATCATTATTAGTTTGCCGAGTATATTCTTCCAGCTTTGTCCACACTGTTACACTATGGGAAGTATGTTCAGTTTTTCTTCTGCGCTGTGCTCACTGGTACGTACAATGTGACACTTACTTCTGCCATCACCATGGAAGGACATTTCTTCCTGATTCTAATTTAAGAATGTTGTAAAGATTATGAGTTATATTCTTTTTAAAAGTAGATTTTATTTTTACCTTGTATGTGGGTGGATGTGTGCTCACGATTGCAGGTTCCTGCAGAAGCTGGAGACACTAGATCTCACAAAGTTGAAGTAACTGGTAGATGAGAGTGGCTTGACATGGCTTCTGGGAATCCAACTGGAGTTTCCTCTGCAACAGCAGTAAGTTCTCTGACTTGCAGAGCCATCTCTCCAGTCCTTTAGATATATTCTCAGGTTGTCAAGATGTACTCCATGCTCTTGCACTACGTTGTATTTCTTTTATAAGTCTTGAGCATCCAGTGGCTCCATAGTCTACAATGTTGTATATGCCTTTTGTAGTTATGACCAATTAATGGGGAAATATTGCTGACTCCGAATTTATCCTCATTCTTTCTTAATGCTATGCAACAATCAAATATGTAACTACCTTATTCATAATTTTATGTGAGAGTACTGAGTATTTATTTATGGAGATAAGATCTTACTCTTTAGTTAAGACTGGCTTTGAGTTCCTAACAACCCTTTTGGCTCCACCTCGTGATGTGAGTATAAGAGTGAACCCTTACACACTGTTTAGGATGCTATTTTTAGTGGTGTTTCCTTTTTAAAAAGTTAGTTGCAGGGACCTAAAGTTCTTGTAATACAGATCTTTCACTTGATTGGTTAGAATTACACCATGATATTTTATATTATCTGCGAGTATTGCTAAGGGTGTTGTTTCCCTACTTTCTTTCTCAGCCCATTTACCATTTATATAAAGGAGGACATCTGATTTCTTTGAGTTAATTTTATATCCAGCCACTTTGCTGAAGCTGTTTATCAGCTGTAGGAGTTCTCTGGTCGAATTTTTTGGGATAATTTATACATACTATCATATCATTCATGAATAGTAATATCTTGATTTCCTTTTCAATTTGTATTTCCTTGATCTCCTTTTGTTGTCTTATTGCTCTAGCTAGAACTTCAAGTACTATATTGAATAGATATGGAGACAATGGCAGTTTTGTCTTGTCCCTGATTTTAGTGGGGTTGCTTCAAGTTTCTTTCTATTTAATTTGCTGCTGGCTATTGGCTTGCTATATATTGTCTTTATTATTAGGTTTAACTATGTTTCTTGAGTACCTAATCTTTCCAAGACTTTTGACATCAAGGGGTGTTGGATTTTGTTGAAAACTTTTTCAGCATCTAATGGGATGATCATGTGATTTTTTTCTTTTGAGTTTCTTTACATAGTGGCTTACACTGATGGTCTTTTGTATATAAACTAACCCTGTATCCTTGGGATGAAGCCTTGATCATGGTGAATGATGTTGTAATGTTCTTATTTGCAAGAATTTTATTGATTATATTTGCATTGATATTCATAAGTGAAATTGGTCTAAGTTCTCTTTCTTTCTGTGGTTTAGGTATCAGAGTCACTGTGGCTCCATGGAATGAATTAAGCAGTGTCCCTTCTGTTTCTATTTTGTGGAATAGTTTGAGGAATATTGATATTAAATCTTCCTTGAAAGTCTGGTAGAATTCTGCAGTAAAAACATCTGGTCCTGGACTTATTTTGATTTTGCAAGGGTTTTAACAACTGCTTTTATTTCCTTAAGGGTTCTGAACTGTTTAGATAGTTTACCTGATGTTGATTTAACTTTGCTATGTGAGGCTATCTGTCTAGAAAATCATCCATTTTGTTTTGATTTTCCAGTTTTGTTGAGTACATACTTTTGAAGTAAGACCTAATGACTTTTTAAATTTTCATCAGCTTCATTTCTTATGTCTCCCTTTACATTTTGATGGGAATTGCATTGAATCTGTACATTGCTTTTGTTAGGATGGCCATTTTCACCATGTTAATCCTATATCTCCATGAGCATGGAAGATCTTTCCATCTTCTGAGATCTTCAATTTCTTTCTTCAGGCACTTTTATTATATTTTATTTTTGTGTCTTTATTTTCACTTAATTCTAGGAAAAATTTTAATTTCTTTCTTGATTTCTTCTTTGACCATTGGAACATTTTTATTTTTTCTTGATTTCTTCTTGAACCATTTATTGCTCAATAATGTATTGTTTAATCTTTCTGAGTTGTGTGTGGTTACTGGAGACTCACTTGCTGTTGAGTTTATGCTGTGATATGTGTGGTCATAAAATACACACAGACTTAGTTCAATTTTCTTCATTTTGTTAAGATTTGTTTTGTTGTTCATTTGAAATATGTCATTTAGTGCTTTTCTCTGATCTTCAGATCCTTACATAAGTGCAATTCTCCACTGGTGACTCTAAAGGCAACAGTGTAACATGTTGCCTCTAAATTTTCTATCTTTCTAATTTTCTTTAATTTTTCACTGGACTCCTTTTAATCTAATTTCCCAATTTTTCATATTTGCTTATGTCCTCTGTACTTCAAGAGAGCAGTGAATTTAGTCTGGTTTTAGTCAGTGAGCCTGTTTACTTATTTGTTGTGTTTTGTTTGTTTTTGTTTTTTCTTTCTTAGTTAGTGTTCCAGCCTGTGGTCACATCAAGGTTTGTTCCTGAATAAAGGTGGTACACTTCAGGCTTCCTTTGAATTTTTGCATAAATGGTGCACCTCAAAAAAGTCAGCCCAAAGTCTTTGTTCTTTTAGATATTTGTAAACAAAGAAGTGGACTGGCATATCTGTCCTTATTGGTTAGAGGACAGAGGACTCTTCACCATAGACTATCCTCTTGAAGTAACTTCTTGTGCATTAACCCATCTTCTTACTCTATACATAATTTTCCTTAAGGAACACTTGTTTTTATCTGCTGGCTAAGGGTTAAATGTCTACTGGGTGTTATAAAGTGAGAACTTGATAAGAATGAAGAGGATAAAACTTCCATCTATTTTAATCACCTGTTTTAATATGAAATGTTTGGACTGTCTATTTCTGGTCCTCATTAGGGAGCAGGAGGACAAGCACAAATGTTTCTAGCAACACTCTTCTTGTGTATGTGGAATAAAGTTTTTCCCACTAGTTCCCTTAGTCAGGATGTCTTCTTTGGTTTCTGTTTTTTAGCAATTGTTTAATAAAGTTCCCCTTCCTTTGTTTTGTTGATTTTATTAATGTTTCCTCCCTTATTGTTATTTCACCATAGTCTCTAACAGAACAGATGTGAGCCATGTGTGCTTAATCCATCATCTTAGAAGGAAATGTTTTGCAGTATTTTAAAATCAATCAGAGTTCAGTCAGTGGCCAGTCTTTCACAGCTATCAAGTCCAACCCAATGCTGGCAGTGCTTCCTTTTCCTCTCTAGTCCTCAAAGGAGTAGCATATCTCATGCTCTTCCCTTTTCTCCCCAATCCTTACACGAGCAATATGTCTCATGCTCCAAGGAAGATGTGCACAGAGAAAGTCTCTATTCTGAGTGACAGCCTAATATTTTCCAAGACAAATTTATCTTAAAGTAATAAAATCAAAGTGCTACATGCCTTGTGTTCACAAAACTAAAAAGTTATTCCTGGTTCCTTACCTCAGAATTCAGAGTAAAGCAATATAGACAAGGATGTAAGAGATAAACCTGGGAGATAAAGGAATTATTGACAGAACCATGGAAACATATGACCAACCCAAACCACTAACAAATAACCTCAGTTTAATCCTACCTTGTTTTGATAGATCATACCCTTGTTAGTGGCAAGAAATTATTGTATTCATTTTGTATAAATACAAAAGATAAGAACGAAACAACTTATCAAATTAAGAGGGGAGAATGTGGACTAGAAACAGGTCTTTAAGATGGATCAAAGACTAGAAAGGAATCTCTTAGACAATGGATCAGAAAACTGTTAGAAAAGTATCCCCAGTATGAGAAATCTTACCTATCTCACTTTTCCATGTGAAATATGCCTGCACCTCTGGGCAAGGAATCAAAACTATTTCTTACAAAAAGTTCCCAGAGCATATATTTTGTACATGTTCTTGATAGCGTACCACTACTTTTCTCCCCTTGTGATGTAAGTATCCTGGCTGGACCTCTCAGTCAATTGTTACCATAGACAGCTTGAGTGAGACTACAAATCTTTAAGTACCTAATACATAAAACCATAGACTGTTATTTCAAGGTTGTAAGGTAAAATGACATAATTCATATAAAAGAAATAGATTCAGAATAACTGTACCATAATTGAAGAAATTGTCATTTCAATGGCTGTATCCAACAATGCTTGTGTAACTCCTTTTCTGTTAGACAACTTGTTCTCAAGCAAGAATTTTTTGTGATCTATTTTTTCTTCAAGGCCTGTGGATGAAGAAAACATTTAAGGCCTGTAGAAGGAATGCTCGCATGTTGAGGACTGTGGCTCAGGGATGTGTATGCTTTCCTATACTTTACAGATCTTTGCTTTGTTTAGATACCTTTAGGAAGCAAACATGATTACTTTGGTAGTATTACTGAATACATTTAGAAAAATTGCCTTAAAAATAATCTAAACAGTCTAGTATGATAAAGAATCTATGTTTTAGTAATTTCTGAGCAGTGAATAAAATTCCTCTTCATGTCTTTTCCTTAGAAAGCATGGCATTCTTGTAAAGGAAGACTTTCAACAAAAAACAAATATGAGGTAATTAATGTTATTCTGATTCCTTCAGTGGTCTGCTCACTGAAATAGTCATTTCTGAGCCTCACAGATTAAACATGTACAAAACATCTTCAGGATGTACCACATTTCCTTTATTCATTATTCAGTTGAGAGACATTTATGTCGTTTACAGTTTCTTGCTATTACAGATAAAGTTACTATGAACATAGTTGAGCAAGTGTCTCTGTGTTATAGTGGGGCATCTTTTGGGTATGTGTCCAAGGGTAGTATAGCTGGATATTGGGGAAGAACTATACCAAGTTTTCTGAAAAACTGCTAAATTGATTTCTAAAGTGGCTATACAAGTTTGCACTCCCACCAGGAATGGAGGAGTGTTTTCCTTGCTCCACATCCTCGACAGCATGTGCAGTACTTGAGTCATTGATCTTAGCCATTCTGACAGGTATAAGATGGAATCTCAGTGTCATGTTGATTTGCATTTCCCTGATGATTAAGGTCATTGAACATTTCTTTAAGTGCTTCTTGGCAATTCAAGATTTCTCTCTTGAGAATTTTCTGTTTATCACTGTATCCCATTTTTAATTGGATTATTTCGGTTGTTGGTGTCTATTATATATATATATATATATATATATATATATATATATCCTTTACCAATATGTAGGCTGTCATTTTCTCATATTGACAGTATCTTTGCCTTACAGAAACTTTGAAGTTTTATGAGGTCCCATTCATCAATCATTGATCTTAGAGCCAGAGACATTGGAGTTCTGTTCAGGAAGTTGTCTATCAATTGTTTATCAATGTGTTCAAGGCTATTCTCCATTTTCTATTCAGTTATATTGGTTGTATCTGGCTTCATGTTGATATCTTTGATCCACATGGACTTGAGTTTTGTTCAGGGTGATAAATGTGGGTCTATTTGTATTCTTCTGCATGCAGACATCCAGTTAGAATAGCACCATTTGTTGAAGATGATTTCTGTTTTTCATTGTAAGGTTTTGTCTTCTTTGTCAAATATCAAGTGGCTGTAGTATGTGGGTTTATTACAGGGAGTTCAATTCAATTTTATTTATCTTTGTCTTTGTTTCTATACCAATGCCATGCAGTTTTTATTACTATTGCTCTGTGGTAAACCCACACAATGCAATATTTTTAGTTATTATAAAACCATGGCATCATGAATTTTTAGGCAAATGGATGGAACTTAGAATGTCATCCTGAGTGAGATATCCAAGAATCAGAAAAAAAAAATATGGAATGTACTCCCTTATAAGTGGACATTAGCCATGAAGTGTTACAATTCAAAGAAACTGGTTAACAAGGAGGTCCCAAGGGAGGATACACAAATCTTCTCAGAAAGGGAAAGTAAATAGTCATCCATCTGAGGTCAATGGGAAGAAGGAACTGGATAAGTGATGAGGTAAAGATGGGAACAAGGGTGGCAATCAGGTGTGGGGAGAGTGGGGCTGAGAAAGGGTTGGAAGTAGGAATCAAAACCGGCAAGGGGCAACCATGGTGACTAGCTGGAGGCCTGGGACAAGGAAGGATATGGACAGTCTTTGGAGGTATCCCTAGCTTATATCCCTACCAGGGGGGGATATACAGATTGAAGTGGCTACTTCCTGTTGTTAGGCAGGACTTCCAGAGGAGGGATGGGGACATTAATCTACCCACAAAACCCTCAACTCAAAATTTGACTTGCCTATAAAATGTGCAAGGATAAAGATGGAGCAGAGACTGAGAGAATGGCCAACCAAGACTGGCCTAACTTAAGACCCATCCCATGGGAGAGACACAACTCCTAGCTTTTCTTTTTTTTTTCTTGTTTTGGTTTGGTTTTTCGAGACAGGGTTTCTCTTTGTAGCCCTGACTGTCCTGGAACTCACTCTGTAGACCAGCTTGGCCTCGAACTCAGAATTCCTCCTGCCTCTGCCTCCCAAGTGCTGGGATTAAAGGCGTGCGCCACCACTGCCCGGCGAGACACAACTCCTGACACTAATAATCATACTCTGTTGTATTTGCAGACAGGAACCTAACATAACAGTCTCTTGAAAGACTTCATCCAGCAGTGGATGGAGGCAGATGCAGAGACCCACAGTCAAACATTAGGCAGAGTTCAGGGAGCTGGCTAGAAAGTGGGGGATAGAATGTAGCAAGCCAGAGTGATCCAAGACATCACAAGAAGACCTACAGAGGAAGCTATCTTGGGCCTATAGGGGCTCACTGTAGCCTGGGCCATCAACCAGGGAGCATGCAGGAGCTGGACACATTTGTAGCAAATGTGCTGCTTGGTCTCCTTGTGGTTCTGGTAACAAGTGGAGTGAGGGTTGTTTCAATGTCTGTTCCCTGCCATTGGGTCCCCTTTCCCTTACCCCAACTCCCTGGTTGAGCCTCAGTGGGAGAGGATGTGTCTTGTTCTACTGGGACTAGATATCCCAGGGTGGGTTGGTACCCAAGGGACCTTGTCTTGCCCTGGTGGGAGAAGATACTTGATGTACCAGGGTGTGGGGTCCAACATCTCAGAGGAGAAGAGATGGGGAGATGGGAAGAGAATATCTGTGAAGGCACAGAAGGGGCAGTATTTTGGATATAAATAAATAAATATTAAAACAAAAAGTATGTCCAGAATATACATCAAACCCTGGAGATAAAATAATCCCTTTTGTTAATGCAATAAATCCAGAGATCTGGTTAAAGAAAAGCACTATCTCCTATACAATAATTACAGAAGAATTGTCTCTAAGCACTGACCTTAGAGTTAAAACAAACAACTAAAAACAAATGTCATGAACAACATGGGCAGTATGGTGCTAACAGTGTATGTGTTTAGTTCTGTTTAAGAGTCATCATTTTATATGTTTGAAACCCCATTGGAGAAACTGAGAAACCTGAGACACTTAACTCATTTTTGTTACTGAGATTTTATTTTTGAGTCGTTTCCTACTCATAGGAAAAGCGAGCAGAAGGTGTAGGGATCTGCATACAACTCTCTCCACATACTGCCCCAACCCTCTATTATTGCTTTTAAAAAGCTTGGTAATTATCTTACCTCTGAGAAGCCAAGGCCTTGGTCTCCAAGGGGTTCACTCAGCATGGTTCTGAACTCTGTGCATTTTGGAAAACATGTAACATGATCCAATTATTACAAAATCATACCTAACAGTGTGGAGGACCTAAAATTGTTCCTCTGTACCACCTACTCTCTTCCCATCCCTCCTAATGGCTACAATGTCCTAGTCATGAGGATCCTTTGTTCTTTTTACATAGTGTATTTTTCTAGAATGTCATAGAGTTTATATGATATCTACATTCATTTTTAGTTTTAGTTTTAGTTTGACGTCTTTTGCCTGGATACATGGATTAAGGTGTCTTCTGTTTTTTATGTGGCTCAGTTTCTCTACACCAGACCATTTATTCATGAGTGTTCCCTCCTGTGTTTTCTATTCACCCACTAGAAGACATGCTGATTGCTTCTCCGATGTTTTGATAATTATGAACAAATCCCCTGTAGGCACTCAGGAGCAGGCTTCCCTGTGAATAAATTGCCAACATATTTGAATAATTACCGAAGAGCTGGTTGGTGGCTAGAGTGATAAAGTTATATTAATTTTGTAAGAAGTCATCAAAGTGTTTTTCAGAGTGACTATAACATCTTGCACCCCTTTTAGTGGTAAGAAGGAAGTTTTAATGCTTTGAGGAGATTTTTGTTTTGGATTTGTATTACTAGAATAGTTATGCAGTGATATTGTTAGATTTTCTAATGATCTATGATGCTGAACATGCTTTCACATATATGTCTTCCTTGTGCCTATTTGCTTGCTTTGGTGACAGGTTATCATATACATAAGTATATATTTTTAAATTGCTAAGTTGAATCGTTAATTTTCTTGTTGAATGTTGAAAGATTTTTATCTGTTTTTATATCAGATTTTTTTCAGTAGACTTTTCTCAGATTCCTTCTTTAGCATGTGAACTGGCTTTTCATTCTGTTGACACTAGCCCTCCAAAAAAGGAATTTAAACTTTTAATAATATCTAATCTAGTAATATGTATACAGATAAATCTAAAGCTGCTTTAGTCATCTTTATTTAATAGTTACATATAACATATATTATGTCATATAGTCTATACTATGTGTAATACATGAAAGTTGAAAAGTATATCCACTTTCAACTTTATATACTTGCTCCCATAGTCATGGTATTTAATAAATGTGATGAAAGCAAATATTTTGGTATTTTCCCTGGGTTTTATGTTGTGTTTTGCTTTTGAGTAGGGTTTCACACAACACAGGCTTATACAGAAATGGCTGTGAGGCTATGGATGACATTGAACGTCTAACTCTCATATGTGTTGCTACCACAGGTGTGCATCGCAACCTCTGTCTTTACAAGGTGCTAGGGACAATCGGTGCTTAGAGTTCATGCTAGGAAAGGTACATTGAGATACATCCCCAGATTTGTTCCTGATCCTACTTTCTCATACTATCCATACTGGAGAGGTAGGTGTCTGGGTGGATGATATAAGTTAGGTTCAGAAAGGCCTCCTCTGTTCCTACTGTGGTTAGATCTTCCTCTGTGAATGGCGGTTGAATTTGCTTAATGCTTTTCTGCCTACATAGACAACACTGCAAGGTTTTTATTCTATAGTCTGTTAATGGAATATATATAAATAAATGGGTCTTTATCCAACCAGTTTCTTTACCATTTGGTTACACTATGCCAAGATGGAGTGTATGAAGTCTTAGTTACAGAAGTCATTCACTGAGGACACAGCTGAGCACAATATTGGTAAAAGGGTAATGTACATTTGCTTCTTGTTTCCTAAAACATCAATACATGTTATGTGATGTTCATAGTCTTTCTCCACTTAAATTTGGAAAAATCCTCCAGGAATTCACTAACGTATAGCCACAAAGAGAATATGTTATAAAATGAGTCAGTAGGTTAAAAGAATTTCACTCCACCATATTTACTTTATATTTTTAGTGCTTCTTGAATGTAAATGCTCCCTTTACTACAGTGTTACTTTTCAATGTGGATTTTGTTCTATCTATCTAGGTGCTGTGTCCTCATTTAGTAGTTTGTCTGCTCTCAATACCTTTATAAAGTTGTTGTCTTGGGGTTGAGCCCAGCGTGATGAATATGAGCAAGCTTTCTGAAGCTTCTTTACTCCTCATGGAGTATTCTAAATATAAAGCTTGCCTCTCTTGCTTAAAATCCATCACTGACTCATCTTTTGTAGTTAGGATCCATGTTCCCTTTCACATACTAGAAAGATCTTTTCCTCCCATCCATTTCTTGTCATCTACATGTCTTTATACAAATTCTTGTCATCATGGTTGTTCTCAGCAGAGCAAACTGGTTTAAGAAGGATGATTATAACATCCTCTTCTTTTTTAGCACCAACTTATCTTCATATACTTGTTAAAAGTGGCTATCACAATTGTGGCTCCAAGTGCCTGGAGATGCACAAGTTGCATATTAAATAACAGTATAGGGATATGCAGCAGGGCAGACAGTTTTTGTTACCATCTGTAGTGTCCAAATAATATTGTTTTCTTTATAAAAGTAAAAAGCAGCAACTTATTAAGGGAACAGCTCATGGGCAGATCAGAGCGTCTGAGTGGAAAACTCTGGCTGTCAGTCTAAGATGGAAGGGCGTAGGCTTTCCCACAAACCTCTGGTTCTTCACAGTAAATCTTATATGAAAAAAATACCTACATTATTGCAAACCTCATTTTCCTCTCTTATGAAAATGAAATGTATGTGGTATCCAGTTTCAAAATTTAAAAATATCACTTAATATAGCTGATATCCAAAAGTTTTGTTCTAACTCCAAAGTATTAGAAATACAAACTATAAGAAATATCCTCCACATAATTATTTGGTAATTCAAAGTCTTCAATACTTAACTTTTAGGAAAGGAAGTTTAACTATATTCTGAGCTATAGCTTTGTGTCCAGAACAGGATTGGTGAGATATAGTTTTCACTGGCTCTGTTAGAAGCACTCACCCTTGCTACCATTGTGGATAGCATGCAGCAGGACTTAATTCCACCCAGTTAGGGCATGTTCATGAAAGTAGTACTCAACTGCCAGCCTCCACAAAGTGATTGCCTTCATACATTCTAAACCCTTTCACTTCTGCTAGCAAATGGCTCATGCATTTAGAGTTTAAAAGTAAGAACTTCTTAATTAGACTCCATATAACTCTAAGCTTCACCTTGCCCTTGGTGATTTCTGGAGGGTAGACTGAGGTATGTGGAACTTACTTCACACCTGAACCTTTCTTATTATGTGTCCTGTTTTGTTTCCTTCCCTGTTATACTATTGATTTCAATGACCTTCACTAATTACCTCCCCACATGTTTTCATCCATCTTGGAGTCTATTTTTCTCTAATACTTAGGAGTCAACAGAGAACAGAGAGAGAAAAAAAACAAGAAATAACACTATTATTTTACATATCCATTAAGTTGATAAGACATTGTGGCTATCCAGGGATAATAATGAAGCCTCAGGTCTCTACCACATGGCATGATAAACTGTGGGTACATTGGGTAGTCCACCACTTAGCAAATCACATCTTTGGGAATCTATATGTCTAAAATGCTTGTCACATGCTCACTCTCCTTGTTCAGCCATCCCCAGTTACAAGATGTCTACACTTTATGTTAGGTCACAGTCTATTCAAGAACAGGATTGACTGTCATGGGATTGAGACAGTCTCCATAGCAAGCTATCCTCATACATAAAGATATTCTCAGCAACATCTGTTCTGATTTTGGACTCCTTCTGACCTTCCATTCTGTGATAACGTTTCTGGTTTTTTATTTTTCTTTTAATGTGTACTACTCGCATAACTATCTGGATATCATATCTTTGATGATTCATTGAATGTACCTTTATCGTGTTTTATGATAAAAGCCCTTTAGCCATTTTCTGGACATTCCTGTATTCAATATCTAATATTTGATGACAAGTTTTCAGAGGAACAGTGATAAATCCATTGTTTTCCAAGTCTGTGAATACATTCTGTGTTGCAACAGTATTACTAAAAGGGTGTATTCAAAGGATCAGATGAAGTTAAATGCAGATAAGTGTGTATCATTAAGGTACAAAACGATTTTGCATTGCTAGTGTAACATAATAAATGATAGAAAAAAAATCCTCCTGCCAGAGTCTTTGCTATTCCCCATAAGAACATTCCTAAATTGTCTTTCAACCAGAACTAATGTATATAATAAAAAATGCAGTGACAGTGAGCTTGGCAACTGTGTCTTAATGAATATGTGCTGCGGAAACGTGTGTAATTGACAGCATTGGAAACTCTTAACTCTAGTAGCAGATACAGCTCCAGACGCTCGCTCCAGACCCTCTCCACTGTCCCTCTGGACAGGCTGGGTCTGACATATGCAAAGGCAATTAAATCTGTTTAGCTTGTGCAGAGATGAAGATAAGGCTGTGCTGGGTCTCTATAAAGATAGGCATTGGATATATTTTGTTTTTGTTCTTTTCATTTTTTTAAGATTTTTCGTTTTCTTTCTTGGCAATGGAATCTCTCAACTGAGATATTGGTTTTCCTAAAGGTGTCACTCAACCAGAGAGTATTTTTTCAGTCCTGCAAGAAAATCTGAAATGCTTCTGTTAGTGGAATAAGTAAGAACACAGGACAAACGTTCTCACCCATTTAAATCGGCATTATGGTCTCAGCCTGAAAATTCTCCATCACTCCATTCCTCCCCAAAGGTTCTTGGCAGGTCATCTGGCATATAATCCAGAGGGCTGCTTGGAGTTCAACTTGCATCTCTATTTTTTCCAGGAGAAGGGAATCAAGCAGGGGGCAAGGTGCTAAATGGGAGAGTTATTCAGTACACTGACCAGCACGGGCTTCTGGAAGTTATTACAAAAGGCGCATTGAAACCTCAGTGCACAGCGGTAGGTGAGGAGGGCAAGGAGAATAATAGTTGACGTTAGGAGCAGGAGAAAAGGAGTCGCCTGATCATTTCTCTACAGTGCGGCTTTTCATCTGTCCCATAGCAATCTAAGAGATCTGTATTACAGAAAAAATGTTATCACCGGCAGACAGACAATGTGATATACACCACCTAAGTAACTATTGCTGACCAGGTTCTAAAAGGAAGGCAGCAGGCTTTTCTGATGAAAGGAGGTTAATTAGGAAAAGACAATAACAATAGCTAAGGTGATCATGCTCCAGAGATAAGTAGGACCACAAGACAGTGAAACATTCGGACACATTTAGCTAGTATGATAACTCAAGAAAGATACACATTGTGATTTTTTTTCCAAAGAAGAGAAACTCAGATTGGGGATTTTAAGGAACTTTCAAGGTCACTGTGCCTGAAAAGAGATAATCTGAATTCTAGAAACACCGCGGACACAGAACTGTAGTTCCTTCAACTCCAGGGATTGGTGCCTTATTTCCATAGGTAGAATACTGAAAACGTTTAGAGTGAAAATGACTGGAACCTTATGCAGCCCTTGAATTTAGGGGATAAATACAAAAATGTGCATACGCTTCTTGATCTACTGTGGGATTATATTGCAATAACCCTACTGTAGTCTGAAAATGTGTAGGTATAAAATGCATTGAATAGTCCTAGTCTGTAGAAAATCCTCACTAGATAACCCAGTACATTGCAAAATGTTTGTCCTCATGCTATATGGGCTGAGTGGGGGGTCCTGCCTTGTGCCTCTTGCCAAAGCTTGTTACTCTAAAAACAAATTGCAGTACATGTCACTAGAAATAGTATCAATACTTCCAAATCTGGAGAATAGATCTTTTGGAACTCATGATTCTTTGCAGCATAGTATGGTTTAAAATGTTGTTATTGTAACCAGAGTCGGTGGGGGACATCTGTGTAGTTCATAAAACTGAGGCATGTTATCATTGATTCCTCCTTAGAACTCCGTGCTTTTCTATTCCTTCTGTGACAACTTTTAGAAGAATAGTTTAGTTTTAGTGGTTCTCCAATTTCAGAGATAGAGTTGATCTCTATCTCTGAAATACATACATATATATATATATATGATATAGTTTAGTTTTAGGGGTTCAGGGGCAGGGCACGGCAGCAAGCAGGCAGGTATGGTGCTGGAGCAGGAAGGCTCAGATCTTATTCAAAAGTAGGAGACAGAAAGAGCTAACTGGGAATGGTATGGGCTTTTGAACCACAAATCCCAAACCCTAGTGACCACCTCCAACATGACCACACCCTAATTCTTCTAAAACAGGTCTGTCAACTGGGAAACAAACATTTAAATATATGGGATCATTATCATTCAAAACATCACAGGTTGACTCTAGGTCTGGAGATGAAAATTGTTCCAGGAAGCGTTCAGACTTGAGCCTTGTTAAAGAAAGAACTCAGACGATTTCAAGAGATGCTGCTGGCACAGGAGATAGAAACTTTAAACTCACTTAAATATTCTGTGCTAAAATGCACCAAATTCATTTCAAGACATAAATATAATCTGAAAAATATATCAATCATCTTCCGAGCCATCATGAATATCACAAAAGCTAGTCAATAAAATTAAGAACTGCATATTGATCTTGCATTTACTACACATATCCATCCATGGGCAGCATGTGCAGAGAGCAAGCCATTAAAGTCTGCTCATAGGAGCTGTCCAGAAATAAAAGGAAGGAGAGGCAGAACTAGAATGTCATAAATCACTGGGGCTAGAGAGCTAGCTTGGGGTTAAGGTTGCTTCCAGGTGACCCAAGCATAGTTCTCAGCACTCACACTGGGCACTTAACTCCTCATGCAGTTCCTGCGGACTGTGATCTGACATACTATTCATGTTTCCACAGATGCCACTCTCTACTCACAAATAATAAAGAATTAATTTAAAGTCTCATAAACCTGTAAACTTTATGAGCCTATGGCATCTAAGATGCGAGTTAATGACATTTAATTAGTACATCATAAAAAGAAATATCTACCTCACATGATACCCTGTGCGGAAAGAACACGAGCTTTGTGACATCATCTGTGTTAGTGAGGGGTTCCCGTGGCATGAGAGCCATGCACAGATGTATGAGCATTACTGTCACTGCAGTTGGCCACATGATTATGGAGGCCAGAAAGTTGTACTTTCCTGTGCTTGCAAGCTGTGAACCAAAAAGGCCAGTGTTAATATCCTGTTTAAAATCAAAGGTTAAATGAAGTGCAGATACACAGGGACAGAAGACACATTTCCATTTAATTGGGGGAAGCATGCATCTTCTTCACCCCAGACATTTTACTTTCCCAGTAGATGCTTGTTTTTATTGGTAAGGATATTGAAAAACATTTCATATTGCTTGAGAACTTCATACATATGTGTAAGGTGTATTGATTAAACCCACACCCAATTCCCTCACCAACAAATCTACCCATCATGTTTTCTTCCCATTTTCAATTGTTCTATTTTAAACCAACTGAGTCCATCTAGTCATGTCTGTGAATAATTCCCTACTGGAGAATGAATAGACAAGTCAAAGGATCCTGGGGTTCTCCACATCTTTGTCTGTGACTTCAGCATCTCTGATGTCAGTTAACCCTTATTTTAAAATGCTCAAAACAATGTCACGCTGAAGTTAGTAGAATGTGGTTCTAAACTATCAGGCTTGCATAGCAGCACAATTATTTTCTCAGTGTGAAAACATGGTCGGTTATATTACTGTGCCCAAATGGTGACATTGTATTTCCCACTCCTTGGAGGTTTGAATCAAACAGAAAAAAAAAATCCCAGCAGGGCTACCATCTCCTACATCCAACATGATTTAACACTGGGGACCATACAGACTCTGTGAAGGTAGCCATTCAGGTTCAGGTTCTTCTCGGATCTGTGTTTCATCATTGCTGTGCCTTCAACCACATGGATGCCTTTCTTTAATGATGCATCTGAATTGAGTTACAAATGTCCATAGCCCAAATACTCATTCTGATAAATGGTAGATTCTAAAGACACATACCAACATTCCTTATTTTTGTAATAAATAAAAAGACTCCATGTAAACAAAAAAGACAAAAAGAAAAAAATACTCAAAACAGAAACAGCAGTAAATGTACCAGTCTTTGCTAAATTTACCCAGAGGGTATATTGTCTGTCCTTCATGCTAACCACATCATCTTTACTGAATATGTAAGGTTTTGTTTGTCTTATTCTCATTTTCTGAACAAAACATAAACAGAATTGCATCACATTGTGCCTTCTTTTAAAAAAGATTTATTTATTTATTATATGTAAGTGCACTGTAGCTGTCTTCAGACACTCTAGAAGAGGGCATCAGATCTCATTACAGATGGTTGTGAGCCACCATGTGGTTCCTGGAATTTGAACTCAGGACCTTTGGAAGAGCAGTAGGTGCTCTTAACAGCTGAATCATCTCTCCAAAAGATCCTCCAACATATAACAGGGACACATGCTCCACTATGTTCATAGCAGCCTTATTTAATAGCCAGAAGCTGGAAAGAACCCAGCTGTACCTCAACAATGGAATGGATACAGAAAATGGGGTACATTTACACAATGGAGTACTACTCAGCTATTAAAAATGATGAATTCATAAAATTCTTAAAATTTTTTGTCTTTTTTTTTAATTGGATATTTTCCGTATTTATATTTCAAATGTTATCCCCTTTCCCAATTTCCCCATTTCCCAGAAATTCCCTATGCCATTCCCCCTCCCACTGCTTCTATGAGGGTGCTCCTCTACCCACCCACCCACTCCTGCCTCCCTGCTCTCAATTCCCCTACACTAGGCATCTATCCAGCCTTGATAGGACCAAGGACCTATCCTCCCATTGATGCCTAACAAGGCCATCTTCTGCTGCATATGCAGCTGGAGACATGTGTATACCTTGGTTGATGGCTTAGTCCCTGTGAGCTCTGGGGGTCTGGTTGGTTGATATTGTTGTTCTTCCTATGGGGTTGCAAACCCCTTCAGATCCTTCAGTCCTTTCTCTAACTCCTCCATTGGGGACGCTGCATTCAATCCAATGGTTGGCTTCAAGCATCTGCCTCTGTATTTATAAGGCTCTGGCAGGGTCTCTTAGGAGACAGCCATAGCAGGCTCCTTTCAGCAAGCATTTCTTGGCATCCACAATAGTGTTGGGGTTTGGTGACTGTATCTGGGATAAATCCCCAGATGGTGCAGTCTCTGCATGGTCTTTCCTTCAGTCTCTGCTCCACATTTTGTCTCTGTATTTACTCCCGTGAGTATTTTGTTTCCCTTTCTAAGAAGGACAGAAGAACCCATATTTTGTTCTTCCTTTTTCTTGAGTTTCATGTGGTCTGTGAATTGTATCTTGAGTATTCTGAGCTTCTGGGCTAATATCCACTTATCACAGAGTGTATACCATGTGTGTTCTTTTGTGATTGGGTTACCTCACTCAGGATATTTTTAGTTCCATCCATTTGCCTAAGAATTTTATGAATTCATTTTTAATAGCTGAGTAATACTCCATTGTGTAAATGTACACTGCTTTCTGTATCCATTCCTTTGTTGAGGTACATCTGGGTTCTTTCCAGCTTCTGGCTATTATAAATAAGTCTGCTATGAACATAGTGGAGCATGTGTCCTTAATATATGTTGGAACATCTTTTGAGTATATGGCCAGGAGTGGTATAGCTGGGTCCTCAGGTAATACTATGTCTAATTTTCTGAGGAACTGCCAGACTGATTTCCAGAGTGGTTGTACCAGCTTGCAATCCCACCAACAGTGGAGGAGTGTCTCTCTTTGTCCACATCCTCACCAACCTCTGCTGTCACCTGATTTTTTGATCTTAGCCACTCAGACTGGTGTGAGGTGAAATCTCAGGGTTGTTTTGATTTGCATTTCCACATTGGTTCTTATAAGTAATGAAGACTTGCTTTGTAAGAGGAGCTTGGAATCTATAGGCTTTAGTGTCTACATAGGATCTCACTGTCAGTCTCCCAAGGGTACCAAGGAGCAGCTATATAATGGAAACAGGTATCTTCTGGTCTCTCCTAGTAAAGACTGCTATTCTTTCTAATCTTAAAATGTTTAAATTTTGTATATGAGCGTTTTGCTGGCATGTCTGTCTGTGCACCATTTGCAGGTCTAGTGCCCCAGAAGACCAGAAGAGGGCATTGCATCCCCTGGAACTAGAGCTGCAGGTGTTTGAGAGCCTTCATATGAATGCTAGGATTCAAATCCAAGTCTCTTGCAATAACAATGTGTGCTTTTAATCATGAAGCCATCATTCTAGCCATTGGCCCATTAAGTCTTACATGACAAATTTTTTTCAGGTTGATCACGAAAGATTTTTCTGTCTTAATTTTCAGGCAGTCACACAGAATGTTCCTATTCCTTTTAACTCTGGCACTGAGTTAGTATGTGCAGTCTATGCTGAGGAAGTCTATGCTGAGCAACTTTATTTTCCTTCTGCCTTTACTCAAAACTTCCAGGTTATAGATGCATGTGTGATCTGCATTTCTGTCTGTGTTTCTTGAGTGGAGCCCATCTTCTTGTGGGTCTTGTTTTGTCCATCATTGTCAGGGTGCTGTGAGAGGCAAACACCATTGTTCCAAAGAAAGTAAAGTGGAAATGTTGGTCCTGAAGAGACTCAGCTTTGACTTATATGCCAATGTATGAATTTCTCCAGATGCAACATAAAGCTTTTTCATAGCTCTAGATTGACAAAATAAGAAATACAGAGAACAACTAACTTACCTATACCATAGGGATACAATTAGCAAAACTAAGCTGTAAAAAAATGAAGAAAAATACAGCATTTTCATTTACATTTAACTTAAGATAAAAACTATTATAAAAGCTCAAACTATCTACACATTTTAACATTAAATTCTAATTCTAACTTATTTATATTTTTGCACTTTGTTAAAAGCTGTCCATGTATACTTAATTATACAAAAGCTTATCTGTTTATATGTGTATGTTCTTCCTGAATATATTTATTTCTCCAAGAATGTCAACATGCACTCATACATATCTCTCTCTCTCTCTCTCTCTCTCTCTCTCTCTCTCTCTCTCTCTCTCTTCTCTCTAATCTAACATCTAGGGATTTAGAGAGAGGAGAAAAAGAAACACAAAACATGTATAATGAAAATACATACAAAAAGATGTGACATATGTAAGAGAACTTTAATTTGTAGAGGACACTAGCTATTAATTGATGTTCATGAGCCATTTTTCTCTACTTGTAAATGCAACTATAGATTACGTTATAAATCTAGAGACAGACAGACTGAATTTTTACAGATAGATTAGTTTATTTATACGTTAAATAATACTGTGCTTGGATGCTTGGGAATAGACTAAAGGTTACAATCTTCAGTAGCTCATCACTGTAATGGATTTTTCTTCCTAAAAGAAAACCTCTCATTATTGTCATAATGGGAGTCATGTGCTATGCGCAAGTAAGCAAAGTGGCTAGGAATGCTGGGTACTTTTCAGGTTCTTTTTTTTTTTTATTTACATTCCAAATCATTTCCCCTTTCCCTTTTCCTCCCTCCCCGAAAGTCCCATAAGCCCCCTTCCCTCCCCCTTTTCTCCATTCAACCCCCTCTCGTTACTCTGTCCTGGCGTTCCCCTACATCCAGTCTTTCCAGGACCAGGGGTCTCTCCTCCCATCTTCTTAGAAATCTATTGATATGCGAATTGTGTCTAGGGTATTCCGAGATTCTGGGTTAATATCCCCTTATCAGTGACTGCATACCATGTGTGATCTTTTGTGATTGGGTTACCTCACTAAGGATGATATTTTCAAGTTCTGACCATTTGCCTAGGAATTTCATGAATTTATTGTTTTTAATTGCAGAGTAGTATTCCATTGTGTAGATATACCACATCTTCTGAATCCATTCCTCGATTGAGGGACATCTGGGTTCTTTCCAGCTTCTGGCTATTATAAATAAGGCTGATATGAACATAGTGGAGCATGTGTCCTTATTGCATGCAGGGGAAGCCTCTGGATATATGCCCAGGAGTGGTATAGCCGGATCCTCCAAGAGTGTCATGCCCAGTTTTCGGAGGAATTGCCAGACTGCTTTCCAGAGTGGTTGTACCAGCTTGCAATTCCACCAGCAGTGGAGGAGTGTTCCTCTTTCTCCACATCCTCGCCAACAACTGCTGTCACCTGTGTTTTTGATCTTAGCCATCCTGACTGGTGTGAGATGGAATCTCAGGGTTGTTTTGATTTGCATTTCCCTAATGACTAAGGATGATGAACATCTCTTTAGGTGCTTCTCAGCCATTAGATATTCTTCAAGTGAGAACTCTTTGTTTAGCTCTGTACCCCATTTTTTAATAGGGTTACTTGCCTCTCTGGAGTTTAACTTCTTGAGTTCTTTGTATATATTGGATATTAGCCCTCTGTCGGATGTAAGGTTGGTAAAGATCATTTCCCAGTTAGTTGGTTGCCGCTTTGTCTTTTTGACAGTGTCTTTTGCCTTGCAAAAACTTTGTAATTTAATGAGGTCCCATTTGTCTATTCTTGATCTTAGAGCATAAGCTATTGGAGTTCTGTTCAGGAAATTCTCCCCTGTGCCCATATGTTCAAGGTTCTTCCCTAGTTTCCCTTCTATTAGTTTCAGTGTGTCTGGTTTTATGTGGAGGTCCTTGATCCACTTGGAATTGAGCTTAGTGCAAGGAGATAAGGATGGGTCAATTTGCATTCTTCTGCATGTTGACCTCCAGCTGAGCCAGCACCATTTGTTGAAAAGGCTATCTTTTTTCCACTGGATGGTTTTAGCTCCTTTGTCAAAGATCAAGTGACCATAGGAGTGTGGATTCATTTCTGGGTCTTCAATTCTGTTCCATTGATCTACATGCCTGTCACTGTACCAATACCATGCAGTTTTTAACACTATTGCTCTGTAGTACAGCTTGAGGTCTGGGATACTGATTCCCCCAGAGGTTCTTTTACTCTTGAGAATAGTTTTAGCTATTCTGGGTTTTCTGTTATTCCAGATGAATTTTTGAATTGCTCTTTCTAACTCTATGAAGAATTGAGTTGGTATTTTGATGGGGATTGCATTGAATCTGTGTATTACTTTTAATAAGATGATCATTTTTACTATATTAATCCTGCCAATCCATAAGCATGGCAGATTTTTCCATCTTCTGAGTTCTTCTTCAATTTCTTTCTTCAGAGACTTGAAGTTCTTGTCATACAGTTATTTCACTTGTTTGGTTAGAGTCACGCCAAGATACTTTATACAGTTTGTGGCTATTTTGAAGGGTATCATTTCTCTTACTTCTTTCTCAGCCTGCTTATCCTTTGAGTATAGGAAGGCTTCTGACTTGCTTGAGTTGATTTTATATCCGGCCACTTTACTTTAGTCATTTATCAGCTGTAGGAGTTCTCTGGTGGAGTTCTTTGGGTCGCTTAAGTATACTATCATATCGTCTGCAATTAGTGATAGTTTGATTTCTTCCTTTTCAATTTGTATCCCTTTGACCTCTTTTTGTTGTCGAATTGCTCTAGGTAGAACTTCAAGTACTATATTGAAAAGATATGGAGAGAGAGGGCAGCCTTGTATAGTCCCTGATTTTAGTGGGATTGCTTCAAGTTTCTCTCCATTTAGATTGATGCTGGCTACCGGTTTGCTGTAAATTGCTTTTACTATGTTTAGATATGGGCCTTGAATTCCTGATCTTTCCAAGACCTTTAGCATGAAAGGATGCTGAATTTTGTCAAATACTTTCTCAGCATCTAATGAGATGACCATGTGGTTTTTTTTCTTTGAGATTGTTTATATAGTGGATTACATTGATGGATTTCCTTATATTGAAACATCCCTGCATCCCTGGGATGAAGCCTACTTGATCGTAGTGAATGATCATTTTGATGTGTTCTTGGATTCGGTTGGCAAGAATTTTATTGAGTATTTTTGCATCGATATTCATAAGAGAGATTGGCCTGAGATTCTCTTTCTTTGTCGGATCTTTGTGTGCTTTTGGTATTAGTGTAATTGTGGTTTCATAGAACGAGTTGGGTAGTGTTCCTTCTGTTTCTATTTTGTGGAACAGTTTGAAGAGTATTGGTGTTAGGTCTTCTTTGAAGGTCTGATAGAATTCTGCACTAAAACCATCTGGACCTGTGCTTTTTTTGGTTGGAAGACTTCCAATGACAACTTCTATTTCTTCAGGGGTTATAGGACAGTTTAGCTGGTCTATTTGATCCTGATTTAATTTTGGTATTTGATATCTGTCAAGGAAATTGTACATTTCCCCAAGATTTTCTAGTTGTGTTGAATACAGGTTTTTGTAGTAGGATCTGATGATTTTTTGAATTTCCTCAGTTTCTGTTGTTATCTCTCCCTTTTCGTTTCTGATTTTATTAATTTGGATACTATCTCTGTGCCCTCTGGTTAGTCTGGCTAAGGGCTTATCTATCTTGTTGATTTTCTCAAAGAACCAACTCCTCGTTTTGTTGATTCTTTCTATGGTTTTATTTGTTTCTACTTGATTGATTTCAGCCCTGAGTTTGATGATTTCCTGCCTTCTACTCCTCTTTGGTGTATTTGCTTCTTTTTGTTCCAGGGCTTTCAGGTGTGCCATTAAGCTGTTAGTGTATGCTGTCTCCCATTTCTTTTTGGCAGCACTCAGGGCTATGAATTTTCCTCTTAGCACTGATTTCATTGTGTCCCATAAATTAGGGTATGTTGTGCCTTCATTTTCATTAACTTTCAAAAAGTCTTTGATTTCTTTCTTTATTTCCACCTTGACCAAATTATCATTGAGTAGAGCATTGTTCAGCCTCCATGTGTACGTGGGTTTTCTTTTGTTTTTGTTGCCATTGAAGACCACCCTTATTCCATAGTGGTCTGATAGGAGGCATGGGATTAGTTCTATATTCTTATATCTGTTGAGGTCTGATTTGTGACCAATTATATGGTCAGTTTTGGAGAAGGTACCATGAGGTGCTGAGAAGAAGGTGTATTCTTTAGCTCTAGGATGAAATGTTCTATATATATCTGTTATTTCCATTTGGTCCAAAGCTTCAATTAGATTCACTGTGTCCCTGTTTAGTTTCTGCTTTCCTGAACGATCCATTTCAGAGAGCGGGGTGTTGAAGTCACCCACTATTATTGTGTGCGGTGCGATGTGTGCTTTGAGCTTTAGTAAAGTTTCTTTTACGAATGAGGGTGCCCTTGCATTTGGAGCATAGATATTCAGGATTGAGAGTTCTTGATGGTGGATTTTTCCCTTGATCAGTATGTAGTGTCCTTCTGTGTCTTTTTTGATGACTTTAGGTTGAAAATCAATTTTATCCGATATTAGGATGGCTACTCCACCTCGTTTCTTGGGGCCATTTGCTTGTAAAATTGTTTTCCAGCCTTTTACTCTGAGGTAGTGTTTGTCTTTGACACTGAGGTGTGTTTCCTGCATGCAGCAAAATGCTGGGTCCTGTTTACGTATCCAGTCTGCTAGTCTATGTCTTTTAATTGGGGAATTGAGGCCAATGATATTAAGAGAGATTAAGGCATAGTGATTATTGCCATCTGCCATTCTTGACGCTATCTTTATGTTTGAGTGGTTATCTACTTTTGGGTTTGATTCAAGAAGGTTATTATCTCATTTTTTCCAGGATGTTGTTTCTCTCCCTGTATTGGAGGTTTCCACCTATTATCCGTTGCAGGGCTGGATTTGTGGAAAGATATTGTGAAAATTTGGTTTTATCATGGAATATCTTGGTCTCTCCATCTATGGTGATTGAGAGTTTTGCTGGGTATAGTAGTCTAGGCTGGCATTTGTGCTCTCTTAGGGTCTGCATGAGATCTGCCCAGGATCTTCTGGCTTTCATAGTCTCTGGTGAGAAGTCTGATGTGATTCGGATAGGTCTTCCTTTGTATGTTACTTGGCCCTTTTCTCTTACTGCTTTTAGTATTCTTTCTTTGTTTAGAACATTTGGTGCTTTGATTATTATGTGACGGGAGGTATTTCTGTTCTGGTCCAGTCTGTTTGGAGTTCTGTAGGCTTCTTGTACGTTCATCGGCATCTCTCTCTTTAGGTTAGGGAAGTTTTCCTCCATAATTTTGTTGAAGATGTTTACTGGCCCTTTAAGTTGCAAATCTTCACTCTCATCTATACCTATAATCCTTAGGTTTGGTCTTCTCATTGTGTCCTGGATTTCCTGGATGTTTTGGGTTACACGTTTTTTGCATTTTGCATTTTCTTTGACTGTTGAGTCGATGCTTTCTATGGAATCTTCAGCACCTGAGATTCTTTCTTCCATTTCTTGTATTCTATTGTTGATGTTTGCATCTATGACTCCTGATTTCTTCCCAAGGTTTTCTATTTCCAAAGTTGTCTCCCTTTGTGATTTCTTAGTTGTTTCTACTTCCTTTTTTAGTTCCTGGATGGATTTGCTGAGATCCTTCTCTTGTTTGTTTGTATTTTCCTGTATTTCTTTAAGGTATTTTTGCATTACCTCTTTCAGGATTTCTGCCTGTTGACCCACGTTCTCCTGCATTTCTCTGAGCGATTTTTGTGTTTCCTTCTCATGGGAATCCATCTGTTGATCCATCGTCTCCTGCATTTCTTTAAGCAGTTCTCGTGTTTCCTTTGTAAGGGCATCTAACCGTTGATTTATTTCTTTAAGCAATTTTTGTGTTGCCTCCTTATGGGCATCCGTCTGTTGACCCATATTCTTCTGCATTTCTTTATGCAAATTTTGTGATTCCTTTGTGAGTGCATCTACCCGTTGATTCATCTCGTTAATCGATTTTTGTGTTGTCTCCTTGTGCGCCTCCATCTTTTGATCCATGTTCTCCTGCATTTCTCTAAGCGATTTTTGTGTTTCCTTTGTAAGGGCTTCTAACCGTTGATTCATGGTCTCCTGTAATTCTTTATTAGATTTATTTGTGTCCTTCTTGTGATCCTCTAATAGCATCATGAGAAGTGATTTTAAATCCAGATCTTGTCTTTCAGGTGTGTTGGGGTATCCAGGACTTGCTGCTGTTGGAGAGTTGGGTTCGGATGGTCCCATATTACTTTGATTTCTGTTAGTAACATTCCTACGTTTGCCTTTTGCCATCTGGATACCTCTGATGTTAGTTGGTCCTGCTGATACTGGCTGTTGGTTGGACCTCCTGTGAGTCTGCAAAGCTATTTCTGCCCCCCGTGTTTTACCAGGATTCCCCTGGCACAGATTTCTGGGGCCTGCCCTGCTCCTGAGTGACTTTGGAGCCCTTATGCGCCTTGCCCCAAGTGATGTTATATTGGGGAGTCTTGCACATCCAAAGGCTCAGCGTAGTGGATTCCTGGAGCAGAGGTCGCCAAAGGGAGGCTGGTAGACTCCTGCCCTGTGCAGGGGTGTGTGATCTCTCCTAGAGTGGGGGGGGAGGGGGCATCCCTCTGCCAGGCAGAAGTCCCACAGCAGAGCTAGCACTCTGGTTACTGCAGATCTGCTCAGCTCTTGGGAGCCACGTACACACAATCCGCCCGAGACCAAAGCGATATTATGCCTGTCTGTCTCAGAGCCTGGCAGTCCCAACTTCCCGGCCACTGGAGCAAAGATGGCGGAGTGCACTCTGCACTCTCTCCGTGGCGCCACTCACCCTGCAGACGCGATGGCCTGCCGATCTGGCACCCAGACGACCACAGCACTGACCCGTTCTCGGGCGCAGATGGAAGCCCCAACAGGCCGTGTCCCAAGTGATGTTATATTGGGGAGAGCCTGGGTACCTTCTCTTCAGTGCAGTCTACATGAACAGAGGTCGCGGAAGGGAAGCTGGTAGGCTCCTGCCCAATGCCACTTTTCAGGTTCTTAATTTAAGTCCCTAACCCATGCCCACATGGAGAGATATATCAGAATCATTTAGCTTAATATGTTATAGAATATAACTTTATTTGCTTTGTACATTCTTAAATTATTCCATATTATATAAATCTAGATCAAGTTTACCAGAATGGAGTTATGCTTTGTTTATTTACCAGATTCCAATATTGGGATGATGTATAACTATAACCAATGTAAGCCACCTCAGGAGGATTTAGTCACAGACGTGTCAATTAAGAAACCAATTCACAGTGATATTATGATTAACCTGTTTATACCCAAAAGAATAATTAAGCCAAACCCACTGTTTAAACTTGAGAAGTCTATAGCTATGGAGTCCTTTGTAATTAGTAAACCTCACAAACTGAGATCATGGCTTGAAAGTAGATGTTTAGAGCGTAATGACTTACTTGGTAAGCTAAGTCTTTAGAAGGGATCCACTCTGCACTTTCTTTAAATAAATGTCTCTTTCCTGCATTGATCTGAATTGATTTACACACATTTGACTAAAATGCAAATCTTCTGGAGCTCACACAGACTATGAATCAAATCGGGAACCAAAAACACCAAGTTCAAAATGTGCTAGTTACATACCTGAGTTCAGTGGGAAAATAACTGCAACATCTTTAAGAAAATCTACAGTTAAAATCTGCATCCTGCTTCAGTCTGTAGTCATGTATTACTTGTGAAATTTGAAACTCAATTCTTCCTGTGTTGATAGCTCTAGAAGAACAGAAATAACAGAAATTCTATGAGGGAGGAAGTGTGAAAAATTTAACATCTAGTTATTTGCCGATTCTTAAGAAAGATTCAGGCACCTTGAATTGTGTTTCTCTTTTCTATGCTTAACAAAGTATAGAAAACAGACTTCAAAGATGCAATATTAGGAGATCCAGGGAGTTGTTTGAGAAGATGGGATATGGTAAAAGAAGGTGTATTGAGACTTGGGAATGGGGTATGCATTTGTAATTCTCCCTCTCAGCTTTTGGAGAAAACAAAGGGTCAAGGGATTCTTAGAAACCTTTAGCTTGACCAGTTGAAAGTGAAATTCAACTTATTAAGGAAACCAGACGGAGGAAATGTTTATGTGAATGAGAAAAATTCTATTATGGCCATTGCAAGTGTGAAATGCCTGGTAAGTATGAAGCAGAGGTGTTAAAGATGATTATGTCTAGTGACTGATAATATTGACTGTCAGTTTGAAAAGTTCTAGAAGTACCTGGGAGGCGAACCTCTGAACTTGTACAGGAGGAAGTTTATGGATTGGGGTATTGATGGGTGAAACCCATACTAAATGTGATGAGCACCATTCTACAGACTGAGTAAGAGTTGAGCTGAGAAGTTCTCCTCATCCCCCTCTGCTTCTTGACTGTGGATGCAGTCAGTCTGTCCGGTGCACTTGCCACCTCCATAACATGCCTTCCTGGACTGCACGTTTAAACCATGAGCCAAATACATATCTCCCTTGTGAAGTAACCTTTATCAGGCATTTTATCACAAGAGTGATAAAAAGATAACAAGTACAGATAATGTTAACATTCAGTTAAGACTTGCAAAATAAATCTATACTTAGACTAGTTATAGATATTTAAGAACGTTCAGAGAATGAACATTAGTGTGTGTGTGTCTTTTTGTGAGTGCATGTATAACCATTTGAACACAGACAGTGAAGAACTGAGAAAATTGAAACACACATTAGATTTGTAGTAGACGCAGAGGCTGAAAACATTGAGCATGAATAGTGTGTAATGACCAAAGTGTTGTTCAGTGTGTTTTGTCTCAGAAATCAGGTGAGAAAGTATTTCTAGAAGGTCAGACTCATAACCATGCTATCAACTCTTGTTCTAAGGAAGAAGTGAAACAATGGATGGTTAGTTCATGTGATAGATTTAAGCCAGCTGCTGACAAACTCAGAAAGTTCATTTATGATATGCTCAGATTCATTTTGTTCTATGTTAATTGACAAAGGGTCACATGTTTCTTTAGAAATCATAGCCACATACCATTTCATTCTATTGAAAACTTCCTCCTTTCTGGAACCCTTAAGATTCATATACTGGCTTGTCCTCAAGTGCTTCCAACTGAGAGGTTGTCCAATCCTGGCTGCACATGAATCTCCAGAGAAGTACTGGTTTATTTCAGTCTTTTAAATTTAGATAACATATCATAGTCATCCCGGGGTGTAAATCACACTGAAAGCTAGGAATCTAAAGCCATGGTCACCTGCTGATCACTGGGAAAACAGAGAAAGTAAATGAGACTATAGACGCTGCCCTGTGCCTCCATCACCTGTCGGTCCACATGGATACAAAGGGCTGCTATTACGTAAACCCTGAGGCTAAGAATATCTGTGATTTTTTTCTCTATATCTAGAGAGTACAGGTAGCTTGAAAATATCAATTTACCTTCATCCTCCATAATTTTTGGTTTCTTGAAAGTTACATAGTGAATACACTTACTCTGACAGTACACTTACTAATATCAGCATCAAAGCCAGGAGCTGAATAACTCAGAGAGATCATTCTGATAAACTTAAGGGTGGCCTCACAGTAGTGGGTTTAAGAGGTAACTGAAAACAACTCTATCCCTGAGAATCCTATTTGGCCCTCCAGGTAAACTCTGGAACTATTTGTTAGGGGCATGTATGGGTATTGCGGTCACCTTCATGACCTGTCCTTTTCCATCTATGTACCTTCTTTATATGTTCCTATCAGAAGAGAAAGCAGTGCTTTTTAGCTATGTATAGGCTGTATCTTCATAGGATGGTCACTCAGACCTCGACATACATCTCCCCCTGCCTTTGGGTTCTGACTCTTCCTGTTCTTTGTGCCCCACTGCTACTCATCCACAGCAACAATCCTGCCTTGGTTATACATTAATTTGTGAGCAGTGTTCTGGGTCTTCTTGGTTTTCATTTGCTCTCTGCATTCTTGTGTGTCTCTCCCTGATATATGAGGAAAAAACTATAAATTATGTTTTCCCATGTGTTTTACAAAAATTAACTAGAAATTGTGTTCACCAAAAGAACCCATTAATGTTTCTATTGATTCCTGTTGATTTATTCCTGAATATACAATGAATTAATTCTCAGATTGAGTTAGATAGATATACTATTTTTACCACCAAGAAAGTAGGAACATGGAGACAAAAAATGAATCACAAAAATCCCACAGATCAACATCTACTAATAATTCTAAAGTGAGTAAATGAATGATGTACATTTGTAAAATATACTAAGTATATTGTAAGAAAACTTGTCTAGAGCTGAAAATAGCCTGTGTAGTATCACATCTGTATGTATCAAAGAAGTGAAAATGCATCCACTGCAGAAAGTATCTTGTTAAAATGCTACCCCATCACTGACTTCCTCAGACTCCAATGACAGGGCCATAGTTGTACCAAGAACCACTTTCACATGATGGAGCTGTTTCAAGAATAAGGAGAAACTAATATGATTAAACAAGTCACATAATGCAGATAGCTTTAAATTTCTCTACCAGTATTCTGGATATCTGACCTTGACAAATGTGACCTGTTTTATGTTAGTGAGAGAAAGCTGCATCTACTGATATAACTAAGTCAAAGGACAGCTTTGTCTCAGCTGCCCTCATCAATAGGAAAGGTGAAAAGACCAATTCAATATGCTGCAGTTATTTTTGAATATTCACTCTCTGGGCCTAGACTTGAACTACGTGCTAATAAAACAGAGGTTAGGAAGACATTGTTCTGGCTTTCAAGATGGGAAATGTGGTAGAATATACATTTAATACTCAATTTTACCACCAAGGGGCAAGTGCTGAGCAGAGAAATATACATATGAAGGAGCCCTGATAACAGACATCTAGTATTGATTTTGAGAACCAGAGTGATGAATTAAAGACTGTGGTATTTGAGTTGCAATGACCAAAATATGATTAAGGAAACAAGAATATTATCGCTAAATTGCTCAAGTCCTAAGCAAGTATTTAGTGAACTGCTAGGGAATACTGGATAGGCTAAGAAAGAAGATTTTGAATATAATTAGAGAAAAAATCCTCAGTATTTGTTAGGAGCTGAGCACAAACATCATTTTCCATGAGATTGGTATTCAAGATAAGCCACTGAATTATTTTTAATAAGGAGGAAAAAAATGTAACCTTTTTCAAGATGACAGTATATGTTAGAGGCTTAGGAACTCAGAAACACATAATTTGTATGTCATATTGTTTATCACTAACTACTTTATGAGTTAATCCTCTGAAACTATGTTGTAAGAAACAGATGTATGTATATTCATCAATTTGATGCAAAATTTCTAAACTTTGTATTGATATTTTATTTCATGTTGAAAGTGTATTAATGTTTTATATATTAACCAAAATGGTACAAAATAAAGAATTTTTATAAAAAGAAAAGGAAGAATTGCCTATACATTTTTATTTTGATTATGAATAATAAATTTTGAAATAAGATTCTTATATGAATTTATCAATAGTCCACATGATCCATGTTTAGACTTTGTCACTTCCCTTGGATGTGTTTGAGGTCAAGTTGCTTAAACTTTCTAACTCCAACTTCATATCTCTAAACGGGTATGAACACAATTCCCTTAAATGAGTAGAGGGTTAAGTGAGCCGTACATTAATAAATTCTTGGCACAGTGCCCTAGACATTTCACAGGATCAGCAAAGACTAATGAAAACAGTTGAGGCTTGTGACCTTCCATAGCAAGGTGCTCATTAGGTTTTCTCTGTCCTCTGCTTTCATGGGTACATGTTCAGAAAAGTTGAGAATTGGTCAAAAAGGTGGTAGAAAGGACATATACAAGGGCACCTGGGCTGGATGTGTTTCCCAGATATCTGAGAATCAAAAGAAGAAGTGGACACAGTTCAGGGAACATCATGATAGGGGCAGAAATAGAAATATTTGGAGAATGGAGTGGGATTCTGTGAAATGCTGCATCCTGGACACGGCAACATAACACCACCTGTGATTACTTTCACATGACCTGTACAATATAAGGCCTGTAAAAATCCCAGTGGAGAGGAGGTTTAGGAGGACCCAAATCTAATGTAAGGGTTTGTGGCTGTTGGAGATTGAGATTCATTCTCAGGAGTATGGTCATTTATAGGCTGCCCAGGCTCTAGTGAATGGACCCACAACTATATACATAAGAACAGTTATTTAGACTAAGTAGGTTACAGAAAATAGATGAAGATATAAAGATGAGACAGATTCATTGGAGCAATGCAGGGGGTGTAGAGGAGGAATATGTATGGTTGAAAATGCTTCTCAACATCTTAGAGCAGTGAATAAAAGAAATGATGAATATAGTCTGCTAGCTTCTGCCAAATATCTGCATCTTCCAAAGAGAGGACAAAAGTGTCTATCTGTGGGATTATTGCCCTCATATACCAGCGCTTCAGCTATTTCTCTGTACCTGCCAAAATATCATTTGGTAAAAAGGGATGTGGTCCAAGGATCACACTGCATCTGTCCTCTGCCCACAATGTCCACAGTAGGGTTTTTGAGGATGAGAGCTAACCTTAACCCTAACCCTAACCCTAACCCTAACTCTAACCCTAACCCTAACCCTAACCCTAACCCCTAACCCTAACCCTAACCCTCACCCTAACCCCTAACCTTAACCCTAACCCTAACCCTAACCATTTCTTTCATTTAAATGGAAAAATAATTTATGCATCTTATGTATTGTCAAAAAAATAAAAATTAAAAAAGCATTTGATACTTTTAATTGTTTAGGTTTATTTGTTTGTTTAGTGTGTGTGTGCATGCTTGTGCATGTGCATGTACGTGTGTATGTGCCTGTGTGGGGCGGGTGGGTGTGCACATATGAGTGTGTGTTCACGTCTGTACACATGTGTGGTCACAGTATATATGTGGAAGTCAATTCTCCTCTTTCACTGTGTGGGTCCTGGAATAGGACTCAGGTTGTCAGTCTTGACAACAAACACTTTTACACACTGAACATTCTCATTTGCCTACCTCATACTTCTCATATTTCTCTTGGCCATTAGTGATTGTGTAGGTCATTAGATAGTACCTCAATTTCTTCAGATTGCTTTGTTTTATCTGTCTCACGGTCCTACTCATGCTCCAGCCCAATGCCTTGATCCTTCTTTGATGTCATCGCCTTCCCCTGCTCCCTTCATAGAGAGTCCTGGAACCCATACATCACAGTAAACAGTGTGATATATGGGTTCTCAATCATATAGCAGACTGACTGAGCTCTGGCCAACAGAGAATTGTGGCTCAAGGTAATGTTTATGGACTTTGACTACAAATATAAACATTTATTGAAGTATAAAAATGGGTCGGGCAGCCAACAACATTGCAAGTATAGTCTGATCTTTTTTCTTTTTTCCTGTAGGAATTTCTCTATCACTTACAGTATCATATTTTGATACCTTTCCATCAGTGGCTTCCTACCTTGGGTGCATCAGAAACACATGAAACTCTGGTGCCCGTTACATTAATTATCCCAGAATCAATATCAATAGGACAGGTTCCTAGAACTAGAACATTTGGGAAATTCAGATAGTAGACAAATGAACTTATATTAGGAATGTGTTTGTGGTGTCTTTTTATCTGTTGCTAGTTGTCTTTGATATAGTACTTCAGAAAAAGGGTCTGTGTGAGAGAGTTATCATGGAAGGGTATAGAGAAAAAAATCAATGTTGGGACATTAGCAGGAGTCATGGAAGAACATGGAGAAAGTGAGGCCTAAAGTTGTTTGGTGGTGGGGACCCTCTGGCAAGTAAACTGTACCAGAGAACTAAGTATTATGTTCTTCTCAGCTATTATTAACGCGTCTCAGGAAAGATAATCTCTGATTGCTACATAGATAGGCGAAAATGTTTTATTCTTCCTTGAACAGGCGAAAATGTTTTATTCTTCCTTGAACATTCTCATTCTGAAGCATTTATATTAGCAGAACATGTGCTCACCTCCTGGTCTCAGTGGTTCCTGCTTCTTACTTCTTTGAGACTGTCTGCCCCACACCACCATGTACTCACTGTTCTCTATCAAGACAGGCACACTGAGTGGTTCACACACCATGGTCCTCTAATTATACATACTTCACAAGACTACTCTCCCACTGGATTAGTCCAACACCTCTGTGGGTAAAGACATCAGCATAGGCCCAAGCAAAGCTAGAGTGTGAGTGGAGAAGCAGACTGACTGGAGAACAATTCAAGTTAGCCCATCCACAGTGGTGGCTAGAAATCAGTATGTAAACAAGAGAAAGTTGTCAAGTAACCACTAAAAATGGTGTATAATAAAGTTATCAGAGAGATTTTCTGGTCTTTGCACAAAATAAAATCAGAAGATAAAGCCAGTATAGAATTCTGAGAACCTCTAACCAATAATGGCCATAATTGGGTAATAAGGATTAGCTCTGAAAATGGAACACAGGATGCCAGGGAGGAACAGAGCACTGCTAAGAATGGGATGGATATCAGAGCTCCTACAGATGGGTGAGCTGTAGTACCCACCCCAAGAAGCTTATTCTACACTACTGGCTATGAATTAATCAGTGGGTGGTTTTCCAATGGAAAGCTTTAAAATACAGTTAAAGCTAGAACATTACTATTTCACGTTACAGATCAAATATCTAAAGTACTAATGGTTAGTACCATCTCACAGGCGATCCAGTTCAGGAGTCTTCACCATTTCTATGATAAGTGACATGAACATTTCAAGATAAATGATACCAATACCTGTCCCCCAACAGATTTGGACTGACAAAATGGCTGACTGGATAAAGGTGTTTACTCCCATGCCTGATGACCTGAGTTTCATTCCAGGAGCCATATATGTATACACACACACACACACACACACACACACACACACACACACACACACTGATAACTATAATACAAGATAAGTGCAATAGATTTAGCATTCCTAGAGTTGTCATTTTGGAAGAAAACTTTCTTTGAGCCAGATGTCAGATTTAGTGATTGATGTTGATTTTCAGGTTTTTTACAACATGAAAATCTTTTTTAAACTCTCTATATGCATTTTGGTATTAGTGAGTGATTTGCATTTCCCTAATGACTAAGGATGATGAACATCTCTTTAGGTGCTTCTCAGCCATTAGATATTCTTCAGGTGAGAACACTTTTTTTAGCTCTGTACCCCATTTTTTAATAGGGTTACTTGCCTCTCCGGAGTTTAACTTCTTGAGTTCTTTGTATATATTGGATATTAGCCCTCTGTCGAATGTAAGGTTGGTAAAGATCATTTCCCAGTTAGTTGGTTGCCGCTTTTTCTTTTTGACAGTGTCTTTTGCCTTGCAAAAACTTTGTAATTTAATGAGGTCCCATTTGTCTATTCTTGATCTTAGAGCATAAGCTATTGGAGTTCTGTTCAGGAAATTCTCCCCTGTGCCCATATGTTCAAGGTTCTTCCCTAGTTTCCCTTCTATTAGTTTCAGTGTGTCTGGTTTTATGTGGAGATCTTTGATCCACTTGGAATTGAGCTTAGTGCAAGGAGATAAGAATGGGTCAAGGTATTAATGAGTGAATGTGGGGGATTCAAAAGAGGGTATACACCAAATTATGCAATGATAAATTGTAGAGATGTGGACCAGGCATCATTGATTATTATTGTATTATTGACTATATATATATATATATATATATATATATATATATATATATATATAATATCAACTAATTCTAAAACACAAATAACAGTCTATGACAAGTGAAAAGTCCAGAAATAAACACAACTAAGTCTCTTAGTTCAAAGTTGTTTTCACCCTGATACTGTGGGTCTGTTCAGCACACACTGGATAACAATGGATGGGAAATACAGCCAGTGAGCTTCTTAAGAACAAAGACACCTCCATATTTGCTCTGACTCTTCAAAACTTGGCAAAAGTACTCATATACAGAATGCATTTGATTAATGTCACAGGGTGTTGGAAGGAGCATAAAATAAGTAACAGCAGAATCAAAGGAAACAAAGAGGCAGAAACATATTGAAAAATACAAAGCTACATTCAAATGCAAAAATAACCCATATTATGAATTTCAAAAGAATAAAGAATCCCTGTGTGAATAAGGAGATTGAGTTGAGCCTGAAGGAGAAGTGGCATTTGACTGGACTTTGTAGAACAGGTTGATTTTAACAATTGAATATTAAGGTGATTCTTGTAATACAAAGAGATGTGCAATGACCACGGACGTGCCAAACAGAATCATTCTATGGTTTTGTATGGATTGATAGTATGTAAATGCTTAATTCATAATTTTATATTGGAGACTGCACTGTAGTGCAGTTTATATCAGATCATGTTAATCAATAGTGGGAGTAAAATCCACAATGTGGAGAAAAGATTTTGAGGATTTGAATCAGCTGATAAACTGGAAACTGATTTGAAAAAACAAAATCTTTTTGCTGTAGTGCAATGATAACTTGATTAAAAACTAAGATACTTTAAATTAGTCATGTTATTGGATAATAAAAATAGCCTTATCTAATTGTTGACTAAATAGACCTTATTCCTCCTAGAAGGGCTATTAACAGAAAGACTATAAACTGTAGAGGAATGTCTACCTTTGTGCATGAAAGAACTGGTACACTCACTTAGGTGTTCAGAGAAATGTTTCACATTCACAGCCACCTGCTGGGATGCTAACAAAGATAATGCTCAGGAAACACTACTACACTGCACATAGTCACAGGCAGGACAGAGTTCAACACCAAAATAAGTATTTACTTTGGGCTATAAAACTTTATTTCAATAAAAAAATTCATTCCCATGAGAATTAAATGTTTCTTTCCTTTTTAATTGATTTTTTTTGTCTTTAATCTTATAGTTTTTCACTGAGTGTGGTAGTCAATAAACATTTATTAAGCCTGCAGCTGCCCAGCATGAGTCCAAGAACTGAGATAATAACCAGAAGGTGATTTCACTCTATTACAACAAACATTTAAAACATGTCACTTCTACCTTTGGAGGCAAAGAAAGCTGGAAGACACATTAATGGCCGGGACTGAGGCATACACATGTTTTTGTCATGTCTATTTTGATTCCACGACCTGAAACCTACACAGGTGACAATGAAATATAGAAGTAGGATGTGCATTTGAATCCATTGTCACATTCTCTGAAGAAATTATTGTGTGTGTCTCTTATTTAACATGTTTCTTTATTGAATATGTGATAGGACAGTAAAGCAGTGAGATGAGTGAGCACTGATTATTGTTTTGTTTAGTTCCTTCTTGAAAGTTATTGCTCAAACTATTTGTAAAATGAGAGTAAGAAAATAAGAGACACACATGTATACATGTCTTCTCCATGTCTTCATGTTTAGAAGAGACCACCATCTGTAGACTGCATCTGATGGCAGCCTTTTCCTGTATTACTCCACTTTACTTCTTTTCCACATGTTTCCTGACTCCATCTTTTTTCCTCCACTAATTGAGCATGATTTAGCCATAATAGCATTGTGTCCTGTACAATGTTCTATATAATGTGCATATGAATTATTGTGCATATGATAATACCAATAACCTATCCCTTTATACAGCTATATATATGTACATTTCCAAGTTACTTATTGCTGTGGCTCTGTGATACTCTATGACAGTAATGCCTCAAGTTTATTCAACAGTTTTTCCACTAAATAACTTCTGGTTAGTATTTATTATAAGAATGGCTAAGATCAAAAACACAGGAGACAGCAGTTGTTGGCGAGGATGTGGAGAAAGAGGAACACTCCTCCACTTCTGGTGGGATTGCAAGCTGGTACAACCACTCTGGAAAGCAGTCTGGCGGCTCCTCAGAAAACTGGGCATGACACTTCCGGAGGATCCGGCTATACCACTCCTGGGCATATACCCAGAGACTTTACCTGCATGCAATAAGGACACATGCTCCACTATATTCATAGCAGCTTTATTTATAATAGCCAGAAGCTGGAAAGAACCCAGATGTCCCTCAACGGAGGAATGGATTCAGAAGATGTGGTATATTTACACAATGGAATACTACTCTGCAATTAAAAACAATGAATTCACGAAATTCCTAGGCAAATGGTCAGAACTTGAAAATATCATCCTTAGTGAGGTAACCCAATCACAAAAGATCACACATGGTATGCAGTCACTGATAAGGGGATATTGACCCAGAATCTCAGAATACCCTAGACACAATCAGCATATCAATAGATTTCTAAAAAGATGGAAGGAGAGACCCCTGGTCCTGGAAAGACTGGATGTAGGGGAACGCCAGGACAGAGTAATGAGAGGGGGTTGAACGGAGAAAAGAGGGAGGGAAGGGGGCTTATGGGACTTTCGGGGAGGGAGGAAACGGGAAAGGGGAAGTGATCTGGAATGTAAATTAAAAAAATAAAATAAAATAAAAAAAAATGCAGAAAATTCAACAATAAAAAAAAAGAATGACATTAAGTATACAAATGCAAATTTTTTTTATTTCAATTATTTGTTTACTTTGAAGTCAGACTGCTAAGGCACATTCTATCATTGAAAAACTGTCTTCCTTAAATATTTTTATGTGTCTCTCTCAGTAACTTATTTTATACTTATTTGTGTCAATCAGTAGCATGTCAGATCCTATGCTATATGCTTTAGACAGACTACTGAATAAGATATAGTCTAACCCATAGAAATTCAAGGAGGAAGTGGAAGATTAAGAAGGTAAGTTTATACAATATGGAAAACTCTTCATGAAACAAAACAGACCAAAATCTTTTTTTGCTCTCCAGGGTGAGGATGCCCATGTGTAGATTCTGATATTAAGAAACATTTGAATAAGTCGACTGGACTTGAAGCTAGTAGAAAATGATCTCACAAATATGATAATTATTTATGAAAGTTTAGGAAAAGTTGGGATTCCGCCCGGGTTCCCTCAATAGAACCAGTAGGCCAGAAACATTTGCTCATGGTTTATCCTCTCGATTATCATGGAAGGAGACAAAGCAGTCTTAGACACCTCGACGTTTCCACTCTTGTACTTAAGTCTTCTGGGAAAACGTTCTCAATGTGCATATCACATCATTGGAAAAGCAGTAATGGAAACTAAATTGAGGGGGAAGACTACTCTCTGGCATGCTCAGTGTTAGGGAAGTATAGCCTCTGACCCAGGGAGCTAGTAGAGTAAGGGTTGATTGTCAACTACTCTGCCTTCAACCACCTTAAGTTTGTGTAATGAATGGACAGTGCCTCTTATAGATGATCTCAATCTCATTATGATTTGATTGTTACTCCCTTTTCCAGACTGAGAACGCAAGGACTAGCAGTGTGGAATTCTATGTGGTGAAGCTCCCAAGCAAGTAGCTCCAGGTTTGACCCTCACCCACCTTTTCAGAAGAGCTTTAGCATTGTTCTCCATTGATCAGAAATACATTCATGTCCAGGGCAGCATGACAAACAGGACTGACTGAATTGATTAATTAATTCTAAAACCAGGGAGTCAGCACATACATATATCCAAACAATCATAAATAAGTCTAAGAATTATCAGTAGGTTGAGAGGATATTTGGGAGATGGTCAAGTCTGATGTCATTAGACATATCCCCATTTCAAGCTTTCCTAACAATTAAGAACATAACAGTTTTTTCCATGTGAATATCAACACTGTTTCTTTTATAGATTCATGCATTAAGCACTTCAAAGCACTTTAACCACCTTCCTCCTGTAAAATGTAGCCACTTACAGTTTTAGAAGGTTAAAGAAACCTTCACTCATTCAAGAGTCACCATCAGTGTACCTCGTTGCCCTTGGATAACTCTTAGGAACTCTCTAAAATGTAGTTGTGCTTGGTTATAGGAGGACATTTCCTAGGAGGATAAATAGTTCCTTCTTTCTGGACCTGCTATAGTTATTTACTCAGCGATGGGAGTCCTCCAGGCAGGAAGAAGGGTGGTGAAATTTTGTCTGACTTTCACTGAGATAAAGTGTACAGCACCCACTGAATTTCAGGCATCAGATCACTGGCCAAGGTTGTTATGGATGATGGATTTGTCCTGGAAATCATCCTCCTAAGCTAGTGCCCAGTCTGCACAATTGTGAACAGATGCTGCTGTACCTGGACAGATGCTTATGGAGAAGCACAGAGGTTGATACAAAAGGTTTGCTTGCATACTTATCAGAAAATCCACCTGCATCATAAATCTAGCACATGGTGATTTGTGGAAGTAGATTGGAGGAGTCTAGGGATTTGAGAAGCTTGTTAAAGGTCAGTACTAGAGCCTAAATTATCTTGATGCTCAGATCTCTGTTTACAGTGGCCTATGCTAAATTTACTGTGAGGAATGGAAAACAAGCTAGCTTCTCGTCTTCCGTAAGATTTACCCAAATAGCCAATAACACAACATAGTTGAGGAAAAGTGCACAAAACAGTGATAGACATCTCCTGTTGGAAACCTCACTGTTAGACTATCTTTGAGCTTCAGGCAAACCAAAATAATTCTATTAAGGTATACCATTGCAAGGCTCTCCTGGATGCTGCCAGAAGTCTATAGAAAATCCTTGATCACCTTCATGGAAAGGTTTTGCACATGGCATTTCTCCTCTACTTTACTCTGTAGCCTACCTCCTATATGTAATGACCAGGCAATTATTTTCTGCTGCAGTTACAAAATTGGTTGTCTATTATAGATAATGTGTGAATTGTTAAGAAATGACTTCTGAGGTTAATGTGATTAATCAGTAGGATTAAAAACAATAACAAATAACACTTGTCCTCCTTTATACCGAGAACTCTTGTAACACACAAAACTTTTCCTGTTATATGTATCACAAATCCTTTCTCTGAGTTGTGGTTCATTAGATGCATGCTAAATGAAGGCACCTGCATGTTGTGGTTCACTGTTCCACGGATTGAAATCAGCCCTCACCAATGAATGCAACCTCATATAAATGACCACAGGTGAGTGGATTCAAATGGCAAACAGAGTGGAAGGGTTTCTGTTATTAAAGAGATAGACATCTTAACCGACACTAGGATATGTTCCTGGCAGAAATATAACAGCTCATGAGAGCACCACACTGTACACAGTGTGCCACTGACAGCCGGAGAAGTGATAGCTTGGGAGCAATTCGAGCAAGATAAGATTCTGGGCTCTCCTGCTGGTTTCATGTCAGAGAAAGACATGACAGATAGCCAACCATTCAAACGTAAAGTGAAGGGAATATGTTTCTCATATCGGCACCTTGGTGTATGACTACAAGTTATTGGGAAAGAATCTTTTTATCTGAGAACACAATTTGGGGGAAGTAAAATTAATTGCGATCCTCGGTGACTCTTCAGCGATGTGAGCTCATTCACCTCTACCCGCAGGCCAGGGGAGAAGCTGGGAAGCTGCGGGACACAAACATGAGCCTGCTGTATAATGGGAACATTTGCTCACTAGAGCTCAGCCTGAAGATGTGATCTCAAACCCAGGCGCCACGGTCACAAGGCACATAGGAAAATACGACAACATGCAGGTGTTGGGACTGCCCCACGTCCATTATACTATAGAGGTGGGCTTCCCATATGCCACAGAAGTGGAATTCCGATGTCCAATATACTACAGAGGCAAATTCGCTCCAGCTTTTAAGAACCTAGAATCCTGAGCTCCTGAGAATTCTGTCATTTGACTGAGATGAAACTTGCAATTCAATCTGAGCCAAACCTAAGTTATGACCACATAGAATCTATCTATAAATCCCTTAGCCCAATCAAAAGCCATAACCCTGTACTGAATGTCACATCTATATGAGTTAAATGCATAATCATGATGATTTGTTATAGATTAGAAAAATATAGCTTCATATATGTGTTAATGTTCACCATAATTAGATGTTTGTAGGTCATTATAGTTTAGCTCAAAGATAGGCTATTTTTAAGTAAATGGATCAATTTTATGAAAAATTTGTGTAAGCCAGTTCATTATCACTCTGTTCCCCTAAACAAAAAACCACCTAAATTATTGAGGAACTTTGATCCAGGCTTTTAACTAAACACAGCTCATGGCATGTGAGAGAAGATAGTTAACATGATGATGAATAGTATTGTAAATACTTGCCAATATGTTAAAATCAATTTTTCATGGGGATGGTTTTATAAGTTATTATTAAGAGACTCACACTGAAAAAAAATCCATGTTTTTTTCATCCAGCTTCCTAATTCTCATTTCAAAGTGGACTTTATCTACCAATTTTATTAATTTTTTTCTTTCTATGTATTTCTGGTTTTGTTAGGTAGGTATTTACTATTTTGAAATTTTAGTTATTTCATTTATCACATAATATATACATACACTCCTGTAGGGGTGAGGTTTTGCAACAGTGCTTTGGATCCTAGTGGATCACACAAGCTCACCTGCCCAGAAACACACACACACACACACACATACACACACACACACACACACACACACACACACACATTTGCTTCTTTTTAACATGCCTTACTAGCTCAGTGGTTGAGCACTTCTAAGTCTCCTGTGGCTAGCATGCCCTTCCCTCCAGAACTCCTGGCTTAACACTTTCTAAATCTACTTTTACCTTCTGTGAAGCCCATTGGTCTTTGCTACCCAAGATGCTTCTGGGCAGCCTTTCGGTGAACTACTTTCCCTTTATGCCTACATTTTGGATGATCTCCCCTCTGCAGCTCTAAATCTGTTCTGTCCATCTCTCCTGGGTTCTGACAATTCTCCCTTCCTCCTCCTGTCCTGTGAGTGCAAGTCTAAGGGTTCTCCCAAACCCCAGTCTTCCTCTGCCCAGCCATTGGAAACCCAGCTAGAGGCAGGCTTCCTTTAACCTGTGTGCAGGACACTGCAACCATGTTTTGGGGGTAACACCAATAGCAAGAGAACACCAGCCGCTATAAACTGCCCTCTCATCCTTTTACATATATATCACCAGTTATGTTCAGAGAAATGTTGTGTTCATTATTGACCTCATGTATTTTTTTCCCAATTGGGTCAAGTGGTAAACTCCAATTCCATATAAAAACATTATTTTTCTTTAGTAGTATTACTGGGACATTTCTCATTTGTCTAATTTCCTATGTGGTTTATGTATTTTGAAACTGTGGCAAAAATATAAATCTCTATTAAACACTCTCTGGGTGTTTTCTGAATGTTCTGGGAAACCGGAGCAGAACACGGAGACTCTCAGGACCACCAGAGAGGCTGCCTAAAAGAATATTGCAACAAATAAGTACAATATATTAGGGAGAGTAGATGTTCTAGGAACAAACTTTCAGTCTACGGAATGGTGAGTAGATGCTGATGTCATTATAGAATAGTGTATCAAGGGAAGATGAAAATGAACTGGGAGTTTTAACATGGTGCACAGGGCTCAGTGGGAAATTATTCCTTTCTGTTCAAGAAATGTGCAGTAGAAATTGAAGATATATGAAAACAGTAGTTTGGAGAAGGTGGTAGGAAATGAAGTTTGTGTGATACAGGTTTGTAAGCAACTGCTCAGACATTTTACTTTTATTTTGAGAAACAAAATTAATCCTTGGGATTTGAGAAGAGGTGTTACATGTACTACCTTGAGGATTTAAAAGATGCCTTAAGAATAACAGTTGATGCTGTGTTGACATGGGGAAAGGAGAGAGCAGAGATGTGTTGGAAGGAGCTACAGGGAATTGGATAAGACCATGGGGTATCTCTCTTGTCACACACAGAACTGCTACTTTTGTATTTTGATTATAAAGGCAGCACTCACCCTTCAGAGGACAGCACAGATCCACTCCTCAGTGAATCTCTGCTTGTCAGGTACTCCAAGGCACTGAATGCTCCCAGTGGCTGTCATCTGTCCAGTCTTCCTTTTCCTGTGACTTTAATTTGGTAGACCAAGACATTTAGTAGACTCCTATGGGGCAGAGAGCTGTGCATAGCCGCCTGGTCCCTAGTCTAGCTCAGGCTTAGAACCCAGGAGACCCAGCAGGTGACTGTCACCTGCAAAGGGACCACAGGTGTTTGGCCACACTTCTTGGGCCCCGAGTTCCTGTTGCAGCTACAGCCTCCACAGCCCCAGAGAGGTATGTGGCCATCAGTCCTTTAGGAGCAGCACCAAGTTCTCTCACTAGCAAATAGGGTTTCCCCAGGCTCTCAGACCAAGTCAATGAAAAACACCTGTTGTCAGACCCTGAAACACCCCAAACCTGTATATAAGAATCCTATCCAGAAGAACTAGAGGTGTGTGAGAATTACTCCAATGTCCAAAAGCTTCTGTCATAAGAGCTCCCGAGTCTCCCCTGCACTCCTCGCTGTCTATTTGGCCTCTTGGTGGCCCAGCTCGACCTGACTTAGTGCAGAGTGATGTGGAGTAACCAAGATGGCATGGTAGAGATGGAGGTGGAGCCAACTGTAGCAATGGAAGCTTGGAAGTGACTTCCCCTCCCTGCTCAAACTTGCTCCCCTTTGCATGAACTCTCACACATGGCTGGGTGAGAGATCTCCATGGAAAGCTTCTGGTACACAGGTACACAGACTCCTAAGGACAAACATATCAGAAGTATTTCTGAATACTTAAATATCTTAAAATTACCCTTCTTCAGTCCTGTGGAAGTTTTCACTAAGGACATAGTTCTAAATTAAGAAATAAACTCAAAAGGTTGATGGTATTGTTCTTTGACCACCTGGCACTCAGCACTAAATTTTTATTTTATAATCAATGAGAGTCTTAGTGTTTTATTCTCCTTCTTCTTTATGCTTTTTAAATCTAAAGCAAAAAAATTTCTATATCTTTTAAATTTATTTTAGTCTTTATTCTTCTTTCTTGTGTCATTTAATTTTCTATGACTTGTTTTTAAGTTTATATTCCTAATTTGTAACTACTTAACTTCATTGGCTTTATTCCTGAGAGGGTTCATCAGTTCCCAAGCTGTTCAAATGAGTTGTTTTTGTTTCATTTTGTTTTGTTTTGTTCTTACATGTCCCCTGGTTCATTCCTCTGGCCTCCTTTGTGTTCTCCCACAGTCCTCTCTGATACCTCTCCATTATTCCATCATCCTGACTGCTGTCACCCTCATCCATTCCTTTTTTTCTAGATGATGGATTTATTCCTTAATTCTTACACATAAATTTAAAAGACCTTCTCTATCACAGACATCTTTACCTGAAGGCCTTGCATCCTATTTCCCTGAGAAAAAAATACCATATTTAAGCAAAGGGGTTCTATAATTTATTAGCACCATTTGTTTTTAGCAGAAGAACCCCATCTGGACTCCATTCTTTATAACTTCTCTCTGTGATTACAGATGAATTATCCATGTTTCCATCAACGGCCCATATCCTCTTACTGGAGGACCTCAGCTTTTCAAGTTTAACAGCTTCTTTACATATAAATGTCTGATCTGCTCTAGGATTACTCTGATAATCCCATCAACTCACTAAACCCTGACTCATACTCAACAATCTCTTGATACTTCATCCTTGAGATGACCAATCTCTGTGTCCATTTCTTGAAGTATGATATAGACTTAACTATCAGCTTTCTCTGATAGTTGTATACCTGTTGACTTCTCTGTTGAAACCATTCTTATCAAGGATTTGGGGTGAGATTTTTGCTTATCTCAACAACCTATTATCTGCCTGCACACTAAGGAACTCATCTGTGGTTAGCACTGGGCTCTGCCTCCACACTCCTGAACTTACCTGTGGTTATCATTGGGATCTGCCTACACACTCCTGAACTCATTTGTGGTTAGCCTTTGGGTCTGTCTGCACACTCCTGAACTCACCTGTGATTAGCACTAAGTCTGCCTGCCCACTCCTGAAGTCACCATTTTTATCATTTGTGGAATGTTTGCTATCTATTCTTTGAAAGTTATTTTGTCTGGATACTCAGAGTCCATTGCTTTCTAGTATTTTGTCCTATGTTGCTGACAAATTCTCTGTGATTTAGGTGATTATGTTGTATCTTCCTATGACTGTTAATAGTGTGTTGTCCTCTCTACATTTTCCTGGATTTTTACTTAGCTCCATCCAGGTAATCTCATTTAGCTGTGTAGTTTTTCATTTCTCTATCTGACTTTCTGCATGTGCTCCTGGAATTTTCATTGACTCTGGACTTCACACACACGATTGTTCTTTAACATTTTTACCAGCATTCTTAGTTATTGCAAACCTCAAAGTTTAAAAGATTAAACTTTAAGTTCTTTTCTTTTTCATCTCTCAAGCCAACTGTAATATTGCCTTTCCCCTTTTGCTTGGTGAAAATTTGTATCTTCAAGACAATCAAGCCAAATGTTGAAGCCAACTTTTACTCTTTCTTTCACAACTTACAAAAGCTTATTTCACTTTACCTTTAAAAGTATATAAGATTCAGTACAATAAATAAAAATCTGTGGGTCAAGTCCCCTACGTATTCTTGGTATGTCTCCTAGGCATTTATCCTCTTCTTTTGCTTTCAGTCTTGAGTTTCTTTGTATGTATAGGTATATACATGTGTATATATATATATATATATATATATGCATATATATATATATGCATATATATAGATCTAGATATATATCAATACATAAGAATAGAAATAGAATTTTTAAATATTAAAATTAAATAATACAAAGGAAAATACAGCTGAGATATGTAAACAATACAAAATCTTAGTAGTTTATTAGATACTAAAAAGAAATCAAAGAATAATTCTCTAAGAAGTTTGTGCTCACCCTTAGTACATTCCTGTCTCATTCTCTCATGTTCTGTTTCTGACTCTCGTAGTAACTATGCTGTTACATGCATCACATTCTCTCTCTTAATAAATGCCAACTTATCCTCATGAGAAAGCCAATTAAATGAGAAAATGGACAACTGGGATGTAATAAATAATGAACATTAAGTAAAATATACTGAATGAGATTAACAAAATGAGCATGATTGTTTTGGAAAGGAAATGGAGAAAGTTCAGGAAATTTGAATATAAAAGGCTAAAAGGGATTTAATTTGTAAAAGGGAATGAAATCATGGCCCCATTGAAGAACAGACCATGTGTATTTGTGGCATAAGAGTTTCTAATGTGCTGACAAGTACTCTCCACAAACTCTGAAGATATTAAATAGAATGCAGGAAAAGTGGGAAAACAATGGCCAAATGTGCCCAAATTCAGAAAACATGGATCAGTCTATAAACTCAAAGAACACTAATTACAACATTAATAGGTAAGAATAAAATTATATCATGGTCATACTGAGAAATTAGAGATAAAATATGAAAAAAGGCCAGAAATATATATATCAAAATGGGAACAATTCTAATGCTGTGAATTTTTCAGCAACAATGGAACTTGTAATTCAGTGAAAGTGCCGAAGATTAATGTAAAAAAATTGCACATTTCTAGAAAATTCTTCAGCTGTAAGAATGAGAACATATTTATATTAAACCCTAAGAAAACTCAGTGTCACAAGCATTCTTTACTCTAAAACAAAACCCGACAACAGGGGAACACCTCTTCATAAAGGTGTGAAAGTCACTAAAAATGTTGAAAACTTAAAATAACTTTCAAATGGATCAATCTCAAAATTAATTCCCTAAATTTGTTGAGATTTGCAGAGATGGCTGGGTTTCTGTGGGAAGGTCAGGGACTGGTGAATTTTCTTACTAAGGGATTGATAGCTTTTTTCAGACTTTTCAACTAAAATTAGCATATTCTGAGGAGGGTGCTATTGGTGACCAGAGCTGACCTTTGTCATACATAGATCTAAGGGAGGGGCCTGACTGCAGGAGCACTTCACGTAGGATGCCTGGCCACTTGCCCGCCTTTAATGCTTACCAAGTTTATAATGTATGAAAAGTATACAAATGAGTCCACTGGAGGGAAAGTCTTTTTTGCTACTTGTTGGTATGAATATCTAATGGTAGAAGCTTTCTATTATATGTACACTTAGAAAGGCAACTGACAAGAATTTCCAAGTAGTGGGGAGACACATCCACAATTGAATAACTCTGGTCACCAAACAAAGCTTCCAGTAACAGAGAGGAGTTACATCTAATGGACCATCTAACTGATCAGATGGATGCTGTTGGCATTCCTTCTAAGCTCCATCCAATGGTTCACCGCCCCACAGGGAAACTTTGAAACAACCCAGATTATTAGTGATGGTCCAAAAACTGATGGTATCGCTCCACAAAGTAACTGAAAACAACACTGTAACTCATTGAATCCGGAGAACCTGAGCTGGTGCCTACCTAGAACCATCACCCCACTGACTAGTTTTTATGATACTAGAAGATAGTCCAAAAGAGAAAGGTAACATAAAGCTTGTGGGGACAACCAACCAATATCTTATTTGACTTGAAATCCACTCCATGAAATGGAACACATACCCAACATTGCTTTGGTCAGCAAGAGCCTGAAACTAGAGAGGTCCAGAACCTAGTTAAGTTAGACATTCCTTCTACTCAATAACCAGGTAGTGCTTTCTATTAAAGAATATAAAATGACTTTTAATAACATTCTGCTAAACTCATAGATCAGTCTCTTGCTCAGCCATCCTCAGAAAAACTTCCTTCTGCAGGAGACTGGCAAAAAATACCGACACCTACACCCAGATAATATGCAGAAATTGAGGTTTTGTAACACTAAGTCCATAGAGGGATGTCTTCTTTAAATTTCTCCCTTCAGGGCTCAGGAAATTCTGGTAAAGATAAGATGGGAGGAATACAAACTATAAAGGGAAAGAAAAACACCAAGGAATCAAGTCCTAAACACAGTAGAGCTGGTGCACATACTATATCAAGAGACTTATGGCAGGATGCCCAGAGCCTTCATGGGTTTGTACCAGGTCTTAAAGCTGAAATAAAGAGTAAGGATGTATCCCCATCCTTGACACAGAAGCAACCACCAACTGGTAACAGCTTGCAGATGAAAAAGTAGTTTTCCTCAAGGGAGTCACATTGGAGAACCAAACCACTATTTATTATTATTATTATTATTATTATTATTATTGTTGTTGTTGTTGTTGTTGCTGTTGTTGTTATTGTTGTTTATGTTGTCATCATTATTACTATGTTATTGTTGTCATGCCCCTCCTTCCTCCTGTCCCAGTCTCTCCCTCTCACCTCACCACCCCCATCCACCCCTCTTTCCCTTCTCCTCAGAAAAAAGGGAGGCTCACATGGCAATCAACAAGTTATGGCATATCTGCAGCACTGAGGCTACGTGCATCTTCTATTGAGGCTAGACAAGGTAGTTCAGTTGAGAGAAAGGCTAAAAAGGCAGAAAATGTAGTCAGAGACAGCCCCTGCTCCCGATTTAGGAGTTTTACATGAAGACTTAGCGGCACAACTGTTACATATGTGGATAGGGCTTAGGTCTGTCCCATGTATGCTCTCTGGTTGGCAGCTCAGTCTCTGTGAGCCTCCATAGGATGAGGTTAGTTGATTCTGTAGGTGATTTTGTTATGTCCTTGACCTCACTGGTTCCTTCAATCCTTCCTCCAGTCTTCCCCAAGATTTCCCAAACTCCACTTAATGTTTTGCTGTGGGTCTCTGCATCAGTTTGCATCTATCACTGGGTAAATCGTGTCCGTTGATATTTACGCTAAGCTTCTGTCTGCAAGTATAGTAGAATATCATTAACAGCGTTATGGATCTGAAGCATCCATTCTTTGGTCTTTCTTCCTCTTCAGCTTCATGTGGTCCGTGAGTTGTATTTTGGATATTCCACATTCTTTGCCTAACACCCACTTACAAGTGAGTACAGACCATGTGTGGTGTTTTGTGACAGATTTACTTCACTCAAGATGATATTTTCTAGATCCATCCATTTGCCTGTGAATTTTTGAAGTCATTGTTTTTAATAGCTGAGTAGCATTCCAATTGTGTAAATGTATCACATTTTCTGTATCCATTCCTCAGTTGAAGGACATCTGGGTTGTTTCCAGCTTCTGACTATTATAAATATGGTTATACATATGAACATAGTGGAGCATGTGTCCTTATTACATGTTAGAGCATCTTCTAGGTATATGCCCAGGAGTGGTATAGCTGGGTCCTCAGGTAGTACTATGTCCAATTTTCTGAGGAATTGCCAAACTGATTTCCAAAGTGGTTGTATCAGTTTGCAATCCCACCAGCAATGGAGGAGTGTTCCTCTTTCTCCACATCCTCACCAGCAGTTGGTGTCACCTGAGTTTTTGATTTTAGCCATTCTGACTGGTGTGAGGTGTTTCAGTCCAGAATAATCGAAGGAAGTAAAGGGTGGGAGGAACTTTGAAGGAAGAGAAGAGAAGGAGGGAGGGGAAAAAGACAAGAAAAATCAGGTATGGGAAGAAATGGAGGAGATGTACAGAGGGTCAGGAAATTGAACAAAGGTGGGTAGCAATCAGAAAATCCCAGACACCAGGAGAGCAAGAGCCTCCCAGGATCCCACGGGAATGACATTAGCTGAAATACTCCACAAAAGAGAGGGCTAACCAGTTGAGACCATATCCAGAGGTTAGGCATGGCCCCCTGGTTGAGGGATGGGGCCACCCACCTATCTTCATAATTTTAACCCAGAATTGCTCCTATCTAAAGGAAATACAGGGACAAAGAGTGAAACAGAGGCTGAAGAAAAAGCCATCCAGAGACTGCCCAACCCGGGGATCCATTCCACAAGCAGATACCAAATCCAGACACTATTGCTGATGTCAAGAAGTGCTTGCTGACCTGATACAGCTGTCTCCTGAAAGGCTCTGCCAGATCCTGACCAAAACAGACAAGGATGCTGGATGGTTGCAGCAGGGACCCCAATAGAGGAGTTAGAGGAAGGACTGAAGGAACTGAAGGAGACTTATCTGGCATCAAAGGGAGGGGAGGCCCTTGGTCCTGCAAAGACTTGATGCCTCAGTGTAGGGGAATGCTAGGGCAGTGAGGCAGGAGTGGGTAGGTGGGTGGGGGAGCACCCTCGTAGAAGCGGGGTAAGGGGGGATGGGATAGGGGGTTTGCAGAGGGGATACCAGGAAAGTGGATAACATTTAAAATGTAAATAAATAAAATAAAAATAAATAAATATAGATGATAGATAGATAGATAGATAGATAGATAGATAGATAGATAGATAGATAGATAGATAGAGATAGAGATAGAGAGATAGTGTTCTGTGTAAGCTACTGCTCACAGCATGGGTCTCAAGTCAATTATTGTCCCTTCCCTCAAATTCTGCTTTTTCTTTTATGCCTATACATCTTATAGGCAGGACAAAATATGGGTCAATGATTTTGTGGGCTAGGTTTGTGCTCAAATCCCTCCATTGGAAATCTTGCCTGGTTACAGGAAATATCTAGTTCATGCTTCATATCCCCCATTGCTAGACGTCTTACCTATAGTTACCCTCATAGAGTCCTGGGAGTTTCTATCACCCTAGATTTCTAATTCATCTTAGAGATGCCCATACTCAGTTCAGTTGTCTCTCCCAGTACTCTCTCCTTCTGTCCTCCCACCACCTAATTCTTCCTGTTCTCATTCCCCCTTCCCCACCTACTTCCCTCCCTCCATCCTTTCCCTAACTATAGTCTTATTTCCCTTTCTCTGTGAGATTCAAGTGTCCCATCTTGGGTCCTCCTTGTTACTTAGCTTCTTTGGGCCTGTGATTTGTAGCATGTATTTTATGACATATCCCATTATAAATGAATACATACCATGTTTGTCTTTCTGGATCTGGGTGACATGACTCAGGATGACCTTTTCTAGTTCCATTCACTTGCCTGCAAATTTCATGATGTCATTGTTTTTAATAGCTGAATAATATTTCATTGTGTAAATGTATCACATTTAAAAAAAGATCCATCCTTTGGTTGTGAGGCATCTAGATTGTTTTCAGTCTCTGGCTATTATGAATAAAGCTGCTATGATCGTAATAGAGCAAGTGTCTTTGTGGTATTTATGGAGCTTCTTTTGGGCTTATGTCCAGGAACAGTACATGAGTCTTGAGGTAGAACTATTCCCAATTTTCTGAGAAACCTCCAAATAGATTTCCAGAGTGGTTGCATAAGTTATCACTGCCACCAGCGATGGAGGGGTGCTCCACTTGCTCCACATCCTTGCTAGCATGATCTGTTACTTGAGATTTTGATTTTAGTCATTCTGACAGTTATAAGATGAAATCTTGTAGTTGTTTTGATTTCCATCTCTCTGATGACTAAAGATCTTGAACATTTCTTTAAGTGTTTCTTGGCGATTTGTGCCCTCCCCCACTCAGCCTTCTGAGCGGGAGTTCCAGACATCTCCCCCACCTAGGGTGGAGCACTCGGATCAAGGTGGAGTCCATTGTTCTTCCAGATCTACAGTTTCCTGAATTAAGCAGGCAACACGGAACAGTGGAGCAGTGGAGCCAACACCTGCTGAGCAGACTCTAGAACCTTGGGGGAAAGGGTCTCGCCCCATCCTTAAATTCTCAGTCACCCATTAAAATTTGGACCTCGATCAGCAATCTGTTGCCCTGGTCTGCATCCTTTCTCACTGCCTTCCCATCCATCCCCAGTTTCCCTTCCAGGTAACCTGTTCGATGTAACTGCAGGCAGTTACAGTGATTAAAGATTCATCTGTCATGAATTCTCTGTTTAGGTCTGTACCACATGTTTAGTTGGGTTATTTGGTTTGTTGATGTCTATTTCTTGATTTCTTTCTATATATTTGGATGTCAGCCCTCTGTTCGAGGTGGAATTGGTGAAAATCTTTCCCATTCTGTGGGTGGCCTTTATGTGGTTTTGATGGTGTCCTTTGCCATACAGAAGGTTTCCAGTTGCGTGAGATCCCATTTATAAATTGTTGATCTTAATGCTTGAGCTGTTGGTGCTCTGTTCAGCAAGTAGTCTCCGGTGCCAATGCATTCAAGGTTATTCCCCACTTTGTCTTCTCTCGGATTTAATGTATCCAGTTTTATGTTGAGATCTTTGATCCAGTTGGACTTGAGTTTAGTACAGGGTGATAGACATCGATCTATTTGTATTCTTCTACATGCAGACATCCAGATAGACCAGGACCATTTGTTAAAGATGTTTTTCCCCATTATATAGGTGTGTGAGTTTATCTCTGGTTTTTAAAATTTAACTCCATTGGTAAACCTGTGTTTATATGCTAGTATCATGTTGTTTTTTTTTAATATTGCTCTGTAGTAAAGCTTGAAATCAGGGATGGTGAAATCTCCAGAAGTTCTTTCATTTTACAGGATTGTTCTAGCTATCCTTGCTTTGCTTAATTAATTGTATTTTTATATGAAGTTGAGTATTGTTCTTTTAAAATCTGTAAAGAATTGTGCCATCTATGGCACCTACATAAAAGAAAACAGATCAAGCACATTTTATTGCATGTTCACCAAGCCCAGAAAGAGGAAGAAAAAAGGGAAAAAGAATAAAAACTTAATGATAATAAACTAGAGTGACTAAATTAGTCATGTTTTAGTTTGGTTGGTATTTTTTTACCTTCCTCAAGAATGACAATTGGAGGACTTCTAAGGGAGAGAGCAAGAATTGGTTTATAAAGAAGAGAGTAGGTTTATATCTATACAAGGAATATTCACTAGGGCATATGGAATTTCTCTACAGCTACACAAAGCCAAAGGGATATCTCACAGCTGCCTTTCCAAGGGTTCTGAGATGGATCCCTGATGACAAAACTTCTTTGTTCTCTTAAGAAAAATACTAAGGTGAAAATGTCTTCTTCCATTGTTTGTACCTGGGAATTATTTAAGTAGTTCCAGTTAAAAGAGAAGAGAAGGACTACTATTTAATTATTCCTTGAAATCTCAGTAAAAAAGGTATTGATTTTTCCCAGAGTTGTAAATAATAGGAATAGTTTATGAAATAGATGTAACTCCAAGCAAGCCAATAAAAGATCTATATATGACAAGAACTTAAAATATTTGAAGAAAGACCTTGAAAAAGGTATCAGAAGGTAGAAAGATGAATGGATCAGTAGGATAAACAAACTGCTCTTAAGAATTGGTTGCTTGTCCTGTAATAGATGGATAATAGGGAATGAATTCAAATACATCTTCAAATCTTCTTTGTCTCCTAATAGTAAATAGGGGCATTTTTTAAAACCTTACATGTCCTTTGAGTACATATTTTGTCTTCTGGGTTTTTGTGGGATTTCTATATATATCCATGTCTCTGTTTCTATTTTAAATTTCTTATGATTTTTCTTTGACTCTTTTTCTTCCTTACCTTTTTTTGGTAATATCACAATTTGTTCTTATTAATTTTTCCATTTTATTTTACTAGAATTCTTTAGATACCTGTTTGATAAGGAGAGAGAGAAAAGTTGAGGAACCAGATTGGGGTGGAGTGGAGAACTGGGAGGAATATAGGGAAATCAGAATGTATTGTGTGAAAAAAATTCAGTAAAAGAAAGTAAGGAGATTATCAGAGCGAATAAAAATCCACTGGGGAGTCCCAATTTATGTGGGCTCAGTCCTTTTGTGAATATTCACTTTACTGCATGGAAAGTGTTTTCTTCTCCTAGAGGTAAAAGCCTGGTTTGTTGTGTGTAATATGATAGATAAGTTTCCTTCAGCATTGCCTTATTATAATCCCCTATTTTGGGTGCTGTGTCTTTACCTACACTCCATCCACCACACTTGCTTCCATGTGCTCTCTAACTGAAATACTGTTATCCTGATGACTGTGACTGTAGTGCTCAGTCTATCTAAATAAAAATAGCACTTCATCTTGAAAAGTTTGCTTACCAGAAGGCTACTCCTTGAGGATTATCTTGGCACAGTGGTCACCATAATCATTTTTGTATCCCAATAAAATTAGGATGGTCCTAATCTCTAACATATTTGATAACTAGATATGTTTCCATAAGAAATGAATACATATACAAAAATTACAGGAATGAGAAAAACAGGACTACTTCTTTCATTATAACTAAACACAAATTGTAAACAAATGTTCAATGTCAGCACATTTCACCAAAAATCAGAGTTGTTTAAAAAAATGGAGCCCTAAATTATAATGGAATGAACAAATTACTACCAGATGCCTCAAGAAAAAGCCCAAAGACTTCACTGTCAAACCACAGCAAAGCCAGGTACAAATGCTTGCCGATCGCTAATTCTGTTTGCATATGTTTCCATAGTAAATACATTTAGCCTATTATAAAGCAAGTCAAAGGAATGTCTGACTTTGGAAATGGCCACTAGTGAATAGACATTAAAAGTTGCTAATCCTTGAGGCAGAAAAATATAAATATATGCCAGATCTCACAAGCATTTAAAGTTGTCAGTCATGGTGAGGTTGTGGGAAAAAAAAAAGGCCTGATTCATGGCTGGTGGGAATAGAATCGAGTTGGGACATTATGAAGATCTGCATAGAGGAGATTAGAACAATGAAAAGCAGAACTCTCAGATGGTTCAATCATATGACTCCTGCAAATATCTGCAGGAGAGTGTGCCCTACCCTTGCATCTAGGATTTTACTTCTCTGCTCAAAGATCCAAGGAAATGTAGCTAGCTGAGATGTCCATCAGCAAATGAGTAGATCATGAAAACGTGATTCATATGCACAGTGAGATTTAATGGAGCTGAAATCTTCAAGGAAAATTAGTGCTTCTGGAAAATATCATATTAAATGAGTGTTACAGACTCAGACAAGCAAGAGTCTCATGTTTTCTCCAATATGAAGATTCTATAATTTAGTGTGTGTGTGTGTGTGTGTGTGTGTGTGTATGAGTGTCTGTATGTGTATGTGTGTGGTACATATGTGTGTTGTGTATATGTAGTAAATGTGTGTATGTGATATGTGTGGTGTCTCTGTGTGTATGTTGTATGTATGGTGTGTGTAAGAAGTAGGCTTGGAGAGGGGATCAAAAGGACATATGACCTGAATGGAGACCAAGGGTATACAAGGTATACAAGGTATATAAGGGTACATAAGGTATATAAGGGTATATAAGGGTATACAAGGGTATACAAGGTATACAAGGGCATACAGGTGGGAAAAAGATATGAGAGATGGGGAGAAAATCATATTTTGTCTGAAAATAGTATAAGGAAATTTAATTCATATTCTGAATAAGAAAATAAAAGTTTACCCATCAGTTGCTTTCTGTATTATTTATAAATACTAAAATTGAAATAAAACTAAATTCTTCTCTCAACTTTTCCTGAGACTTAGATGGTCAAGCTCGCTGTCAACTTAGAATCTTGCTGTCTTTGTGTCCCAAGTGCTGGGAGCACATGTTAGTATCAGCACACTAAGATAAATTTTGAATCTTAAAATCAAACAGCCATTTTAATATGATAAAATGATAATATGTAATATGATAGAATTCAGATTCTCACATAGGATTATAAAAAAGGAATGATTCTTAGTATTTATTTAATGAAAAATAATAAGTAAAACCACAACTACTACTAGTTAACCAATTCTAAAATCTAAGAGTATAACTAAATGCTACAGTTAACTAAATGGTATAGTGCAATTTCCCTGCTTGAGGAGTAAGATGAATTTCTTTTTTACATAATTACTTGGGTTTGGAGGTTAATATTAAAAGATTGGTAAGATAAAAAGATCAATCATTTTCTTTTGACTAAAGTTTAAATCATCAGATGTCACAATGACTGGCATAATCCCTGTATTTGAGAAAGAAGAATTGGGTCAGTTCATAATTACCTACAGAAATCTGTCTGGCATACTTGGACATGCACCAGTTTGGTGGATGACACATTTGGTACATCACAACTTAGTTCAACGCTCTTATTCTAGTCTTACAGTGGGGGAGACAGAGGCTGGGTGGGAACATGAGTACTCCCATCTAGAGCAATCAGCATCTGCCTGACAGGAAGACAGCTTGCTCATGCATCTTTATTACAAGCTATCAGCAAACACTTCTCAGTAAGAACTTGTCTCCCTTGTCCTTATCCTTATGTGAAAACCTCGGCCATGTCTGCTAAGTTGTCTGAAAGCCAGGTGCTCATCTTTGCCTACCTTTTGATTGCTTCTTTTGGTCAGGAGATGGCTCAATGAAAGCGAGAGCTGTGACAGAAAGAGTGAAAGTCATAAGCTCTGAAAACAATGTGATTAATTCTCAATTCTCTGTTACATTATTTATGGTTGGAAATTTAAAAGTTCATTACATATAAGAGAATGAAATGTCCATAGTGTTAACTAATGATTTAAACTCTATACCTTATTTTTTTCCAAAAAATAATAATTATTTTGTCAGCATATTTTTAATTGCTGGGGGAAAAAGAATCTATCAATTCTAGTTTCAAAAATTGGGTCAATTGAATTAAATGGTAGACTTATCGTATCCCTGTATACTAGAAAATATACATCAGCAATTCTATTTCATGGTGATTATTTCATGACCATAATTTAATTTTCATGTGTGAAGAAAATGGTCACATGATTATTTACAGATGTTTATTTCCCAAGTTCTTTTCATGTTTAAATGTAATCAGTAGAAATGTTTCTATATTTCTTTATGTAGTGGCAGAGGGGCAAGAAAGACATGAGCTTATTTTTAATCAAATATTTTATGTACTAATTCTGGAGCAGGTGTGAAAATTTGTGACCTATAGGATGTATTCATCCCATGGCAGTCAGGTGGCCTATTGTCTGTATATATCCCATAATGCTTGTGTGGCCATGGGCTCTATTAAATACATGATGCCCACATGGCCTGTGTACATTCCATGATACTTAAGTGGCCTGTGTGTTTTCATGATATCTATGTGACCCATTGGATGTAAATCCTTGACAATATACTTGAAAATGACACTGTCATACTTCAAGATCAGAAGATTGCAGAATCATGTAGAACACCAATTACCCTTACTTGTCTAACAGGCATAATAGTAAATAAAACTCAGGCATTTCTTCTCGACATTTCAAATATCATTGTGAGTGTGAAGGAATCGCACTTAGGTAACAGAGTACAAGCAAAAACAGTTACATTCTAAAGCACATCAAACAAGACACAAAACACAGAGACACTACACAGCTCTTCAGTTAAAATCAAAATTTCCCCTTCAATTAAAGAGTGAGACTGGAGCTTCAGTTCCAACAAATATGCAGCTCTTCTCAAAATGATGTGGCCCTGAAATAGCCAAAATGCTAAAGCAGAGTCATTGCTGTTGACCCTCTGTACATTCCTTCAGCTTGCAACATACTTCATGTTATCCTGTGAAATCTTTGCCTGAATAACAAACATATCTTCTATATCGAGTTTTCAAGTTTTTGTAGGGGACCCCACCTACCCTATGACATGAAACTAACATGTATGACTCACTCACATATTAAAATTCTCTCAAATAAGATTTGAGCCTCCCTCCTTAGTCTTATTATTATATATTTTCCAAATTTTGCTTGATACAATAAAAGTTTGCATTTAGACCTTTTATTGATTCTTGAGGTCTTTTTGTTGTTATTGTTGTTGTAGTTGTTAATACTAATCTTCTATAAAAGCACCCCATAGATGATATCTTAGTAAGAGTTTTATTGCTGTGAAGAGACACCATGACCATTGCAACTCTTAATTAAAAAAAGAAACTATTGGGGCTGGATTAAAGTTTCAGAGGCTTAGTTCATTATTGCCATGGAAGGAAATATGACAGTGTGGTGCTGGAGAAGGTGCCTAAAGTTCTACATCTGGCTTGGCAGACATGAGAAAGAGAGAGTGGGCCACTATGACTGCCTTGAGACTCTGAAACTTCAAAGCCCACTCCTGGTGACACACTTCCTTCAACAAGGCCACCTACTTCAACAAAGCCACACCTTCAGTAATGCCAGTCTCCATGACTGTGGGACCATTTTCATTCAGACCAGTACAAATGACTCTGTCCTTCTATTCTGACACCTTAGGTCATTTGCTAAGGTCTCTCTCTTGGTTTAATATTTTTCTTGATGGGAATATTATATCATTTTCAAATTTCCAGTCAGCATCATTCCTGAAATCTTCTGGGATTACTTCAAAATCTAAAAATAACTTAATAAGTACATTTTACACAAATACTCATGCATACGTACGAAATGTATCTAATATACCAAGTATCCTATATAATATCATAGAGGAAAGTATTGTTATTTTGATCCCTTTGACATGAAGAAGCTCACACAAGAATGTATTCAGTTGGACCAAGTAGTCAGAGAAGAACATTTTATGCAACATGAGTTTATACAAAGCTCTAAAGAAAGAAATATTACTTGTAAGACATGTCATCCCAGAACTTCAACTCCAGTCTGCCCCATTAACCCATATGTATATCTTCTCTTCCTCTGCAAGCCACCACCACCCACCTTAACTCCAGACTTATCTTGGGTGGATGTCTTTCTGCCATATCTTCCAAACTTCTGTTCTATTTTTCAAGTGGCTCCATCTGTCTGAAGTATCTGCTGTTCCTCTTGGCCATCTGTCAAACTCTTGTTGATATTCTTTCATTTAAACATTAACCATTGCATGAAAACCTCCATTACATAGCACAGAAGGCTGAAAAACCCATTCTTCTCTCTGCTTTACCCTGTGGATATGCTTCTAGAATCTGTCACCATATATAATGTTAAGTCAGGCTATTTTTAACATGTCTGAGAGTTTCTAAAAGAAAAGACTAAAAGATAGTGTACATACTTCATGATTAGAACACAATAAAAGTTTATGAAATGAAGACAGGTGTCCAAAAAAGAAAGGAAACTCAGATTAAGAAGAAACTCTTCTTTTTTTCAGTGGACCTCAGCAGCTACTTCTTATTCATAATTTATTAATTTTGATTCTTAATTAAAACTGCCTGCAAGATCTTTATGTTTTCTTGCCATCTTCATGAATCAGGTACACTGTCTTTATGAAGAAGCTTCAATGTGGAAGGATGGACACACTCTGTTTTGTGTCCTTTGTTGACATGGATTCCAAAGCTGACATTTCTAAAAGTGGATACAGGCAGAGGCATCACAGACTCTCAGACACATCCTCACAGACTCTGTCACATGCAAAGAGTGATTTCCAAGCCTGCAAAACAAAGAAAAGAATGCATTTACTCTTAGCCCGGAATGGGTGGTTGTTACTCTGCATGTATTAGGGCTGACTTGGTCATTTTAACAGCTCTTGCGTGGAAGAGAATTAAACACTACACTCAAGTATAACTTCATAGTCTGGAAGACCATAGGTAAAATGGTCCACCACCCCCATCACATGTAAGACTACTGCCATTCATACTCAAACATAGGATCTATTGTAGAGAAGCTCACAACTGATAAATAAACCAAATACTAAAGTCTTTGACTTAATAGAACACTCTTCTGAAACACTCTTCTTCTCTTTAATTTAAATAAACTTTTACAGTTCCAGCTCAGCAGTCCTACAGAAGACACACTGGTTAGTGTTCCTGTGTTCTAATGTTACTGTAGATTAACTATTCATGGCTGCCATTATAAGCACAGATTTTACTTTAAATTCAGGAGTTGATACCAGGTGTTGGATCTGTATAGTGCTCCCAAAACTGTTCTAACTCATGTGTGCTCACACTGCTGTCATGATCTCATAAGTGTGCTTACTCATGTGTGTTCGTACCCTTGTCTTTTTCACACTTGAGTGGCAGATGGACTCAAGTTTTTTTTCAGTCATCACAATATAAGTACGAGTATTTTACTTATGACCCATAGCACATCTGTGTAGTAAAGGCCAAGAAGATGATCTCAAGTTATTTTTTCACCAAATTAGCTATTATTCAGCATCAATAATTATAATAATAATTATGCATGCTGAGTAAATCATAAACCTGTGAGCATTTTCAAGTTAAAGTTTTAAATTCCTGTACAATGCATCAAAATAACATTTACCTAATATTGCCACACTACCTTACAGGCTGTTCCTGCTTCCTATATGACTAATATTTACTGTTTGTCTATGTTACTAACTGATGTGAAAAATGTAAAAATAACCGAAATTCATTGTGAAACTCAAAATGTAGTATTTTTAAAAGCCATTGACATAGACGCCTTGAAAAAAAAAAGAGAAAAGTTAAAAGAGAGATATTTTAACTCACTGACCTCCTTGGATGGCAGCTTTGGAAGCTTTATTTTTTTTTCCTGTGATGTAACACATGATTATAGAATGGTAAGGCTTTGGCTGCAGAAAGGATTGGGTGATTAAGACCACCCGCTTCTTCTACACAAGATGCTTCTTTACTTTCCACATGATGGCTCACAACTATCTAAATTCCAGGTCTAGGATTTCCTTTCATGAGCACTTGGCAGACAAGGTGCACAGATGTTCATGCAGGCAGATAATTATAAACATACAAATAAAATATATTTTAAAAAGAATGACTCAGTTGGGGGAGAGTGAATCTCAGCATTGTCATGGTTGAGTTCAGAGTCTTCCTCTGGATCCTTCACACTGGATCCGTTTAATTTCAATTCTCTAACTTCTCTGAAATGTGCGCTCCCTAACTGATGAGCTCTGCAGAGATGCTCTTCAGAACTCAGAGAATAGTAGCATGTAGATATGCATATTTAAGCATGCGTGTTCATGGAAACCAGTAGAGGGGCTCGGATTCACTGGATGTGCACTGGGTGCAGGGATCATTGAGTTCTGAGAACATTATTGTTGGAGCAGTTCACACTGTCAACCACTGAGCTGTTCCTCAGACCCTGACTCAAACGAGTAATGATGTAAAGAGACACTAAAATTTACTTGTGCAGAAAATTTGTCCCCATGTTACCACAGTGTCACAATTGTTTTTGAGACCAGGAACACACTTTGATCCCTTGGGAACACCAGAGTAGATACCAGGAGTAAAGAAAAAAACAGCTTTGGGAGTCAGCCATGAGTACAATACACACACATCTCAATCTCAGAGGCTGTGAGAACTTAGTAATGACATAATTTCTAATGTGGTTTTCCTTACAAGATGGGAACTTTCATTATCCCTGTCTATGAGGTTGGTTAACACCGAATAGTGATGATAAGATCACCGAATCTCCGCAGGTCAGTACACAGGTCACCTGTTCTCAAGACTGCTGTCTCAGTTACCATGGCACACAGTGGGAGCTGTTGTGACCACGCAACCATGGAATAAATATGCTATGTTAAGGGCTTAATGAAAAGCCACAAGGGAGTACTTGTTAGCAAGGATGATATTTAAATGGCAGAGTAACCAGAAAGCCTGGTGTTTTTAAGGGGTACGCAGTAGTTGCAGAGCAAAAGTAAAGTTTAGATGCTGGTGATTTTCTGTTGGCTGTGTTTCAAACTTCAGAGCTCTGAATTTCAACACAAATTCACATAAAATAGTTTTATTTATACTACATTAGGCCCTGTTCCACTTCGCTCAAACTGTGACATTATATTTTCAAACCCATTGCTTTGCCATTGATTTTACTATGGTCTCCTGGAGTTGTTACTGAGGTGATGTTTCCTATATGAGATACGCAACCAAATGGCTATTTTAAGAGAAAACTCATACGTATGGAAAGACGAGCACTTCATTTTGTATTTTATTTGGTGTTTCATAGAGGTTGAAATAGTTTATGTAATGCAATGTGTTATTATGAAAGTCAGAGAAAAAAACTTACTATTTTATGTTTTAATTTTTTACTTCTTTCAGTTCAACTGTATTATCAAATAACAGCTGCATATACAAACATTTAAGTAGCTTTTTCTTGCTTTAAAAAAGGTAATGAATTATTTAGTTTTGATACTCAGGTAATAATAATATAAATCATTGCTGTGCTGCAAACATGGAAACATTAAAGATTGATTTATATCTAATTTAATAAAATCCCTCTTAATTTTTTTCAACAAGAACTTGTGAAATTTCAGGCAACGCTTTGAGCACTCAAAGGTAGCTTTCAAATAAATTCCCAACTGTGAAACTCACATTTTACCATTTCTAGTAGGTTCAGTATTTTTGCCAAATGTTGGCTAAACCATATTTGGTTAGATCAAGTAGATTGTATAAAATATTTTCAAAACCTTAATAATTATTACACAAAATAGAATAGCAGTAACAATAACAAAATATATATTTATATTGTGCACAATTTTATGAAATATCTTTCTTCTATATTTTTCCATTTTGCTTAATAGCTTATGCTCTAAGATCAAGAATAGACAAATGGGACCTCATTAAATTACAAAGTTTTTGCAAGGCAAAAGACACTGTCAAAAAGACAAAGCGGTAACCAACTAACTGGGAAATGATCTTTACCAACCTTACATCCGACAGAGGGCTAATATCCAAGATATACAAAGAACTCAAGAAATTAAACTCCAGAGAGACAAGTAACCCTATTAAAAATGGGGTACAGAGCTAAACAAAGTGTTCTCACCTGAAGAATATCTAATGGCTGAGAAGCACCTAAAGAGATGTTCATCATCCTTAGTCATTAGGGAAATGCAAATCAAAACAACCCTGAGATTCCATCTCACACCAGTCAGGATGGCTAAGATCAAAAACACAGGAGACAGCAGTTGTTGGCGAGGATGTGGAGAAAGAGGAACACTCCTCCACTGCTGGTGGAATTGCAAGCTGGTACAACCACTCTGGAAAGCAGTCTGGCGGTTCCTCAGAAAACAGGGCATGACACTTCCGGAGGATCCGGCTATACCACTCCTGGGCATATACCCAGAGACTTTACCTGCATGCAATAAGGACACATGCTCCACTATATTCATAGCAGCCTTATTTATAATAGCCAGAAGCTGGAAAGAACCCAGATGTCCCTCAACGGAGGAATGGATTCAGAAGATGTGGTATATTTACACAATGGAATACTACTCTGCAATTAAAAACAATGAATTCACGAAATTCCTAGGCAAATGGTCAGAACTTGAAAATATCATCCTTAGTGAGGTAACCCAATCACAAAAGAACACACATGGTATGCAGTCACTGATAAGGGGATATTGACCCAGAATCTCGGAATACCCTAGACACAATCAGCATATCAATAGATTTCTAAAAAGATGGAAGGAGAGACCCCTGGTCCTGGAAAGACTGGATGTAGGGGAATGCCAGGACAGAGTAACAAGAGGGGGTTGAATGGAGAAAAGAGGGAGGGAAGGGGGCTTATGGGACTTTCGGGGAGGGAGAAAACGGGAAAGGGGATGTGATTTGGAATGTAAATTAAAAAAATAAAATAAAATAAAAGAAACTTTGACATTTTATTGACCAATGTTCAATATTTATGAGTAAATTCTAAATATCAAAGTAGATATTCAATACTTATTTATTTATTTATTTATTTATTTATTTATTTTGGTACTATTTTAAGCCATGCAAAAATTTTCAATTTATTTTTTATAGCATAGGTATTTTTCACTGAATATATTTTACTTCATACAGTATAATTTATAATTTTGTATATTTTAATGATTCTAAATAAATTTTAAAATGCTTAGACTATCATAGAAATTTAATACATAGCTATTAAATTAAAATGCCCAGGAAGTCACTATCATAGGCATCTATTGAAAAATGGGTAGGATGAATTCTTAGAATGCCTGGGGAAGCCACTTGATCCATGACACACTCATCTGTGAAAACTGGCATTCTTCACTAGTGAATCAAAGCCATTTTGTTCACCTGCAGTTCCTAACTGACCACTAGATGTTGGAAGTCTTAGTTATTCTAAGTCTCATCAGGCCCAGAGGTTTTATTAGCCCCATTCCTTCTTATTTCTTCTCCATCTATCCATCCATTCACCCACCTAACCACACACCCAGCCAACCAGCCAGCCACTCACCCAGCCATCCATCCATCCATCCATCCATCCATCCATCCATCCATCCATCCATCCACCAAACTACTATCCATCTATCCACCTACACAGCCACTCATCCATCCATCCACCATATCCATCCATCCATCCATCCATCCATCCATCCATCCATCCACCCATCCAATCTTCTACCTACCCATCTACCCACCACCCATCCACCCATACATCCATCTACCCACTCATCTTCCACCTACCCATCATCCATCCACCCATCATCCATCCCCCACCCACCCAACCACCCACCCATCCATCCATCTACCCATCTATCTACCCACCACCCACCACCTACCACCTATCCTCCCTTCCATCTGTCCACCCACTCATCTATCCATCTACACATCCATCCATCCATCCATCCATCCATCCATCCATCCATCCACCCATCTACCCATCTACCCACCCATCCAGCTGCCAACCACATCTACCCATTTACCCACCCATCCACCTGTCAACCCATCCATCCCATCCATTCACCCACCCATCTACCCATGTTAATGTTCTCCTAACAATGTTTTTTGTTCAATGATAATGTAAAACTCCACAGAAACAAATCCATATCCCCCAAGCTAATACCTAGGTTGTCCATTCTGTACTGTAGGGGAAAGGTACAGATGCCTGAACATGCTGTACTTTTTTTGCTTCAGAAAACAATTATAAGGCACATGCACAGTCCATTCTTTGTTCTAGACTCAAATGTCGAGACAGAGAGAATAAAGCTCTCTTCTTATGAGTTTGCATTATAATAGAACAGATAGTGTGACTTCTTACCAGAAACAATGTCTCCTCTCTCGCCCTTCCTCATACTCACAGCTCTAACTTACAGCATCAATTTCCATTAGTGAGATGTAAAGTTATACATACGATATTTTTTTTGGAACTTCTGCTGTGTTTGTTTGTTTTGTGCTTGCTATGGTCCTGCTATGGAATTGCACTTTATATTACCCCTGAGGCTAAACTGTCCAAGAACCATAACGGGTCTTATTTTTAGCAAATTAGTACTTTAAAGTAATTGTTCTCTTCTTTTTTTTTTAATTTAATTTTATTTTATTTTTTTAATTTACATTCCAAATCACATCCCCTTTCCCGTTTCCTCCCTCCCCGAAAGTCCCATAAGCCCCCTTCCCTCCCTCTTTTCTCCGTTCAACCCCCTCTCATTACTCTGTCCTGGCGTTCCCCTACATCCAGTCTTTCCAGGACCAGGGGTCTCTCCTTCCATCTTTTTAGAAATCTATTGATATGCTGATTGTGTCTAGGGTATTCTGAGATTCTGGGTCAATATCCCCTTATCAGTGACTTCATACCATGTGTGATCTTTTGTGATTGGGTTACCTCACTAAGGATGATATTTTCAAGTTCTGACCATTTGCCTAGGAATTTCGTGAATTCATTGTTTTTAATTGCAGAGTAGTATTCCATTGTGTAAATATACCACATCTTCTGAATCCATTCCTCCGTTGAGGGACATCTGGGTTCTTTCCAGGTTCTGGCTATTATAAATAAGGCTGCTATGAATATAGTGGAGCATGTGTCCTTATTGCATGCAGGTAAAGTCTCTGGGTATATGCCCAGGAGTGGTATAGCCGGATCCTCCGGAAGTGTCATGCCCAGTTTTCTGAGGAGCCGCCAGCCAAGATATACAAAGAACTCAAGAAGTTAAACTCCAGAGAGGCAAGTAACCCTATTAAAAAATGGGGTACAGAGCTCCACAAAGAGTTCTCACCTGAAGAATATCTAATGGCTGAGAAGCACCTAAAGAGATGTTCATCATCCTTAGTCATTAGGGAAATGCAAATCAAAACAACCCTGAGATTCCATCTCACACCAGTCAGGATGGCTAAGATCAAAAACACAGGAGACAGCAGTTGTTGGCGAGGATGTGGAGAAAGAGGAGCACTCCTCCACTGCTGGTGGAATTGCAGGCTGGTACAATTGTTCTCTTCTTTTGGGAAAGAAGAGCAAGTGCCTCTGTGCTCTTGTCTGACATACTCTTTGGTTAAAACACAAAGCAGGGCCATTTTTCTTCTCCCTCCACTTGAGTGTGTCTGGGGAAGAAGAGTTCTAGCCAGAATCAGATACTGTAGAGGAGAGGAGCTTCTGCACGCCTGAGGCATGTCTGAGCAAGCTTCACTGCTCTATTTATAAGACAACAGGGTGCTCTGCTTGGAAAGCCAGGCTTCTACAGGGAGCCCACAGGCAAATCTGTTACCAAGCGACAACTGATTTCTTATGAAGCCCAAGTTTAAAAGCCCACATCATTAATTAAACAGATAAGGACGAAGCCTTCCCACTGATAGTAACTTGCAAGCAGGGAGGCTCTGTGTCAGTTTGAAGCAAGCATCGGCCATTTTGTTTTCAGAAAGCTATTGTATGCAGTCAGAGAATTATGCTGTGGTAAGAGAGAGGAGACATCTTTAGAGATCATTTATTGGTTAAGGCTGGGGAGTAATCTATGTGCCAGAGATGAGAAAGGACTATGACCTTCTAGAGTTAGTTTCTGTATTTTCTTAAAGTAGACTAAAAGTTTGCAGCAACTCACAAGCTTTCTAATAGGTGATGTTAAGAATTGAATCTAGGAAGAGGCAATAAATCAGTCATCAGATGATCCCTGTTTTAAAAATACAAAGATTATTGATTAGCATTCTAGTCCTTTATGTGATCATTCTCTTGAAATGTAGACTTTTATAGGAAAAGGAGGGTACAGAACCCCAGAAAATTATATGGAAGGAAAATACCTAGAGAAGGCAGAGGGTGGGGTGAACATCATTTTGCCCTGTATTACCCTGTATATAAATTGCCCTGTATATACATTACCCTGTATATACATTGCTCTGTATACACACTGAGGCAATGGACATGATTATATAAGTGCAGCTGATACTCCTCTAATGAACTGGCATGTGGCTACTAAATGCATGCATTATTTTGGAAAGATCCGTTTGCTGTTTTTTGAACTGGATTTAATGATATCTCCTTTTAAATGGATAGAAAGTTGAGATATACCTCACATGTGAGCCTAGTTGACCATTCTTTTGAATTAATAAATAAATATTGTTCTGTAACCAGCCTTGTGTTATATCCCAATGATCTTTATTGCATACCATATACTTTAGTGCACATATTAAAAGATATGCTGGTTCTTAATTTACTGTATTCGTATGTGCATGCATGTATGTTCACAGCTACATGTGGGACAAAAGGTTGCCGTGGTGTCTTCCCTGGTTGATCCTCCCACTTTGGAGACACCAACCTGGTAATAACCAGAGTGGTAATAACCATGTAATTGTTGCCAGGGATTCTTTTTTAAAGAATGGATGACTTAACTTTTTTATTCATGGTGGGAATGAGTCTGTTAGGTACAAATATGAGATTTGGGCTATATGTATTCAAAGACATTCCATTTGAAGATACTAGAACTGAAATTTGAGTTAAAAGTGGGTTAAAATCGAGGCTGCTTGACTAGTAATGTCAATTTTGTTCTACAGGTCAAGGTATCACCTGTGTGGTCACATGACCTCATTCCTCATTATCTGTTCCCTCCCCTTCCTGCCCCCGGCCAGCTGTGTGCTGTATGTGATTCCTTCTTGTCTGACTGGATTGCTGCCATCCTATCTGTGATAAGTTGGTTTTCTACTCCTTGATCCTTCCACTTGGTCTACATTATTTATTCACTGATTTAATTAGTTAGCTATCTGCTCTAATCTGATTCCATGTATATTCTTCTAACTTAATTAGTGGGAAAATTATTGATAAAATTGATTTTTACTTAAGAAGACCAATGTGTATCATTGTTTAATTTTGATAAGCAAGGGGATATTTTTCTTCCTTAGGAAATATAAAGATGAAAAGATGTAATGAGGTTTGAATATAATCTTAAGTACCTTATAAAATATAGAAAAAATCAACAAAAATCACTATATAGAATGGACATCCATGAAATTGTGTGTCTCCATGGGTAACAATGATAAGAAAACATAGAACGTAAAAATTGATAAATCTTGTTCTTGTTCAATACAGAAAGAATAAAAGGCAACAGATGATCATGACCAGTATTTTCGACATCATGCACAATTTCTCATGATGTTTGTAGTGATATCATAAAACCATACAAACAATTTTTGAGGTTATTAAGTCTAAGACTATTAATCTAAGATTAATTTAAGATATCAGACTATCTCTTTGGCTTATTTCTCTTTTGTTAGCTTTCACTTAGTGTCTCCATAGTGTTTCAAACACAACCACATAGCTGTGGTGACTTTTAAAAAGCACAGTGACTTTTAAATGATAGACATTAATGTCCATATCATAAAGACAATTCTGAAATACATGTTTGTGATTACATTTTAATTCATAGGAATTTGAAGTAAATATGTGGAGAATTCATTAGACTGTAAACTTTTGCAGGGTATTATGCTGTTTAATCCAAACTTCCTCTAGAGCTGGTAAATGATGCACGCTTATGGCCACACTTTTTAAAAGTTCTTACTTTACTTACTTATTTTTGAACTCATGTGTTTATGTGTGTGCATATGTGTATCTGTGTGTGCATATGTGTATGTGCATTTTGTATGTATGTGCATGTGTGTATATGCATTTCTGTGTGTGCATGTGTATATATGTACGTACTATGTGAACACCTAAATGTGACTATGTATGTACCACGGCATGTGCACACATAACATTCAAGAATCTCTCTTCCCCTTCCACTGAGAGTTCTGATATCTAATTCAGGGATACTTGTATGCAAGACAAGTGTCCTACCTTTTGAGCTGTCTCAGGTCCTGCTGGTACAGTTTATATAGCTGTTAGTATGTTTTAAATGTTAGAGGATTCTGGTAAAGGTGATATCACCTAGTTCAAGGCACTTTGGTTATGAGTTTATCATTTTCTTTCTGCTTCTGTTTTCTCCTATAATTAAATTTTATATTCAAATTGTAACATGCATTAACTGTGAGTAAAATTAGTAAAAATATGGGGAGGGAACATTTGGTAAAAACAAGTTTTCAATTTCATTTTTAAATAAACATTCCTCAAGTGCTCAAGACAATTAAAGCAAGATCTTCACAACACTAACTAATAGATAGCCAGGGCTTCCTTCCTGCCCCTCCATGTGTTTTACTCCAGAGGCTGGTGAGGCATTATAATACATTCTCTTACAAGATTTATTGGTTACTTTCCTTATTTTTGCAACAGAATACCTAGCACAGACAACACTGGAAATAACGGTGTATCCTGGCGGCTCATGTGTCAGAGGGTGTAGAACATCACACCAGGAGCAGGAAGAAAGCCTAGTTGCCAAAGTTGTTCTGTCAACCCCCACAGGGGAGGGTAGAAGCAGCTTCTCACTTCTTGATGGAGCAGGAATCAGAAAGATCTAGACTGGGATTTCCAACTGCCTTCTCCAGTAATCTACCTCGGAAAACCAGGCTTCAGCTCCTAAGTTTAGGAAACATGTCTGTACAGGCTGCAGAGCATTTGCATGTTAAAAGTATGTCAGATATTTATTAAAGGAGAATCATTAGTCCAGTTCAAGAGAAAAACTCAGAGAAAATGTTTCTGTTTCCTTAACTTTTCTAATCATACCTGGATTTTAGCCAGGCTACATTAGAAGTAATATTTGAAAGGTTTAATATATCTTAAAAGAACTGTGAAATAATCAGTGTCATCTAGTGTACATGTGTGTGCACATATGTGTGTATACATGTGTGTGGATGTGCATGTATGTGTACATATGTGAAAGCATGTGGTGTGTATGTGTGTATATGTATATATTTGTCTGAAAGTGTGCATGTGAATGTGTGTGAGCATGTGTATGTGTGTGTAAGCATGTATGGTTGTATTTATACATGTGTTTGTGTGTGCATGAATGTGTATACATATGAGAGCATGTGTATACTTATATGTGTGTGTGTTTGTATATCTTTGTGTGTATGTATATCACTGTTTATATGAGTAAAGTAGATTAGGTGTGTTTAGGCATGTTCCTGCAAGTGTGTGAGAAGGCCAGAGGTTGTCAGGTGTTTGCTCTATCATTCTCCAACTTAATTTTGAGAACCAGTCTCTCACTCAACATTTTATTTTTATTTTTTGAGAAAGGATCTCTCACTAAATATGGAGACTAGGTAGAAGTAGAAACATACAGTTTTTAATGAATACTTACCTAAAGATCAGAGGGTTGTTATGAATAAAGTGTGTGATACCAATAGCTGGAAACTCAAGGGAAAATTAAACTGTGAAAATATCTACAAGTCAGTTGTTTCCATGGCATAAGAAGAGAAATATTTGACTAAATAGAAGATAAAGTAAAACTTTCCTGTGGGATAGTATTGATGATCAAAACTCATAAAAGATGTCAGATAGATAGAAAGATAGATAAATAGATAGATAGATAGATAGATAGATAGATAGATAGATAGATAGATAGATAGATAGATAGATAGATATGATTATAAATAGATAGATAGATACATACATACATACATACATATGTACCTATATACATGAATAGATAGATACTTCATGGACAGATAAATGGGTAAACACACATATACATAACTGCATATATTAAAGTATATATATGTATATATACATATATATATTTAACTACATATATATGTACCTATTCAGATATTTAGTAAGTGTGAATTCTAATTTCTATATACCTACCATGGAGTTGGATAACAACTCATTTGCTCATTTGTCACAAGTATTTACTGGAGAATGGCAGCCTTAGGGTACTGGATTATCAGTTAAGGCTATGAATCTGAGTGTCAGCAGCTCAGTAAGTCTGTACAGTCTCACATGAAACTGAAACTGCTCTAAAGAAAGTCTATGTTTAAAAATAAATTAAACTTGTACTATCTTCCAGCCAATCTTTTTGGATTGGATCTATATAAATCACATTCTAGTAATGGAGAGGGACACTTGGAGAAAGCAGACCCTGTGAGCTTGGGAAACTCACTGAGGGATTCTACTTTCTGCTCCAGCAGTCTTAAACATAATTATGTTTGACTGGAGAGATAGCACAGAGGTATGTGCATAGTGCTTATGCAGAGGTTGAGAGCTGAAGAGCTGAAAGTTCAGTTCCCAGCACCCATATTGGACAGGGGACTGGGGACGTGATGAGGTGGAGAAGTCACCCAGTGTAGAGTCTCTAGTGGGGACGGTAATGGCTTTCCTCTTCCTTCTCTTATGCGTATAGGAAGAGAACTTCATCTACCAGCTTAATCTGCTGGTGACTTGACCTTTGATATCCCAGCCTCTGATTACAAAAGATAAATGTGTGCTTCTGGTGGTATTTAGGGTATTGTTATAGCTGCCTAAATGATGTAAGGGACACACCACCAGAAGCTCCCCAAATTCCTCTCATTAGGATCAGAACCCAGGCTGTGAATGCTTAGTCTTATTCCACTGTAGTTTCATTATCTAAAATTACTAGTTAGATTTGATCTTTCATACTTAGGATGTGTTATATCAACTATATCCTTTTAAAAATGACTGTCATCTATATCATTGAGAACTGGTTGTTGGTTGGTAGAAGGCAGTCAACCCTATGTTATCTTTAAGCTTCAACTTGGCTTTACCTTACTGCCTTGGTCTCAATCTCCCTGTTCTGGCTAAATCGTGACATAAGCTTCAGCTCAGTGAAGCTTGACATTAATCTCAAATGTTGGAGTTTGTTCTCCTTCTAGGACCCACTAAATTCAGTATCACATGGAGTCCATAACCATGGCCACTGAGATAAGACTTTTTCAATTGAGAGGACCTGGGTAAAGACCTCATTGTTATAAGATGGTGGAATGGAATAGTGGAAACCACATTACGACCTATAGAGAGAAAGTGGTAGAGGCATGAATCCCTGAAGGGAAATCATGACGCTTCAGAAAGGTAAATGATGTCAACAAGAAGAATTTCTAATGTCTATGAAGAGTAAACTACAAATGACATCATAGTGTTCATATCCCTTCTTTCCTTGGCAATGATCCCTTTGAACATTGGCCGCCTACATGATCTACTTGGACAGATATATTTTCTCATCTCTCTTGAAGCTCTATGGGTCCACAGGGGTATAAGCAAAGGTGACTCACACAGATTCTGAGATAATTTCCACAAGTATTTCTGTTCCTAGTTTTTTCCATTATGTAGAGAGTGAAATGAGAGTAGTTTGAGGATATTAGGGGAACCAAGTCTGGAACCAGCTAGACTCCTGGGCTACAAGAAAATGGTGTTACAATCTTTAAACCAAGACTCTGCCCTCCAATTGCCACACTCAACTTGTTACAGTCACAATTATAAATGCCAAGTGTGCAGTAGGATGAATGTGGTTTGTCTAATTAAGACAATAATAAAGAAAATTTCAATTCTTACACATTGTGCTGCAAAAATATCCATAATGCTTGTGAACTTCTAAGGTGATAAATGTTTCCTTTTTTTTTACATTTTTTATTGAATATATTCTTCATTTACATTTCAAATGTCATACCCCTTCCTGGTTTCCCCCCTCCCTGAAAACCTCCAACCCATCCTCCCACCTCCTGCCTCCAAGAATATGAACCTCCACCCAACCCACTCCCAAGACCCCCACTCGATTTCCCCACACTGAGGCCTCTATTGAGCCTTCACGAGACCAAAGACCTCTCCTTCCACTGATGCCCGACAAGGCATTCCTCTGCCAATCTTTTGGCAGAAACCACATGGGCCCCTTGGTTGATGGCTTAGTCCCTGGGAGCCCAGGGGCATCTGGTTGGCCAACATTGTTGTTCTTCCCACGGGGCTGCAAATCCACCCCCCATTCAGCTCCTCCAGCTTGCCCTCCAACTCCTCCATTGTGAACCCCGTGCTCAGACCAATGGTTGGCTGCTAGTATTGGACTCTGTATCTGTAAGGCTCTATCTGTTCCTAACAGCAAGAAAAGACACATTCAGGTTAAAAGCTTCTCTGATGTAAGTAAGGAAATCTGTGCCCAAGGTGCTCTGGGTGTCTTGTCACAAGGACAGCACAGATGATAAAGATCTGTCACCAACCCTTCTTTGGTCTAGTGCAACTTGTAATTCTTTGTTTTCTGTGCTTGAGATCAGACCAGAGTCTTACACAGCATGCACAGTCTGGCCAAGCCTTCTACCACTGGGCTACACCGGATATCTTATAACAAGATCTTAAGAGGTATCCAAACTTCCTCAGACTCACAATCTTTCTTCACTTGCATCCCAACTGTTGGGATGACAAACAACCTCCGGTTACATTTGTGTGGAGTCTTGTCTTAAATTGGGAGTAATTAGTGTTCATTAAGTGCACAATCAAGATGACCACAAGATAAGCAAATATTATCTCAACTTCAGAAGGGAGTTTTTAAAATGCAAACTATGATTAATTTTGACACAAACCATGTTATGGCTCAAATTATGTGTCCTGGTGGGTTAGACTATTTGAGAAGATTTTCTGACCTTCTTGACGGGTATAAATGAGCTTTGCTGCCCAGGCAGACAGCAGATGTCTCCTAGCAGAGACCACTGTGGTTTTAGAAAAGCATAAAATCAGAATTTCAAAAAAGATAATGAGGTTGAAAAAAGTAATTTTCTTAATGAAGTATAAATTAAAATATTCAAAATGTTTCATAGGGCTATGGGTCAAATGATTTTAGTGCCTATATTCTTGACCATTTACTCACTTCTTTGCATCATGTGGAACTGGGCCACAATAATTATAAACAGTCCACAGCTTGGAGTCAACACTTCCTTATGTGACAGAGCTTTTTCTAAAGATTCCTACATGAGGGGAAAGACAATGCCTTTTCCTTATACAATGGGATTTCCTGCATTCTTTTCACATTAGCCAATTGGCTCTTTTAGTGTGTGTGTGTGTGTGTGTGTGTGTGTGTGTGTGTGTGTGTGTTGTATGTTTGTCTGTGTGTGCATGTGTGTGTGTGTGTGTGTGTGTGTGTGTGTGTGTGTGTGTGTGTTTGAGGGTAGAACTATTTATTTGTCAAGACTAAGTTCCTAAAAATGACAATTTCCCCACTTTTCTGACAATCAGAGTTATAAACACTCAACTGGGACAAATCTATTCTCTAAGACTCTCAACCTTCAACATGCTCCAGCTAAACCTCTACTCCCTTTCTTGAACTAAATTCACAGATCTATATCTGGATTGTGACTTTCTTCAGCTAAACATAATGTGCATACATTGATCATTTACAAATTGTTATAGGCTATATTTATTCAGTTGCTTTCTAGATGTTTCATGCAATATCATCTCAGATATTCTTTATATACTAATATTTTAATACAGGAAAAACATAGCATAATACATTTTCACAAATATTCTAGAGATCATTTTCTTATAGCTTACCCACTAACTATTGCTCAAAATTTTGCATATTTACTTCATGTATTGTCTTGAAAGTTTGAAGTGTATTAAATGTATAACCTCTATCAGTTCTATGAAAGTATTCTTTTTAGTACTATTTTATTTTTTTAAATTTAGAATTTTACAAATTAAGAAAACATGACACCAATGTTTTGTTCAAGAGAAGTCAATTGAGTCAGAATATATTGTAATCTGAACAGTATTATTATGCCTATACTGTGTTCTTATTCAAAGTTATATACTCTATTAAAAGGAAATATATATGCTTGAAAAGATATGCATGGACTTTAATATATATGCATGTATTCAGTTTTCATTTTGTATGTGCTCATATATGTATGTATATATATATATATACACACATATATATAATACATATCTATGCATTCTATAAAGAATGATTAGAACTAAAATTACGTTCCATAAAGGTAAGGAAGACATAGTTACTAATTCCCATGTTTTTGCCATTAAGTATTTTGATATTTAAGGAGCCAAATATCACATTATGAAATCATAATCCCTCATGGATACTAGATGACAGACTGAGCTGAGAAACTTTAGGAGGCAGCATTCTAAGTTGGAAATACTCTCATCCTTTGTAAGGAAGAATTTGAGCTTGTGAGACTTGTCTGGGTGTGGAGTGTTGTAGAAGCCAGTGTCGTTGGGAAGCAGTTCGGTATAACTAGAGTTTAAGGAGAATCTCCATTTTGCCTTGGGAGTGGAGCCATGCAGGCAGTGGAGCATCTACAGTCATAGGAGTTGTGGTGCCGCTCCCATTATTCCCTCTGGTTTGTGTGTTGGTATTGTAGATGAGCATTGCAGCCTCTAATACACTCTTCACCACTGGGCACAGTTCTTATTCATAATTTGAAAATTCCCTAATAATAAGACTCTACAGGAAGACTTTCTTGGTGCTCCTGTTTTGTGATCTCCCCAGGCACTAACATCAGTTAGAATCAAGTTCCATGGAAGAGTCTTCTGTGATGAACCTTCCTCCTCATCTACAGAGAAAGACAAGCAGTTTTGGCATAATTACTGCTGATGAATCTATGATGTGCACAGGTTTGTCTTCTATCTTCAAGCATTTCCTACTGTGCCAAAAGACACTTTGACTTTTTCCTGTGCGACTATGTCTATACAAAGAAAGCAACCACTTTCCAGATCTATTATGAACTGTCCAATTTAGAAAAATACAAAATGAAGATGGAATTTCAGGTTCAGAATATCTAATATTACTAATGACAATTAACAGAAACCAGTCTCATAAGCTTGACAATTAGGGGAAATTCATGAAAATATCTGCATAGTGAAAATATTTTCAATTTTTCATAAATGTCAAAATTAATGTAATAGAAAAAAGATGGCCTTGATGGCACCTGGATTTTATAATCCATACTCTGTTTATTATGAAATGATTGATCTCATCATAAGGAAATTCAAACTCAACTGATACCAGCACTATAACATGGAGGAGGGAGTCATCTATTGATTACTAATAATAAAATAGATCAGAGTTAAAGCCCAAATAATAAGAAAACAATAATATAAAATAGCAATCAAGTTCTATTACTGCAAAATAATGAATTTGCCTTCCATACACTGTGACAAGTATGCAAATACTTAGCTAATATTATACATCTGGTTGGGGCTCCATTGTATTTTAACTTTTATATGACATGCAGAATCTAAACTGAAATGTTGTCTAATATTTGGCTCAAAATGTTTGCCAAGACAACATAAAGTTTAATTAAGGAATTAGCTCTTTTATAAAATTACTTATAAAAATAGATGGAGTGTGTGATTTGTTCAGGCAACGTTTAAGGAGGCTGACATTGTTCCATTAGGTGATTTCTTATGATTTTATTTTAAGTAGCACTTCAAGAAATAATCTTTGCCCACAGATCAATCATTTAGCTCTTCATTTGACAAATATTAATGAATTTTAAATTCATTCTATGAGAAGGTCAGAGGCAGTTAAAAAGTCTTTGTTCTCTCTGGAACACAGGAGAAAAAAAACATATGAAACACATTGTTGTACATGCTTCACAAGCATGCTGTTACAGTGTGATAATTCCTATGGCATGGAAAGAACACAGAACAAGATTGTGGGTTGATGGTACCATAGGCTCAACATGTTTTTATTTGATCTTAAATGTCCTATAAACATCAGTACAGTGAAGTACTGCTCCTAGCCCTGGTGTTTTAAATGAGAAGTGTCCTTGTAGGCTCGTTTTTGAATTCTTGGTTCCTGGCTAGTGATGCTGTTTCAGACAGCTACAGAACATTTCAGAAAAGGAGCCTTTCTGGAGGAAGTATGCCACGGTGCCCACCTTTGAGGATTTATGGCTTTCCCCATTTCTAGTTTACACTCTGCTTCCTGTGTATAAATTATGATGTGATCTCTCAGTTTCCTGCCATGCTGGCATTTCTTCCTCCTCTGTGCATATCAAACCTTCTGGAACTATAAGCGACAGTAAACAAACCCTTGAGTTGCTTTTGGTTAGGGTGTTTATCACAGCAACAGGAAAGTAGCTGTTACACCTGCCCAGGGCACCACTGATAGTTGACTGAATTCTCAATAATGGCCTAGTGAACAGAAGGTAGATCACTGAGGAACACTGTGGTGTGACCTTTCCTCTCTCTATTGACTCTTGGCCTCTATCAGGTAGGCGCCACATGCCCAGGCCATAGTGTTCAACATGTGGAACCAGGAGACTATTGACTGAAATATTTGAAACTATAACCACAGTATCCTTTGCCCTTTATATGTTGATTTTCTCCAGCTTGTGCATAATAGACATCAGTGGTGGTAGCAAATTAGGTGCACAGGATAAACCTTCCTAGTGCTAAGACCAGTCACTGAGAGCCTAGAGTTGGAAAAAGAACCAGGTTTCCCTAGAGTTCAAGGGAATATCCTAAGGAGAGTTGAGCTCACCTTTCTTATGCTCTTGTTGGACTCTAGTTGGATTGATGCTCCAGGGTCTGGGAATTTGTTTCTCTGAAGTCAGAATCATTTATACATCTCTATGTACACATATTACAAATAAAGTAAAAATATTACAAATTATTCGTATGTGTGTTTCTGTGTGTATAAGAGAGAATGTGAAAGAGAGAGAGAGAGAGAGAGAGAGAAGCACATGCTAACATACGGAGGTTAAAGGATGATTGTGGTAGTTGGTTCTTTCCTTGGTAGTTCACACAGGTTGAACCCAAGTCATCAGTCTTCTCACAAATCCTTTTACTATCCGAGCCATTTTGCAGGTCTGAAAAATTTTAAATGCATTGAAAGGTAATAATAATGGCACTTACAGTAACTTTTATTTACTTAACTTATCTACTGATGTGGTAATATTTTCATCTCTTATTCTTTGTTGTTAATAAGGAACGCCCTTTACATTGAAAATAAAAGTCAAGAGAGGCTAAGATGAATTTTGAGATATTTGAACTGTAAGATATTTGAAGAAGCCAGTATACTTGAAAAAGTCCAAAGATACATTGTCAGGATGAAGAGGTAAAGACTGTGTAACTGGAAATTACATTTACAAGTCTCAGACTAACCTTGCAAAAGTGCATAGCCACCAGTCTTGACTGCCTTTACTCAAAGGATGGGAATGACCAGGAAACTGTGCAGAATATAGTTCACCCAACTGACCAAATGCTTTGCCAAAATAGACACTTTGACTGCTTTTCTCTTTAAGATACAAGCCACAAGCTCATTACTGCCCAACCTACTGCCACTTGTAGTGCATTATGCAGACCTTATTTCTGTTACGTGATCTAAAGGGTAAATATCTTTACTTTCTGTGCCCACTGATCCATACCCTACTATAATGGTGGCCCTCTTACCACCCTGACCATTCACAGACCTTTTACTACAAAGGATGATAGGCTACATTATTTGATAACGTTCGTGACATCTCTAATATCAAATGAAGGTAGCAACTCACAACGAACTTTTAAGGAAACAGCAACACTATTCACTTGTCAAAAGTATTAAAATCCTCAATTTAAAAGACTCCTACTAGGGTCCAGGCTGAAATCTGAGTCCTGGGCTCTAAAGCAGTTATAAAATATTATTATACTTTTAAATCTTTCTTTCTTTCTTTTTTCTTTCCTTCCTTCCTTCCTTCCTTCCTTCCTTCCTTCCTTCCTTCCTTCCTTCTTTCGTTCTTTCTTTCTTTTCTTGTGTAAATGAGATCTCTTTATAAATCCTGCCCTATAACAAATCTTACAATAAACAGTTTTCAAGCACAACTTTTTTTTTTCTTTGAAGCCGGTGGGCTTTTTTTTTATTGGGCATTTACTTTATTTACATTTCAAATGTCCAGGTCTCCCCTTCGGAAACCTCCTTTCCCATCCTCCTTCCCCCTGCCTCTATGAGGGTGCTTCCCACGCACCCACTCCTGTCCTCCCACCCTGGCATTCCCCTATACTGGGGCATCCAACACCCTCAGGCCCAAGGGCCTCTCCTCTCACTGATGACCAACAAGGCCATCCTCTGCCACATATGTGGCCAGAGCCATGGGTTGCTCCATGTGTACTCTTTGGTTGGTGGTCCAGTGTCCAGGAGCTCTGGGACATCTGACCTGTTGACACTGTTGTTCCCTCCATGGGGCTGCAAACTCTCTCAGTTCCTTCAGTCCCTTCTCCAGCTCCTCCATCTGGGACTCCTGAGCACAGTCCAATTGTTGGTTGTGAGCTTCTGCCTCTGTATCTGTCAGTCTCTGGCAGAATCTCTCAGGAGGCAGCTATATCAGGCTTCCATCAGCAAGCACTTCCCAGCATCCACAATAACATATGGGTTTGGTGGTTATATATGGGATGGATCCTCAGGTGGGGCTCTCTCTGGATGGCCTTTCCTTCAGTCTCTGCTCCACACTTTGTCTCCATATTTCCTCCTGAGAGTATTTTGTTTACCCTTCTACAAAGCACTGAAGCATCCACATTTTGGTCTTCCTTCTTCTTAGGCTTCATATGGTCTGTAAAATGAATCTTGGGTATTCTAAACTTTTGGGCTAATATCCACTTATCAGTGAGTGTATACTGTGTTTGTTCATTTGTGACTGAATCACCTTACTCAGGATATTCTTAAGTTCCATCCATTTGTCTGCAAATTTCATGAAGTCATTGTTTTTAATAGCTGAGTAGTATTCCATTGTACCATGTTTTCTGCATCCATTCCTCTGTTGTTTCCAGTTTCTGGCTATTATAAATAAGGCTGTTATGAACACTGTGTGTCCTTATCACATATTGGAACATCTTCTTATTATATGCCCAGGTGTGGTATAGCTGGGTCCTCAGGTAGTACTATGTCCAATTTTCTGAGGAACTGCCAAACTGATTTCCAGAGGGGTTGTACCAGCTTGCAATCCCACCAGCAATGGAGGAGTGTTTCTTTTTCTCCACATCCTCACCAGCATCTGCTGTCACCTGAGTTTTTGATCTTAGCCATTCTGACTATTGTGAAGTGGAATCTCAGGGTTGTTTTGTTTTGCATTCCCCTGATGTCTAAGAATTTTGAACATTACTTCAGGTACTTCTCAGTCCTTCGAGTTTCCTCAGTTGAGAATTCTTCATTTAGCTCTGTTACCAATTTTTAATAGGGTTATTTGGTTCTCTGGAGTCTAACTTCTTGAGTTTTTTCTGTTTACTGGATATTAGCCCTTTATTGGATGTAGAATTGGTAAAGATCTTTGTAATTTTTTCAGTGAAAAGGAAAAAAATCAAAAAATTTGTTTAATTTGAATGCTTAATCTTATGAGTATGAAGAACTGTTAATCCCAAACTGTCCAACCTCAAATATCTCTCAGCAATAATTTCTAGCTTGTGATAGAAACATTTGTAAAAATGGCCTTCTGATGGTGGGGCCAGACTCATCCTTTTCAAAGAGGAAAATGGTTCCACTAATTAGTTGTAATAGGGAAACACTGAACATTATTTTTCAGTTGCATATGCTACTGTCTGTAAAAGGCCAGCAGAGATATATGACCTCACAGGGACACTCAAAGGAAAATCATTTCTTTCATGCATGAACATTGCTTTTCCCTTTTCGGATCTTTAAGAGTGAGCATGCACTTTAGGAATTTGAGGGTAAAAGTGAAAGATTGAGGAATGATCACACAGTGATCACAAACTCCCTGGCAGCCGCGTGGTACAGGGAATCACCTTCCCTTGCACAGCAGACAGATTAAATGACCTGGTAATTGTGTACCCTTTTCCTTCTGGAACTTCTATGAATACAAATGAACTCTTCATGGGGAATCTCAGTAATAGGAACCTTTCAATGATCTGATCACGAGGCAAGCATTTCTGCATAGCTCCTGCCCACATTCTCCATCAGTAATGGATATGACTTGGGAGGATTTTTGACTAAGATTTTGAAGTTGTTAGTTTCTAATGTTATCTCAAATGTGAATAGTGCATGGATTTTCTCTACTATCTTGTTTGTGATGTATGTGTGAATGTGTGTGTGGTATGTGTGGTGTGTGTGTGTGTGTATGTGTGTGTGTGGTATGTATGTGTGTTTGTGCTTGGGTGTGTATGCATGTGTGTGTGGTATGTATGTATGTTTGTGTTTGGATGTGTGTGTGTGGTATATTTGTTGTGTGTGGTGTGTGTGTATGTGTATGTGTGTTTGTGCATGTACATGTGTGAGTATGTGTATATCTTTTGTGTGGTGTGCATGTGTATGTGCATGTATGTGTAGTAAGTGTTTGTATGTGTCTACCCATGTGTGTGTTGTGCCAGTATGTGTGTGTATGTGTGGTATGTGTGTGTACATCCATGTGTGTGGTGTGTGTGTATGTGGTGTGTGTATATGTGTGGTATATATGTGTATGTGTGTGTAGGTGTGGTGTTTATATATGTGTTTGTGCATGTTTGATATGTCTGTCATGTGTGTGATGTATGTGGATGTGTGCTGTTTATGTGTGTCTGTGTGTGTATATATATATATGTGTGTGTGTGTGTGTGTGTGTGTGTGTATGTGGTGTATATGGGTGTGTTACGTCATCACCTGTCCCTTTTTCCTTTCTTTTGTTTTGTTTCTTCCCTCTCACTGTCAATATCTGCGTCTCTCTTTTTCTGCCTCTCTTATCCCTCCATCACTTTCTTTCTTCCCTCTTTAGTTTTTACCTCACCTCCTTCCTTTTCTTCTGCTTTCAAACATTAGAGTAATGGCATTGCTTGACAGAGATGTTTAACTTCTTACTGAGAAATACTACTAAGCATTCAAAGCAGGAGGCATACACCGGGTGAGCTCTCCTGCGGCTTGGGACAATCCATGGCTTAGTCCTTCGTCTGAGGTGACTGATTGGTTGAAAACATATTAGTCACTGTCACTGGTTCTGGAGGGGTGCTGGGGTGGAGCCATGCTCGCCCCACATAGCGTCTGCAGTGCAGTCTCGTACAGTCATTGTGGTAGTGAACCAGTTTCTACTACCAGGCCTCAAGAAAATAAGTTAGAATTGAAGAATAAGGAGACAGTAATGATCTGTGAGTATATTGTTGCAAACAGCTCTCAGGGGTGGATGATGGAGTGTGAACAAGAGTAGTGAAAAAATGATTCTCTGTGGTGAGATTAGCTGCGAGATAATATGAGCTGTGTGAATAATTTGGGGCAGGATGGATCAAATGGGAGATGGTGTAAGTGTAAACGGGCTAAGACGAAATGAAGCTCATACCCTCTACAGAGAGGAAGGATGCCCAATACTTAGTAACAATTAAGGAGGGTGGCAAGGGGTCAGGCTCACTTATTCTACATTGTGAGGAGAATCATCATGTTGACGGTTGTTATTCAAAAATGAGTACTTTACATTCTGTAACATGTCCATCAGTTTTCTTAGAAAGATAAGGGAAGATATTAGAGAGTATATTTTGGAGAGGAACAAAGAATAAACAAGAGACATTTCGCTAGAAGAGTTGTTCACGATCCTGGAAGAAAAGTAAGGGGAAGAAAAGAGGAGAAGTGAGACCTGACAAATGTCCTCAGTGCTGCAACCCTCCTTGGTGGAAATCAATATCGGGTCCTTTCAAAATTAGACTAATGCTTCATTTTCGATGTTTTGTGGATGTGCAGCTCTGTAAGAACATTTCCATCAAAATCCTCTTACCTGCAGCTGACTGTTTCTGAGCACTGTTGTAGTGGATCGTGGCTACAGAAAGAGGAAGCTGCTGTGGGGTATAAAACAAACACCAAGAATGTAACCTACACCAAAAGTGGAGGAGAGTTCAAACAGTGAGAAATCGGATTTATAGAAAGCTTGGGTCCAGATATTCTTACCAATAGGACAGGGTCCCCACACAGCCATCTGAGTTGATTGCTATGTTGGAACACTTGACATAGGGCAGTGTTTGAAGAAAAACATCCCAAAAGCAATTTGAAGGTCCAAAAGCTGAACCTAAAATAATCGTCTTATAGAGATAACAATGTCTTATGAAAATAAATGAGACTCAGAATCAGTAAGAACTCATTCTGTTTGCATATCTTCATTTCATCAATTGATGGGCACAGATAAAGTACAGAAAACCACACAGCTCGAGGTTTTCAGCCCTGGATAAACAACAGAACGCAGAGTCCAGGCTTAGTGGATATTTCCATGAATCTGAACATATTGCTTCCTCATTTTAAAATCAATTTGCTTGTTCTTAGGTGGTGGAGCAGATAAGCAAAGCTGTCACTGCCACACTTACTCTGAAGGTGACATCTGCTCACGCAGGTTTCATCCTTCTATTGTCTCCACCGCCTTCATCACCCATTTCCGCAGCTGTCTAAAAGCACCCTTCACTCATGATTTCCTCGGGGCAGAGAAAGGAAACTGCTCGTGCATTTTGACCACTTACGAAGCTACTATGTATCTGAGGGTCTGAGCCTCTCTGGGGGATGCAGCTGTTTCTTAGCTCTGGTTCTTTCATGCTTCAGAGAAGGAAAGAAAATAGCTCTATTTACTGCTTAGAAAAATATGTATCTGTTTTGAATTTGCAGCAATTAGGTTTCTCAAAATGAATTCATTGAACTTGGATGGTTCTCCAGTTAAGAAATAATAAGGCACATGCTTGATTACTGAAAAGCCTCTTCTTGTCCATGTGTCAGAATTTTAAATTGTATTCAGTAAGCATCACCGCTATTTTCTTCAAGACCTGCCCCCTTAAATATTACTGGATCCGAGAGCAGCACTGACTCTGGGGAGGTTTCAGTGCTCGTTGCAAGCCCCTGCTTCATCAGACACCCTTCCTTTTCACACACATGGACCTCATAAATGTAGCAGTGATTTCCAATATAGAGAAACAAATAAAAATACTGGTATTCTAGGCTATTTGGCCTAAATAGTAAATATATAGTAAACAGCTATGGGATTGAGTGTTGGGCTCTTTTCTGTTTTTTCTAGAACACACTGCAGGCTTGAATTATAGAACCGCCATTCCATTTATTTATTAATTTGCTTACTTATTTTCATTATATCGCTGAATCCTTCCTCCTATCAGGACTCCCTACCGATGTCAGAGGGTATTACCTAAAGCAAGCTTCAATAAGGAGTTATGCTGACTGTAATGGAGTAATGCAGAACTCACGCCAGGTTAACATTTTAAAGCAGCAATACTACAGGTGGCTTACAACCTTTTGTTCTTTAATTGTTGTGTTTTATGTATTTTTATTTACTTGGGGTGGCATAGTGTGACACACACATGGAAGTCAGATGAGTCAGGTCTCTCCTTCTTCCACCAAGTAAGTTCCAGGAATCTAACTCGGGTCATTAGATAGATTTGGCAGCAAGGTCCTTTACCTTCTGAGATACCCTGACAAACCATAGTTTACCGTTTGATATAATGAGTTATACCGAAAGCCATTGCTAATGATTTGCTGAGTCACTGCAGAATGCCAAGTTTATTCAATGGTCTGAATTAGGCAGGGATGAAGATGTAAAGTTGTTTTATTTCCTCCTGTTACTGCTTTTAGCTACACTGCTACACCATCAAGCCCAACTCTTTTGGCCAATACAAAAATCCCAGGCACATCCTCAATGTTTTCTGAACACTTTGAGTCTCATCTACTTTAACCTGGTTGAGTACCTTGAAAATAGATCCAAGCTTGTTTCATCTGCTCCCCTTTCCAGACTGAAGACACTGATACACTAAACTGGTAAAGAAAGGATCAGTGAAGACCCTGCAGGACTGCTAGGAATCCTGGGCTTTGATTCCTGTGGATGTTAGTTGGGAAGAGACAGGCAGGACTGACGATTCAAGCCTGACGCTCAGCGGTGCTGTGATACTGTCAGGGTGGGCTGTGCCTGCGGCTTGTCCCCTCTGTGTCCCTGTATTTTCTTCATTCTTTTGTACTGGTAGTTATATCAGCATAAACATTAGATGTGAGAGGATGCCTCACTGCCCGTCTCTATTTTCCCATTTTGGATTTTTATCTTCAGTAGTTCTTTAACATTTGTTAAGGAATTCTCCTTGCTCTGATATTCTCCATAAAAAATAAACTAATGCATTTGAAATCTCCAGTTTCCCTGTTCTTCATGAATTTGTATACCCTAGGGTCCAGGGAGAAGTTGAGAGGCAGTTAGTGTTACAGTTCCTCAGGAGGCTTAGCATACTCTCTTCAGTTTTAAGTTCGAATAGTCTTTTCTAGAACAGCAGAAAACATATCAGACACTTGGACAAGGATTTGAAATTAATTTGCATTATTCTTTTAAATGAGGCAATAGATAAGTAATAGGCTAGTTGCCTTCATGAATAGGTCCTGTCAAGGGTTAATAACATGTATCTGCATCTGAAGTGTATGAAAAACATCCTTTTACATCCACAAAACTTTCTTACTAAACTCTCCACTCAACAGATATCCACTCTTGAAGAGTTTACCTGTAGCGAGATAAAAGGACAGCACAGAGATTTTGACAATACAAGGATTACGGAAAAGACATGATAAGAAGATTAGAAAGCCTATGTGTAAACAAATAACAAAGATTTTTTTCCCTTTGGTGAATACCAAAGGGAAACATGAAAAATTCATTAAAAATATGTCAGTAGTAAAATTCATCTTTAGAAAAGGTGGCTCAGACACTGTATTGCTGTCCCGTGTCTCTGTTTAGTTAACATCACAGGAGATTCACTGCGTGCCTTGTACTGACTTGCTCATTTAATTTAGCATATGCTTTGTGGCCTTTTTGTTTGTTTGTTACAATAGAACCATTGTAAACCATTATAAGTGGTGACATGGTAACACTGCAAATGCTGTGGTTACAGTTGATCTCTTAGACTCCACTGTTCTAATCTCTATAAAAGCACAGAGAAGGGCTTTGTGGTGGAGGCAGAAACATGCAGGTGTTTGTGGATCTGAAAAAGGAGGGACATAACAGTGTGCTCTTCACATTCTTTAATTATAAGGTGGACAGCCTCGTGTAGGACAGATGAGAAGGTAGACAGTAGAGGAAAAAATAACAAAGAAGCCGAGATACCCTATGGACACTATGCAGTTCTGGGAGACAGTGCAGTACATGGCTCCTAACAGTATCAGAACTGTATTTGCTATGAGAAATATGATTACCTTCGTGTGTGTGTGTGTGTGTGTGTGTGTGTGTGTGTGTGTGTGTGCATGTGTGTGAGTGTAGCAGTACCACTGAGAGAATGAACAATTACAAGCTGGTCTATAAATGTACTGTCATAGTGAACCTTGAAAATCCTTACATATGAAGTTTTCTACCTATTTGCATTCAAGTATTAATGTTAGTTTCCCACCCAGTTTGTAATAGAAATAATGTAGAATAATATGATAAATTATCATTAAAATTCAATACAGTGTCCAAAATAAATTAAAATGCATTTAAATGCCCTAATTTGAGAATTAAATATTGCCTCAGTCTAGTACCCTGAGCAAGCAAACCATTTAACCTCCACCTCAGCTCCCTCAAATTGGGAGATAACAATTATTTACCTACCTCAGAAGAGTGGAAGGTCTAATTACTTAATGTTTATAGAGCACTTTAAAGTGGAAAGGAGCTGAATAAGTATTACTATTAATAGTATAGGCTCCTTAATTTGATTTTAGTGTTTGGGAACAATGAAAGTCTAATTCAGCAGCTTCCACACAGCCTTTGTTGCTGTGACTATAAAATGAACCAGAGATGCATTTTGTTTTCTAAAGGGGACACCTATAGAATGATTGGTATAGAATTACAAACATGCCAGTCAAGCCCTTACTGTGTTCAGGATCCAAGAGACAACAGGGATCCTTTTTCAAAAAAAAAAAAAAAACAAAACCTGAGGTGCCCAGCTCTGAATGAAATGACAGGCCACACTGTATGTGTCCCCTGCATTCCCAGAACAGCTCACACTGCCTTGTGTGGTGAACACATTTTGTTCTTCATCCTGTTGGGTCGGGTTTCCACTTGTCCCATGGTACATGGGATACCGAGGTTGGAAAATGTTACATTATTTGATGCAGCCTCCATAGCTACTCATTAACAGAACAACACATGGACAGTGACAGAAGTGTTTGTGCTTACACTTAATTTGTTCTCTTCTAAGAAGAATGAAGAATAATGGTCCTTGATTGATAACTGTCTTAGTCCCTTGCAGGAATCCCAAAGATCCCTCCACTCTACACCACTGGCCAATGTCTCAATCGCCGCTATTGTTCTCTCTGTCTTCACAGTTCACCTATCTCTTTGTCTTTTAAGGTGACTGGCAATATGCTATAGTGAGTACACAGCTGATGCAGAGAATAGCTTGTAAATCGGAATAGGAGAGATTCTATATGCCACACCCGAATTGTCAGCATCTCTTGTCAGGCTTCTCTCTATTGCTTTTACCCTTTCTCAGGTTGGCATATGGATCTGAAATGTGTCCAAATGCTTCCCCATGATGCTCTTTTCTAGGGATGATTTAACTCACATTTATTGATAACCATGAATTTATTTCTTATCCTTTCCATTTTATGAAAAGTTTGAGCCCCTTATTTCTTAACCTTGCCTTTTGTGTACAGATTTCTAATGAGTACCTTAGAAACTGTGTGTCTGTGTTTTGTGTGTGAGTGTGATGTGTTTGTGTGTGGGGGATGGAGGGGTGTAAGTAATGTAAATTGTATCCCATATGTAGGAAGTTTACAACCATGATCTCAATTAACAATATCAATTCCTCTTTCCTTTAGCCAATCAACAGGATGTTACCATACCAGCTCAAGCATGCCTCCTAAGTCATACCTCGCCATGGCCACCTTACCAGGAGGATGTAATAGTTGTAATCATGACTTTCAAGTCACAACTAAGGCTCTGAGGAAGACTTTCAGTCACTTTCAGTGACTCGAGGTCATTTTAAGTCACTCTGAGATAGACTTTCAGTCATCTTTGAGTTGCATGAAAATGGCAGGTGGCAGTAGCTAGTGACAGCTAGTATGTGCGTTCTGAAGGGACTGTAGCCAGCCCAGCCTGACAAGTGTGACTGGCAGGCCTTGTTCTTCTCCCTCATTCCCTTGACTCACTAAACAACCTTTAGATTACATTCCTTAAGTTGCCCATCAATGTTTCCTTATGTGGCCACTTTCTCCTCCTGAGGCTGACTACCAAGGGATAACTACCAAAGTATTGAAGTCCAGCATTCAAAAGCCCCCATTAGCTCACCTAAAAACCAAGCCCAATTAAAATTAAACATCACATACTAACATTGGGTTTCCCCTTGTACCTCTATAAACTGCCACTTTCCTATGTATTTGTCTCTTCTCTATCTTTTGTCCTGTTTTCCTCCAGGACAAATATCTCTGTCTCTTCTTTCTTATTCTCTTCCTCTCCCTGCTTCACTATCTTCTACCTCGGTCTCTTATTCTCTACCCTCTGTCTTTCTGGGGAAAATACTGAGAATTTGGTCTTGACAGTCCTGAGCCTTCTCCTTTTATGGTTTGAAGATGTATGCAGTTTATGTTCATACAAACTATCATGATGATTTATTACCATAGCAGAGAACAGTTATGTGATATGCATAATTGAATTATGTGACACCTGTTCTTTCTAATCTTAAGATTACAAAGCCAGCAATTTCTTATAACTCTAGGGGTGTAACAATGTAGGAATTCCTAGGGCACATAGAGACAGATGGGGTCTGGACGAGGCCATTCTCTCAATATGCTATGTGGATCTGTGTGGTGGGTATTAGTACCCATAATTCCGTAATCCAGTAGCTGCTTTTGATTTGCAGATGCTCTAACAGCTGGCAGACTTTAATGCCTATCTTCCTGTGTAAGAAAAACTGACACATTTTCACAATATTTGCTCAATCAATATGCATAGTACCTGAAACACACTCCACATTGGGTGTAAGTGGACTTATTTAGGATTCCTTGCAGTGGAGAGTTAAAATTCCCATGTTCAAGCTCCAGAGATCTGGAAATTTTGTGGAAAACACTGAATGAGGAAGTAGTGCCTCGTTGTTTAAGTGCAGGTTGAAATGGCCATTGGATTCCTGAGGAGAAATGTCGATAACCTGGTTCATGGCATGTTCACATTTTACAGTTGAGAACACTGAGTGAGATTCAGACAATTGATTAGGGTCTCCAAGTTGCAATAATAGTTGATCAGCAACCAGCAGCCAGGCCACTAGGCATGTCAAGTGCACATTCCTTTTTCCTCTGTGCTTTTTTTTTTTACACTCCATATTTTATCCCTGCCCCGTCCCGTCCACCCTCCAAGTGTTCCACATTCCACATATCCTCCCTATCCCCTGTCTCCACATGGATGTCGCCACCCACCACCCCACCTGACCTCTAAACTCTCTGGGGCTTCCAGCCTCTTAAGGGTTAGGTGTATCATCTCTGAATGAAAACAAACCCAGCAGTCCTCTACTATATGTGTCATGTCAGCTAGTGTATACTGCCTGTTAGGTGGTCCAGTGTTTGAGGGAATCTCATGAGTCCAGATTAATAGAGACTGCTGGTCCTCCTACCCTTCTCCTCAGCTTCTTTTAGCCTTCCCTAGTTCAACAACAGGGTTCAGCTGTTTCTGTCCATTGGTTGGGTGCAAATATCTGCATCTGACTCTTTTAGCTACTTGTTGAGTCTTCCGGAGGGCAGTCATGCTAGGTCCCTTTTTGTGAGTGCTATATAGCCTCAGTAATAGTGTCAGGCTTTGGGACATCCTCTTGAGCTGGATACCACTTTGGACCTGTCACTGGATCTTCTTTTCCTCAGGCTCCTCTCCATTTACATCCTTGCAATTCTTTCAGACAGGAACAATTATGGGTCAGAGTTGTGACTATGGAATGGTCCCCCTCTCACTCATTTGATGCTCTGTCTTCCTGTTGGAGGTGGGCTCTATAAGTTCCCTCTCCCTACTGTCAGGCATTTCTTCTAAGGTCCCTCCCTTTGAGTCCTGAGAGGATTTTTGGTTGTTAGCTTCTTGAGTTCTTTATATATTTTGGATATTAGCCCTCTATTGGATGTGGGGTTACTGAATATTTTTTTCCCAATCTGTAGGTTGCCAATTTGTCTTATTGACTATGTCCTTTGCCTTACAGAAGCTTTCCAGTTTCCTGAGGTCCCAAGATCCAATTCTTGATCTTAGAGAGTGAGCCACTGGAATTCTGTTAAGGAAATTTCCCCTTGTGCCAATGAGTTCAAGGCTCTTTCCCACTTTCTCTTCTATTAGATTCAGTGTATCTGATTTTATGTTGAGGTCCTTGATCCACTTAGACTTGAGCTTTGTGCAAGGTGACATATATGGGTCTATCTTCATTTTTCTACATAAATACAGACAGAACAGCACCATTTATTTTTCAACTATTTCATCTAGATTTCCCAGTTTTGTTGAGCATAGACTTTTATAGTAGGATCTGATGATTTTCTGAATTTCCTCCATTTCTGTTGTTATGTCTCCCTTTTCATTTCTGATTTTGTTAATTTGGATATTGCCCCTAGGTCCTCTAGTCAGTTTGGCTAGGGGTTTATCTATCTTGTTGATTCTCTCAAAGAGTCAGCTTCTGGTTTTGTTGATTTTTTGTGGTGTGTGTGTGTGTGTGTGTGTGTGTGTGTGTGTGTGTGTGTGTTTGTTTGTTTGTTTCTATTTGGTTGATTTCATCCCTGAGTTTGACTATTTTCTGCCTTCTGCTCCTCTTGGGTGAGTTTGCTTCTTTTTGTTCTAGAGCTCTTAGGTGTGCTGTTAAGTTGTTAGTGTAAGATCTCTCCAGTTTCTTTACCAGGGCACTGAGTGCTATGAACTTTCCTCTTAGCACTACATTCATTAGGTCCCATAAGTTTGGATATGATGTGTCAATATTTTCATTAAATTCCAGGAGATCTTTAATTTCTTTATTTCTTCCCTGACATCATTGAGTAAAGAGTTGCTCTGTTTCCACGTATATGTGGGCTTTCTATTGCTTTTGTTGTTATTGAAGACCAGCCTTAGTCTGTGGTGATCTGATAGGACACATGGGATTATTTCAATCTTCAGTTGAGGGTTGTTTTGTGACCAATTATATGGTCGATTTTGGAGAAGGTACCATGAGGTGCTGAGAAGAAGGTATATGGGAGTAATGTTCTATAAATATCTGTTAAATCCATTTGGTTCATAACCTCCCTTAGATTCACTGTGTCTCTGTTTAGTTTCTGTTTCAATGACCTGTCCATTGGTGAGAGTGGAGTATTGAAGTCTCCCATTATTATTGTGTGGGGTTCAATATGTGTTTGAGCTTTAGTAAAGTTTCTTTTATGAATGTGGGTGTTCTTGCATTTGGGGCATAGATGTTCAGAGTTGAGACTTTCTCTTGGTGGATTCTCCCCTTGATAAATATGAAATTCCTCATCACATTTGATAACTTTTGGTTGAAAGTCTATTTTACTGGATATTAGAATGTCAACTCCTACTTGTTTCCTCAGACCATTCGCTTGGAAGACCTTTTTACATCCTTTTACTCTGAGAGAGTATTTATATTTGTTATTGAGGTTTGCTTCTTGTATGCAGCAAAATGCTGGATCTTGTTTGCATATCCAGTCTGTTAGCTTATGTCTTTTTATAGGTGAGTTGAGTCCATTAATAATGAGAAATATTAAATAGAGATGACTGTTGGTTCCTGATATGTGTGTTTTTGTAGGTGGCTTTATATGCTTGTGGTTCTCTCCTTTTGGCTTTGTTGTGAGATGCTTAATATACTGTCCTTTCTTTGGTGCAACCTTCCTTGTGTTGGAGTTTTCCTTCTAGGATTCTCTGTAGGACTGGATGGGTTGATAGAAACTGTTTGAATTTGGTTTTCCTGGAATATTTTGGTTTCTCCATCTATGTTAATTGAGAGTTTTGCTGGGTATAGTAACCGGGGCTGGCATTTGTGTTCTCTTAGAGTCTGCATGACCTCTGACCAGGCTCTTCTGGCTTTCATAGACTCTGTTGAATAATCTGGTGTAATTCTGATAGGTATGTTACCTGGTTCTTTTACCTTGCAACTTTTAATATTCTTTCTTTGTTCTGGGCATTTAGTGTTTTGATTATTATGTGACAAGTGGATTTTCCTTTCTGTTCCCATTTATTTGGTGTTCTATAGGTTTTTTGTACCTTTATGGCCATCTCTTTCTTTAGGTTGGTGAAGCTTTCTTCTATGATTTTGTTGAAGACATTTTCAGGCCTTTCAGCTTGGAATCTTCATTCTCGTCTTTCTGATTATTCTTAGATTTTGTCTTTTCATTGTGTCGTGAATTTCCTGGATGCTTTGGGTTAGGTTTTTTTTTGTGTGTTTCCAATTTCCTTTGGGAGTTATGTCAATCTCTTCTATGGTATCTTCTATGTTTAATATTCTCTCTTCTATCTCTTGTATTCTATTGGTGATATTTACACCTGTAATTTCTGACCTCTTTCCTAGGTTTTCCATTTCCAGGTTTGCCTCTATTTGTGTTTTCTTTATTGTTTCTACTTCCCCTTTTAGGTCTTGGATCACTTTATTCAATTTCTTCACATGTTTACCTGTGTTGTCCTATTATTTCCGTGTTATTAATATCCTCCTAAAAGGACTCTATTATATTCATGAGATAGGATTTTAGGACAGATTCTTGATTTTCAGGTATGTTGTTGTATTCAGGGCTTACTGTATGGGAAGAACTGAGTTCTGATGATGCCCATGTATTTTGACTTCTGTTGCTTATGGTCTTGTGTTTGCCTTTCACTACCTGGATATCCCTGGTGTTAGTTGGTCTGAGTGACTTTCTGGAGTCTGCTGGGTTGCTTCAGGTCTCCAGGTAGGCCTACTGCCTTGGCTGTAGCAGACCATCTGTGGGTCCAAGCAATTGGGGGTTCTTCACTAGGGCAGGAAAGCTGCTGATCTGTTTCCCTGGCTGCAGTAGATCTCCTGGGAGGCCTTCAGACTGTTGGGTCTTCAGTAGAGCAGTCAAGTTGTTGTTTAACTGCTCAGGATGCAGCTGATCCTCAACTGCTCTGAGTGCAGTGGGTCCTCTAGGATGGGTCAGGATATTAGAGTCTTCACAGGGGTAGACCAGAAAGGAGTCTGCCTCAGCAGAAATGAACAGTTGGAAGGGGCAGAATGGACAGAAGGGGAGTGATATTTGGGAGGGTGGGGGTTTCGGTGGGTGATGGGTCCTGAGTCTTCCAGGCTCCCAGCAGCAGTTCTGGGACTCCAGAAAGTGGTGGTGGTGGTGGTGGTGGAGGCACTTCTCACCAACTGCTTGAGTGTAGGGTGTTCTCTAGGATGGGTCAGAATTTGGAGTCTACACTGGAGTAGACCAACTAAGAGTCTGCCCCAAGAAAAAGGAAAGGGCTTTTATCTGTTTTATACAACCAACTTCATGAAAGCTTTTATCTGTTTTATACAACCAACTTCATGAAAGCAATTGCACATTTGCATGTAAATCTGTGAGAAAATGTTACATAGTACTCCAAACATTACCCTTGAAAGAGAAACTATGGGTATTTATAATCAAAAAATGAAACAAGTAAGGATGAAATATTTACAAAGATGCAAATCTTTCTCTAAGACACAGGAAAGAAAGATCTTAAGCTAACAATGCTTTAGAATTTGGCTAAGTTGGCTTCCAGTTTTCATTGAATACAGCATTTCTGAATGGTATGTTGACCACATTGCCTAACTGGGTTTTTGAGAAACGAGCAGATCTCTCATAGCAGAGATTAACAATGCCTTACATGAATTTCATTACAAAATAACCAGGAAGCTGCACACTATTACAGAACAGATATTACTCCAAAGACAAAAGCTGAAATATTCCTGGGTTAATTCCTACCACTAAGCATTCCTAGGAGTAGAAAGCAGGAGGCCTTACCTTAAATTATGAGTCTTTGGATTAAGAACTAATAATCACACTTGCTTTAGCCAACAGCATAAGCATCAATTATGAAGGGTGATGCCTAACCTTTGCACATCTGGGTTTATATGCACTAGCTTGTTAATATTCTAATACCATGCTTGGTGATGAATATTTCAAATTCTTGATTCTGTTTTATGCCTTGTAACTCAGTAATGAATCTCCTGCATGCTCTTTATGCAGTACCCTCTTTTCATGCCAATATGAATGACTATTGTTCTTCTCTATAATTACCTGGTGATATGGGAGAATTTACATTCTAGGCTGTTTCCCCTTTTGTTTTGTTGAACATTTGTCAGTGGCCTGAAAATTTAGCATTTCTGTCCATCAATGCCCAGCCTGAGAAAAAGTGTTGGGCAAGTCCAAGGCTCCGAACACAGTGTTAGCTATATTCACTTTACTTTTGTGCTGGAAGCCACTTAAAACACCCATGAATGTTTATTTCGTTAATGTGCCTGATGAGTGTACCATATCCTCAATAAAGGTACTAGTTTTCAGGTATGCTTTCATTTTGCACCTTTCTTTCTTAGGTTTTGTAAAAGTCCCTGAATGAATTATTACAGCTTCTATCTCTGATATTCTTAGTTCATCTGTGAGCATTTTGAACATGTTTCTGTTAATATCATGTATTAAGCATGTTCTACTAGGTTTTAAAAGTAACTATAATTTCTAATCATCTACTCATATCTAAAGTCAAATTATGCAAAAGTTACATAGGTTGAAATGATACATCTCCAGTGGAAGGGTTTTTATATGGAATGTAGATTACCGTTGTGGTATATTCACTACAGTTTGTGGATCATCATCACTAATAATGTTTAACAATTAACATGTTGCCAAAGGCACAGCCAGCTACTGGAAGATGTAAGCTGTCTCCTAAGTTCTATTGTTCAACTCAAGACAGACCACCAGAGGCTTAATACACTAAGAATTACCAGGTTAGGCCCTCATTCCCAATATCTGCTATATCAGGAACTTCCAGGAACAAATATATGGCTGAAGGACAGCATAAGAACACAGTCAATAAAAACCAGGGCAATATGGCATCTTTGAACCACAGCTATCCTACTATAGTAAGTCCTGAATACCCTAACATAAACAAGGCACAAGAAAATAACCTTAATTACAATCTCTTAAAGATTATAGAGGCCTTTAAAGAAGAAATGAATAAATCACTTAAAGACATACATGAAAAATACAATTGAACAGGTAGAGAATTTTAAAGAGGAAACTAATAAATTCCTTTAAGAAATAGAGGAAAATACAATAAAACATGTGACATAAATGAATAAAGTTTTTCAAACATGAAAATAGGATTAAAAACAATGAAGAGAAAATTCTGGAGATGGAAAACATAGGGAAGAGAACAGGAAGTACAGATATAAACATCTCCAATAGAATAAAAAAGACAGAAGATAGAATCTTAGGCTTAGAAGATAGATAGATGAAACTGATAAATCGGCCAAGGAAAATGTTAAATCTAAAATGACTAAGTAATGTACAAAGATAGATCTATCAGGATTGCAGCAGACTTCTCAACAGAGATTCTAAAAGTAAGAAGAGCCTGGACAGATGTCTTGCAGCCTCTAAGAAATTACATATTCCAACCTAGGCTACTATGCTCAACAAAACTCTTAGTCAACATAGATGGAGAAAACAAAATATTCTAAGACAAAACCAAATTTAAAAAATATATATATATCCAAATATCCAGTCCTATAGAAAATACTATAAGGAAAACTCCAACCCAAGTAAGTTAACTACATGCAAGTAAACACAGAAAATAAATAATTCATACCAACAAATCAAATAAGGAAAATGCAAACATGTGCACACACATGCACGCACACATACACTAACATAATCAACAACTAAATAACAGGAATTAACAATTGTTGGTCATGAATATCTCTCAACATTAAGGAGCTCAATTCCCCAATAAAAAGTCATAGGCTAAGAGAGTGGATGTGAAAACAGGATCTACCATTGTGCTGCATACAAGAAACACACCTCAGAAACAAAGATATTACCCCAGAGTAAAGGGATGAAAAAAAGTTTTCCAGGTAAATGGACACAAGAAGCAAACTGGAGTAATCATTCTAATATATACTAAAATATACTTTCAACCAAAATTAATCAAAATAGATGGGGAGGGACAGTTCATTCTTATAAAAGGCAGCATCCACCAAGGTGACATCTCAATTCTGAGTAATTATGCCACAAACATAACGGCACTGACACAAATAAAAGAACATTGCTAAAACTTAAATCTTATATCAAACCCCACACAAGAATAGTGGGAGATGTTAACACCCCACTCTCACCAGTGGACAGATCGTCAGGTAAAACACTAACCAGTGAAGTAAAAAAACCAACCAGAGTTATTAATAAAATGGACCTAATAGATATGTACAGAACATTCCACCCAAACACATAAGAATATACCTTCTTCTCAGCACCTCATGGAACCTTCTCCAAAACAGACCATACATTTGATCACAAAGCAAGCCTCAACAGATACAAGAAAATTGATATAACTCCTTGTATCTTATCAGACCACTATGGATTAAAGCTGGACTTCAACAACAACAGAAACAGCAGCTACAAACTTATGGAAATTGAACAACTCGCTACTTAATAATCACTGGGTCAGAGAAGAAATAGAAAGACTTTCTAGAACTCAGTGAAAATAAGGGCACAATGTACCCAAACTTATGAGACACAGTGAAAGCACTGCTAAGAGGAAGTTCATAGCACTAAGTGCCTTCATACAGAAATTGGACAGATCTCGTACTAGCAACTTAACAGCACACCTGAAACCTCTAGAACAAAAAAAAAATGTGAATACACCCAAGAAGAATAGATCACACAAAATAATTAAACTCAGGGCTGGAATCAATCATTAGAAACAAAGGAATAATACAAAAAATCAACATAAATGAGAGATAGTTCTTTAAAAAAATTAATAAGATAGACAAACTTTTAGCAAAACTAACTAAAAGACAGAGAGATAGTATCCAAATTAATAAAATAAGAAATGAAAAAGGGATATAACAATAGATACTGAGGAAAGTTGAAGAATCATTAGGGCTTACTTCAAAGGTCTATACTCCATAAAATTGGAAATCAGAAATGATATGGATTTTCTAGATACAACTTACCAAAGTTAAATCAAGATCGTATGAACCCTAAGGAAATATAAGTAGTCATTAAAGTCTCCCAACCAATTATATGCATTTTTCCCCAGGGTCAGACAGTTTTAGCACAGAATTCTACTAGACTTTCAGTATAGAGCTAATCCTACTACTCCTCAATCTATTCCATAAAATAGAAACTGAAAGAATACTCCCAAACTAATTCTATGAGGTCATAGTCACTGTGATACCTAAACTACACAAAGACTCAATAAAGAAAGAGAATTATAGACCAAATTCTCTTTTGCACATTGATGCAAAAAGTACTCAATAAAGTACTTGCAAAACAAGTCAAGAACACATTAAAACCATCATCCACTATAATCAAGTAGTCTTTATCTCATGGATAAAAGCAAACAAGTTGATCAGTGGAATAGAACTGAAGACCCAGACATCATCTGCACATCTATAGACATTTGATCATTGAAAAACAGGTAAAAACCATACAATAGAAAAATGAACACATTTCAACAAATGGTGTTGGATTAACTGGATGTCTGCATGTAGATGAATGTATACAGACCAATATTTATCATCCTGCCCAAACCTCAAGACCAAGTAAATCAAAGACCTCAACACAAAACCAGACACACTCTATGTAATAGAACAGAAAATTGCAAACTGCCTTGAACCCATTGGCACAGGAGACAAATTCTTGAACAGAACACCAATAGCTCAGGCACTAAGACCAACAATTAATAGATGGGGCCTCATGAAATTGAAAAGCGTTTGCAAAGCTAAGGATACTAGTAACAGGACAAAATGGCAGCCTACTGAATGGGAAAAAAAATCCTCATTAAACCTGTATCCAACAGAACTAATATCTAAAATATATAAAGAGCTTAAGAAATAAGACATCAACAAACCAAATAAACCAATTAAAATGTAGGTACAGAGAAAAACAAAGATTTCTCAACAGAGTAATCCCAGATGTCAGAGAAGCAGATAACAAAATACTCTATGTCCTCAGGCATCAGGAAAATGAAAATCAAAGGACTCTGAGATTCCATCTTACAACTGTCAGAATGGGATAAGGTAAAAAAAACCTAAATGACAGTACATGTTGTCTAGAATATGGAGCAAGGGAAACATCCTCTATTGCTTGTTAGAGTGCAAACTTATATAGCGACTTTGGAAATCAACTTGGCAGTTTATCAGAAACGTGGAAATAGTTCTACCTCGAGATCTCATTTTACCATTCCTGGGCATATACCCATAAGCTGTTCCATCATCCCACAAGGTTGCTTGCTCAACTATGTTACAGCAGCATTATTTGTAATAGTCAAAGTAACCCAGATGTCCCTAAACTGGTGAATGGATAAAGAAAATATGGTACAGTTACACAATGGAATACAATACAGTTATTAAAAAACAAATCATGAGTTTTGCAGGCAAATAAATGGAACTTGAGAATACCACATGGAGTAAGGTAACCCAGTGCCAGAAGAACACATATGGAATGTATTCTCTGGTAAGTTAACATTAGCCAGCATTACCATGCTGCAATCAAACAGACCTAAAGAAACTGGGTAATAAAGAGGGCCCAAGGAAGGGTGTGTGAATCTCACACAGAAGGGAAAATGACATAGTAATTGGAGATGGGTGGAGAAAGGGAACTGTGCTGGACAGGGGGTTAAGAGGGGTATGGGGATATTGATCAGATGCAGGGGGAGGAGGCCTGAGAAGGCTGGGAGTGAGAATGGAAATCTGTAGGGGGCATCACAGGGACTAGCTGGAGACCTGGAATCAAGGAGGCTATAGAGGTAACATTTGCTGAGATTCCTACCTGCAGGGGATATAGAGACTGAAGTGGTCACCTTCTGTAGTCAGGCAGGACTTCCGGAAAGAGGGGGACATTACCCCTCACACTATTAATGATACTCTGCTATACTTGCAGGCAGGAACCTAGCATAACTGTCTCCTGGGAGGTTTCATCCAGCAGCAGGTGGAAACAGACTCAGAGACCCACAGTCAAGTATCGGTTGGAGCTCGGGTATACATCTGTACCAAATGTGCATTTTCATCTTCATTTGAGTACCCTAACATTTGGAAACTAGGTTATCTCTGACTCCATTGCCTTCATTTTAGCCCCTTTTTCTTCCTGGACTGCCTTGTTGGGCCTCAGTGGGAGAAAATGTGCTTAGGCTGGGAATAGATGTCCCATGGTGGGTTGATACCCAAGCTGGGGGCAGGGGAGCTTCTTCTTGTCTGAGGAGAAAAGAGGAGGTGCTAATAGGGAGAAGGATGTGTACGGGCAGGACTAGGAGGAAAGGAGGGAGGCAGGCTGTGATAATGATGCAAAGTGAAAAAATAACTTAGAAAGAAAATAACTTGTGTTCTGTTTTTGTTTGATTTTTTTGTTTTGTCGTAACAATTGTAGTAGCTATTCCTGGTTGTCAACTTGACTATATCTGGAATGAACTAATCAAGAATTGGAAGGCTCACCTATAATCTTAATCTGGAGTCTCAGAGATACAAGTTTCTGACTTGGATCTTGGCATGGAGATCTTGAAGCATAGTGGCTATGAATTCCAGAAGATTAAGACAAGGAGATCTCTGAGTTCAAGGTCATCTTGGATTAATGGTGCGGTGGCACACGCCTTTAATCTGGGCCACACCCTCTACTGGAGACCTATATAAGGACATTGGAAGAAGGAAGATTTACTCTGACTCTTTCTGGCCTGCTTTCCTCATGGGACTGAGCAACTGCTAGATCCTTGGACTTCCATCCACAGCTGCTGCTGGCCATTGTTGGGGAGTTGGACTACAAGCTGTAAGTCCTCGACAAATTCCCTAACTATATAGAGACTACCCGTACGTTCTGTGACTCTAGAGAACCCTGACTAATACAACAATGTTGAAGGTTACCTCAGACTTTTTTTCTTTGGTATGTAAAAGAAGGGGAGATAGTCTATGCTCCATTCCTGGAGCTGACTGCATAATAGGAGTCAGGAGTCAATTACTTTAAATAAATTCCATGAGTGAAACTTGACTGAAATTCTTAGTGACTACAGTTCCCAAAGTAGCCAACAAAGAATCAAATTCTCAGTTAAAGATGGGGAAGGAAAGTAAAGGCAAGATGGCTGCTCCTGAGCCTTGCTGTGAGCTGAAGGAAGCTTAAGCAAAAATAAATCCAAAATGGAAACATTTTCAGATGAAAAGCACTGCCTCATTAGTCAAATCAGACATCTAAATTGGGAAGAGATAAATCTTGTCACATTTTGGACTTGTTAAATGTCTGGAAATATTTTCAAATGAAAGATGTTTCTAAAATTCAATGCAACAAAATGTCACTCACTTATATCCTTAATTTTAAAATATCTGAGTGGCATAGATGTAAAACTTCTCCCCATACTTTCAGACTACTTCAGTGTCATCCTATTAAAGTTTGCTTTGGGGGAAGGGGGCGCTTTCAAGGAGAAAGCTCTAAAAGGTTTCAGATTTAATTAAATAAGCTCACTGAATTTAGCTGTTTTACTTTGAAAAGTTCATACCCTAGAAAACATGGGTCATAATGGAGTTGCTGGTTTCTTTCTCTACTCCCTTAGAACATTCACCTGAATGTGCTGTACTCAAGGTCCACCTGCTGTTACATGATATAAGGGAAACTGAAGGCATTAAGAGGAGCACTCCTCTGTAGTTGAAGGTAGTCAACTTAGAAAATGGCATTGATCTTGCTACAGCATAGCAATTCTTACTTTATTAAGATACCTTGAAGCAAAAGTCTTAAGAATTGACTCCTGCTTTTGTCTGGAGGGAGATGCTTTCACATTGTAAGAAAACTGAACAACTATCAATATTATCACTGGTGGTATTTTCAATTCTTTCCAGATAATATATCAGCATTTTATTTGCTTTACAAATGAGGCTACACGATTCTCTGATCAGTTAGAAATTGTACTTCATTTGTAAAATGGTCTAAACAGCTCTATTTTAATTGTAGTTGTTGAGTAACTGAATTCAATACATGGTGGATTGGATTTGGGCTTTTATTTGTTTGTGAAGTTTTTCAGTTGTGTGAGTTAAAAATAATTAGTTGTTCAGTATCAATTGCTAGTATGTCTTTCAAAAGTTACCCTTAGACTATGTTGTGACTCAGATGGGTATAAAAGTTCAGAATGAGGTAAAATCTAATGTTGCAGGTAATGAGTGCTATCATGTGATTAGAATAACTTATATACACTCAGTTAATGGAGGTTTAGGATTTTAAATGAGAAAATTAACAAAAAATAATATTTGTTCATTTAGCTTTGAGATGTCCTGATTATTCCAGAGTTTTAAACACATACATACATACACACACATGTCCATACACATACACATACACCCACATGCACACACACATGCATATGCACATGCACACACATATACACATACATCCACCTGCACATACACATATATACACATATGTACATACACACATGTGTACATGTTCTTTTTAATTCTCTAATTTGTAATATAAGTGATGTATTCTACAAATTCTCTTTACTTCTGGTTTTTTACATATAACTGTATTTGGAAATAGTGTCCTATTACAATAAAAGGCTTCTTTACATTTTTTCTAATTGATGAGAATGATATGACCCACTTCTTAATTATTTTCCTTTGAAACTGTCTCAGCCCAGGGCTGGTGGTTGAGAGCATGTACTGCTCTTATATACAACCTGAATTCAGTTCCCAGTAGCCACAGCAGGAAGATACCGCCAGTAATAACTCCAGCTCCAGGAAATGTGATGCCTCTGACCTTCACTGACACCTGTATGCACAGCTGCAAATACCCACAGAGACATACCTAGACAAAATCAAAAATAATCACTGTTCTTTATTTTATGCAGGTTCCTGGTTGCCTGATAACTACAGAAATGTAGTTACCTAGGCAAATGACATAGGTGTATATCATGCAGATGACATGTCCATCATTCTCCACAGCTATTGAACTAGTATTTACTGTTCCCTGCACTTTTAAAGAGGATAAAAATGATTTCATCAAAATTTTTCTATAAACTTAAGAAATTCAGCAACAACCAACTCCTGGGCTCAGGGCTGTGGAATGATTGACAGCCTCTGTAGGAGGTTTTTCTGGGAAGTGACAGTACAGTGAACATGATCTGTACAGACTTGAGAGATATTTATTGTAAACTTAAGAACCTGCATTGACAGATTTCCATACATTTAATTAGCCTCTACTTCTATAACCAAACCTACCAAAGGTCAAGGTATTGTATGTTCAATCTTTGCTCTGTTTATTAAATATCTTTGCTAAGGAATTTTTATGAGAAGTCAAAATTTAACAACACTGGTAATAGTTTGGTGGGAATTTGTTAAAATTTATCACACTATGGTCACATCCCAATAAGAGATGTATTGACGATACATGGTTGGGGTGTGTTCATGTAGGAGTATAATTATTGTATCTTACTTGGTTATTATGACACTCTAAAGCCATGAACATATTGTGGTGGTTCATTTCCTAGTGTCAATTTTTATACATCCAACATCACATATTATAGACAAATTAAATATCAAATATTTTCTAAAACTTTTAATTATCTTCAATTTGATGGTTGTTTGTTCACATAAGTTATCATTGTATTACTTATTCATGTCCCCTTCATTCTAATTAGATTTTCAGTTGTTGATCAATGTTTTGGTGTAATGGTATAAATTTAGGGTTCTTTTGTATAATATTCTATGTCCTAGTTTATTGATTTTCACTTCAATTTTATTTCTTCAACTGACTATTTTGGTTTTATTTTGTACAGTTTTCTAAATTATTTAATTAGAAGTTAACTTTGTCTTTTCTTTATCAAATATATAATAATTATATATTCTTATTCATCTAACTTACTGTTACAGGCCCAAGTAATATCTATGCAGGACAAAGACATAGACTGCTAGTCCCATGGGTTAGGTGGAAAATGAGATGTACAGGATACACTGTCAAGCAGGGAAGTAACATAACACCTAGGCTCAACAGACTCTAGGATCAACAGAGATAGATATCCTGTCAACTTATATGGCTGTCAGGACACCCACAAGCAAGAGGGAGACCTGCTACTGGCCTGCCATCTGCTTTCGCAAGCTAAATTGTGAAGGTTAGATACCCCTCCTCCTAAGGAAAAAGAGCCAAGATATGAAAACTGGGAGACTTACTCATAGTATTACCTCTTCCAAGTAATGGGATTACTAGCCTCAAGCTCTGATGATCTTCCACAGACTAGATTAAGCCAACTGGGACTTTATTAACATTATAAACTCTCAAGGGAAGGGAGGAAATGCATCCAGACCTATTTGTATTCAGTCTATTCTTGAGAAATCCAGGATTATTAACAATGATCATCTCATCATACTTTCTCTTCACATACAATAATAGAAATATTGGTGGTATTTAAGGTTAGATTTTAGTGTTGTTTTGAACTTGGACCTTAACGCAGATTCCATACATATTAAAATACAAAAATTAACATAGAAAACATGAAAGTTTTTCTTATGTGCAATAATCCCAGAGAAAATGGATGTATACTATATGTGCAAGAGAATTAGAGGGTATAAAGGGGTATTTATATTTTTCCTTTGTACTCTCACAGTCATCCTATACAGATCTCTGTCATAGTATCTCCCATGGGGACTCAGGTGCTATAGATCATGGAGAAGATGGTTATAGAACTACTAACGCAACATTGACAGCTGGGATCATGTCTAAATATTATCTTTGATTTTTGCAATTGGTCTATTGTCCATTTTAAGAGAACTCACTAAAAGACCTTGTTTCAATAAAGAGGCACTTACAGGTTATTTCTTAAATTTCTATGACTCCTGGGTACCAAATAGATCACCAAATGCACAGGTAGAAATGATCATTAGACATGTTTACATAGTTACAGACAGCAGCATCCTTGGTTTTATAAAGATCTTTGGTAGAGAAATGGGTATGATCTGAAAGGTAACAGTTGTAAAGCCAAAAAAAATTTTCAACATATGGGAATACACTCTGCTGTGCCCCTGGCTTTTCAATGTTTTTCACTACTTTATCAGATTTGTGAGTAGACAATTTGGTCTCACAGTACAGGATGACTGGTTCTGCCTAATTGGGCTTATCTGTGCGGGTATTGGTCTGTAGTTGTGACAAATTTTGAGTGGGCAGCAATAGATTAGTTAATCTCATTAGGAAATTAACATGTTTGGGTGTATGTACATAACATGACCCTATAGTTCACTTTTCTTACTTATGCCTAGGTCTTTAGTGTTTAGACAGGTTTAGGACCTAACTTCTCTTAGCATGTGCTCCATGGCCTCAGCATGTGCAGATTCAATCGTGGTCTCTAGAATTTAATTCTGTAATCTAATGCTTACTTGTAATTATTCTGATGAAATGGTATGGCAGCCTATCGATTTATTCAACCTGGTTCACTCATGGCATTTATTGTCTTTGGATATTTGAAGTCACAAGTGTAGATATTCCTGGAGTGGAGTATCAGGGCTGATTTTTCTGTCTCATAAGTGAACAGCCTCCTGTTCATAAAAGCTGCTAAGGTATCAAATGTCTCTTTTTTATTCTCATTTGATGGTTTCATTGAGAATAAGAGGAGCAAATAAAAATCAAAAGATGGCTATCTTTTCTAAATAACCCTGTGTAATCTATCTGTAGCCATTGGTTTTCCCAAGAAGATATCAAAGTCTAGAACAAGCCAAACGATAGTGATGTTTTAACACATCTCCCAATTAATCACCCCATGAGTTCTAAGAAAGTATCTTCAGACTGAACTTAGCTTTCTATCCTATTATCATATGTAGACGTCTAATCCTTTATGCTATAAGTGTCGCCACTTAAGTGTGACAATCTACTGACTTTCTAGAGATGTTGGAAAGATCCAAGGTCAAAGAGGAAGACTTTCCTCCAATACTCAAGGAGGATGACCAGGTGTGGAGACTCCTCTAAAGTTAAAAGTCTTCATTCAATGTTTAAAAGTTATAGTCCAGAAGACTCTTGAGTGGTATGGACTTGGGTTGTGTTGTCCATAAAAATTCATTCCTCTTTCACTAGTGGGGTATACATTCTACTCAATCCAATACAGAAATCAGTTTTCTCCACAGACTACATCCTCCAAAACTTATAGTTAAACTGGACAATGTCTAATTTGTCAAGGATATATAGTAAAGACAAATGACTTTTCTGCCATATAAAGAAAGAAGGCTGAGTCTCTATACTAACTGTGAATAGTGTCAAATTGTTGAGCTTGTGATGAGCAGTTAGAAATGCTACTCTTTAATCTAAGTCTATAGAACCCACACTTAAGGTCCAGGCATCAAAGACTTTCTTTAAAGATTAATTTGCGCAAAATGCCTTCTTAAACTCGGCATCTTCTGAGAAACTGAAGCATTATTTCTCATAGATTATAATTTTAATTATACAAATTAGAAAGTTTGCCAGGCAAACCCATTCTTGGCAATGTGTTGATTTTTCTTAAATATCAGAAACAAATACCTAAGCTTCTCATGGTGTTTTAGATCACAGTGTATGTGCTGAAAAAGTTGTATTCATAAACCAACAATTATAGCAAAATGGTAGGTACTCACACTGAGCTTAGTTGTCCATGTTGCAGCAAACTATTTCATCGGTATCCATGCCCATCCAAAAGCAATAATAATTAAGGAAAAAAAATCTTTGCTGAATTCTAGGCATTTATTCAGCATTGGTATACAGAATTGGAAGGTAAACTTCAAGATTCCCTCAACAAAGCATAGGTTATTCAGACAGTGGGAAGGGTACTTCAAAGATTATTTCTTGGAAATAAAGAAGTTTGATATAATGCATTTCCTTCATATCACCTTGAAAAAATAAATAGTTGAGTTTTGGATAAACATAGAGGCCTCTAAGAAAAATTTCATCATGTTAAGGGGCCCTTGCTTCTATACCCTGACCTATGGTAGGACTGAGAATACCTGTTCTATAGATATGAGACATCTATGAGATATAGATCACGAGTAGCTAGATTCTTTTTTTTTCTTATTTTTTTTTTACTTTCTATATTATTTATTTATATTCCAAATGATTTCCCCTTTCCCGGTTCCCTCCCTCCCCGAAAGTCCCATAAACCCTCTTCCATCCCCCTGTTCCCTATTTACCTAAGAATTTCATGAATTCATTGTTTTTAATTGCTGAGTAGTATTCCATTGTGTAAATATACATGGAAAATATCTCTGATAAAATTGAGAAAATATATAGAAAAACACGTTAAAACTATTTCATGAAAAATTATAAAGATAAGATAGTAGGTATAAAAATATTCCTAAATTGATTGAAAGTAGAAGTAAAAACATTTTCTGATAAAATTGAAGATTTACATGGAAAATATCTCTGATAAATTGAAGAAATTTATACAGATAAATTGGTAGGAATTAAACTATTCCTAAGTTGATTGAAAGTAGAATTATAGTTGCCAGGCAGTGGTGGCCCACGCCTTTAATCCCAGCACTTGGGAGGCAGAGGCAGGTGGATTTCTGAGTTCGAGGCCAGCCTGGTCTACAGAGTGAGTTCCTAGACAGCCAGGGCTACACAGAGAAACCCTGTCTCGAAAAACCAAAAAAAAAAAAAAAAAAAAAAAAAAAGAAAAGAAAGTAGAATTATAAACATTTTCTGATAAAATTGAAGATTTACATGGAAAATATCTCTGATAAAATTGGAAAAAATATATGGAAAAACATTAAAATTGAAGATTATCATGGAAAATTATACAGATAAAATGGTAGGCATAAAAATATTTCTAAGTGGATTGAAAGTGAAATTATAAACATTTTCTGATAAAATTGAAGATTTACCTGGAAAATATCTCTGATAAAATTGAAGAAATATATAAAAAATGCATTAAGATTGAGTATTTCATGGAAAAATTATACAGATAAACTGGTAGGCATAAAAATATTCCTATGTTTTTTGAAAGTGGAATTATAAACACTTTCTGATAAAATTGAAGTTCTACAAGGAAAATATTCCTGAAAAAATTAAAGGAATATATAGAGAAGCATGTTAAAACTGATATTATATGGAAAATTATCCAGATAAAATGTAAGGTATAAAAATGTTCCTAAGTTGATTGAAAGTAAAATTATAGATATTGTCTGATAAAACTGAAGATCCACATGGAAAATACTTCTGACAAAATTGAAGAGAAATACAGAGAAATGTTAAAACTGAAGATTATCATGGACAATTATACCGACAAAATGGTAGGCACAAAAACATTCCTAAATTGATTGAAAGTGGAACTACAAACACCCCCTCCCCCCGATGAAACCAAAGATCTACATGAAAAACACCTCTGACAAAATCGAAGAAATACACAGAAAAAATGTTAAAATTAAAGATTTTCATGGAAAATAATACAGTCAAAATGGTAGAGACAAAAAGCATTACTGAATTGAAAGAGGAGTCACAAACATTTTCTGATAAAATTGAAGATCCACATGAAAAAATCTCTGTTAGACTATGTTTTTTGTTGCGGAATTGAGTCCACTGACATTATAAGATATTAAGGAATAGTGATTGCTGCCTCCTGTCATCTTTGATGTTCTTTTTATGTTTGTGTGGTTACTTTCTTTTGGGTTTGTTGGAAAAAGATTACTTTCTTGCTTTATTTAGGGTGTGGTTTCCCTCCTCATGTTGGCGTTTTCCATCAATTATCCTTTGTAGGGCTGGATTTATGGAAAGATATTGCATAAATTTGGTTTTATCATGGAATATCTTGGTTTCTCCATCTATGGTAATTGAAAGTTTTGCTGGGTATAGTAGTTTGGGCTGGCACTTTTGTTCTCTTAGGGTCTGTATGAGATCTGCCCAGGATTTTCTGGCTTTCATCATCTCAGGTGAGAAGTCTGGTATAATACTGATAGGCCTGCCTTTATAGGTTACTTGACCTTTTTCTCTAACTGCTTTTAATATTCTTTCTTTGTTTAGTGCATTTGGTGTTTTGACTATTATGCAGCAGGGAACCAGGCAGCTCCATAGCCTTCTGTGCTTAGCCCACCAGAAGAGAATGATCTCCCAGCAGCGATTTCACTTCTGAGCGCAGAGGTGAGATCTCCACCTTCTCTCTGGAGGGGTACAGCTAGGAGCGCACAAGGCATATGATCATTGGAGCAGCTGGGACAGGAGTCTTTCCTTCTAGCCGCCATTTACAGCAGGGAACCAGACAGCTCCACAGCCTTCTGTGCACAGACCCTATCAGAAGAGATTTGGTCTCCCAGGAGTACAGACACAGGTTTACAGGCCCATAGGAGGGACAAGCTCCAGCCAGAGACAACAAGCCAACTAACACCAGAGATAACCAGATGGCAAAAGGCAAGTGCAAGAACGCTACCAACAGAAACCAAGGCTACTTGGCAACATCAGAGCCCAGTTCTCCCACCACAACAAGTCCCGGATGCCCCAGCACACTGTAAAAGCAAGAGTTGGATTTAAAGTCTCTTCTCACGATGCTCTTAGAGGACATCAAGAAGGACATAAATAACTCCCTTAAAGAAATACAGGAGAACATGGGTCAAATGGTAAAGGCCCTTAAAAAGGAAACACAAAAATCCCCGAAAGAAATACAAGGTAGCATGGATGAACAGGTAGAGACCCTTAAAGAGGAAACACAAAAATCCCTCAAAGTATTGCAGGACAACACAAACAAACAAGTGAAGGAATTGAACAAAACCATCCAGTATCTATAAATGGAAGTAGAAACAATAAAGAAATCACAAAGTGAGACATCTCTGGAGATAGAAAATCTTGGAAAGAATTCAGGAGTCATAGATGCAAGCATCAACAACAGAATACAAGAGATAGAAGAAAGAATCTCAGGGGCTGAAGATACCATAGAAAACATTGACTCAACAGTTAAAGAAAATGTGAAATGCAAAAAGCTCCTGAGCCAAAACATCCAGGAAATCCAGGAAACAATGAGAAGACCAAACCTAAAGATTATAGGTATAGAAGAGAGTGAAGATTTCCAACTTAAAGCGCCAGTAAATATCTTCAGCAAAGTTATAGAAGAAAACTTCCCTAACCTAAAGAAAGAGATGTCCATGAACATACAAGAAGCCTACAGAACTCCAAAAAGACTGGTCCAGACCAGAGTAGCTAGATTCTAAGTAGGATATGAAAGACAGTGCATTTTTTTTCTGATATTAAGAGGTAGATTGCAAGGAAGCCCACAGGCAGAGAATATGCACATGAAAGACCCAGATAGAGTTAGTATAGGATTAATTTAACCTTGTGGAGTTCTTGCATTTATATGATTTTTCGTTTCTCTATCTCTCTGGCTTAAGGCCTAGGCAAGGTGCCTCATTATGATGCAAAGGTAAATATGCTATGGAGTGGGCCTTGGTTGTATCTGTCATTGCACTGCAGGTTAGGCCAACAGAGTTAGAGGAGAGCACTGTAAGTAAGAGTGAAAGCACACTCACTTGGCCTTGCATAATTTTCCTTCCTAGATGCTCAGGGAATATGCTAAGCTTCAGAAAAAGATCAACTGGGCAAGAAGCTGAATGAGACCCTTGGCAGCAGTATAGAGAGTGAATGTCCAGAGTAAATTAGGCAGTACTTGTAAATTAGCCCAGAAGTCCCCAGCCAGCTATAGTGAAGGCCAGAGTCAGAATGTGCAGGTAGATTCACAAAGCAAGAATGATTTTAAGTGCAATCTGAAGACAGTGAATAGCTGAATTGAGAAAGGGATAAAAGAAGAGGATAGCCAAGCTTCAGCATGGAATGGACACATTTATTAAAACCAATGTGTATGAGTAACAATCAAATTTGAGCACTAATGGAATGAGTTTCAGTTAGAAAATAATTGAGTTTAGCATGAGTGTGGGAAAACTGAATGAAAATATTCATAAGATAGTGTGGTAGGGACTGGTAGCATTGAGGGCTACAGATTGGAATTTTATTTCAAGCTATTTTCCTCAAAGTATTATAAAAAGAACAAAATTCTGGAGGACACTGTCTCAAGTATTATACTAAAGTCATAACTAACACTGAACTCACAGGACAGGAGGGTGAAGAAAGATAAAAATTTCATAGAAAGAAAAGAGTGTCAGTGTAGTGATCCCAGCATTGGAGAGGCAGGGAAATTGTGAGTTCCTTGCTGGCAATGGGCTACATAGCAAGACTCTATTTCACATAATCTGTTGTGAACAAAACACAGCAAACATGTTAAACTGACCACTGATGCTCACTGTAGAGGGTGCCAGGAAATCAGGAACCTTTCTGTTGCTTTGCTTTTGCAGGCTGTGATATGCATCAAACTCTTTGACAATAGAAAGGTTTTTAGATATTGGAAATTTCCAATTTAGAAATATTTTGCCTTACAAATACATATTGTGAGAAGGGAGTAAATGTAGGCATGATGTTCATCTATGGCATACATTCATATACATATGTGCTTTACATATGACTTAAATATAATTGGGCAGAGTAGTTCCATTGTGTAAATATACCACATCTTCTGTATCCATTCCTCCATGAGGGACACCTGTGTTCTTTCCAGCTTCTGGCTATTATAAATAAGGCTGCGATGAACATAGTGGAGCATGTGTCCTTATTGCATGCAGGGGAAGCCTCTGAGTATATGCCCAGGAGTTGTATAACAGGACCCTCTGGGAGTGTCATGCCCAGTTTTCTGAGGAACCGCCAGACTGCTTTCCAGAGTGGGTGTACCAGCTTGCAATCCCACCAGTAGTGGAGGAGTGTTACTCTTTCTCCACATCCTTGCCAACAACTGCTGGAATACTACTCTGCAATTAAAAACAATGAATTCACAAAATTCTTAGGCAAATGGTCAAAACTGGAAAATATCATCCTTAGTGAGGAAACCCAATCACAAAAGAACACACATGGTATGCAGTCACTAATAAGGCAATATTAATCCAGAAACTCAGAATACCCAAGACACAATTCACATATCAATAGATTTCCAAGAAGATGGAAGGAGAGACCCCTGGTCCTGGAAAGACTGTATGTAGGGGAATACCAGGACAGAGAAGCGAGAGGGGGTTGAATGGGGAACAGGGGGAGGGAAGAGGGCTTATGGGACTTTCAGGGAGGGAGGAACCGCGAAAGGGGAAATCATTGGGAATGTAAATAAAAAAATATATAGAAAATAAAAAAAAAGAAAAAAATATAATTGGGCAAAATATTTTTAGCACATATCTGACCTATCCATCTCATGAATGCATGTTTGCAGTCTTCACGGAAGAGCAAACACATTTTGGATTTAAGCACTTTTGGGAGTAGAGAAAGTTTGGAACTTAAAGAGGTTGAAAACAGATGGTAATAGGATTGATGGCTATAACAAGATTGGGGATAAGTGGGGATTGGGTGGGTTGGCTACTGCTACTGGCTCCTGATAATGATAATCCACTCAAAGCCTTTTCTTTTATTCTTCAAGGGAAGTCAGATGTATGAGATAGAGGAGAGCTTGCTGTTATTTGAGATGATGGACTTCTAGAGGGAGCTGGAGGATTAAAATGAAAAATAAAATGTGTTTTAGAAGATTGGCCTGACATCAAATGCTATGGAGTCATGGGACAGGTAAGGGTTTGCAGCACCCCTTTCCCTGTTTTGACAGGTTGTTTCACTGCCAATAACAAAGGGTATTTATTGGATGTGCTGTTCTTGCCCTCTGCCTTCTTGCTATAGTAAATTGTACATTTCATACATGTTGTCATTGATATTTAGAGCCTAAATGATAGTCATTCAATATTTTATACTAATATTAATCCCATTACAGCCAAAGTCACTGGACTTGTCATTTTAATACATTATTTCTATTCACTTCAGCTGCACATGCTCACTTGACTCTCTGGAATTTAAAGTCTCATTGCACAGATCCAACAGGAATCTTAAGGCAAGTGATGGCACACACACTCAAATAAATAGGATTTTATTTATGAATAAAAATTCTTTGAGTTTAAAGCTGGACTAGGATTACATGTTGTTTATTTGAGACGGTATCTTACTATTTAGATGAGACTGTTAGAATTTGCTACATAACCCATGTTTGCCTCTCCATCCTCTTGTTTGAGGCTCCCAAATGCTGGGATGATAGGAGTAAGTGCCATGCCTTCCTGTGCACATAGCCCTCATCCAATCATCATGGGATGGGCACCTAGGTTGGTTGCAGATCTCACTATTGTAACTAATGAAGTAAACATGATGTGCAACCTTATGGTCACTCAAGTAATTTGTTCTGTCTTTTTAATTCATTACCCCACTTATTGTTTGGAAATTTTGTTTTATTGAAGTTTAATTTTCTTTTATTGTGGATTATCTGTAATCTATCATAATCTATTTGCTATCTATCTAACATCATCTCTCATTGATTTATCTATCTCCTATTTATCTATCTAATATATCCATCCATCCATAGAAAAAATTGTCCAGATCTGCATGCTTTCTCTTCACTTGGTTGTAACATTTTATTATCTATAGCAATGTTCATCATTCACTTTGAACGTTAATTTAATGCACCATCAATAGTGTCACACCAACTTTCTTTCAAAAACACAATGTGATTTTCACATATAGCATTTTCATCATAGGAAATACTTCAGGGAAAGTCAGTCTGTGGTTCACTCTAAAAGATGGGCTGGAGAGATGGCTCAGAGGTTAAGAGCACTGACTGCTCTTCCAGAGGTCCTGAGTTCAATTCCAGGCAACTTCATGGTGGCTCACAACCATCTGTAATGGGATCTGATGCCCTCTTCTGGTGTGCCTGAAGACAGCTACAGTGTACTCATACCCATAACATAAATAAAGGAATCTTTTTTAAAAGATTGATTTGTTCGTTTTGTTTTTTATTGGATATTTTCTTTATTTACATTTCAAACGTTTTCTCCTTTCTGGGTTCCCCCTGGAATCCCCCTTTCCCAACTCCCTCCCCTTGCTTCTATGAGGATATTCCCCCATCCATCTACCCACTCCTGCCTCCCTGGCCTCGAATTCCCCTATACTTGGGCATTGAGCCTTCACAGGGCCAAGGGCCTCTCCTGATGCCTGACAAGGCCATTCTCTGCTATATATAATTTGTAAAAAAATAATTCTGGTTCTTCACATTTGGAAATTCTCTGAATTTCCATGTGACATACTCATTCCTTTAAGAGATAGAGTGTTAATATGGTGTTTCCCTGGGAGATTCTGCTGTTTTGTGTGGGTGGGTATTATCATCAAGATATACACCATACACCTGTTGGGTTGGTCAATGTCTGCTATAGATGATTTTCCTCTAACTTCTGTGATATTTGCTTTAATATGGAGTACAATTTTATTTTCATAACTTCATGAATCAACAATGGCAGTGGAGTATTTCAACCATTCTCCACAAAGGCAGCAACACTGGGAAGCTAGAACCTAAACTTAGTTCTGTCAACTCTAAACTTATACCATTGTAAATCCACAGGCTGTTTCTGAGAAAGGAGGTCTTTAACAAAATCTCACAGTATTTCCAGGGAAAGATAACTTTTGAAATATTGGCAGTCTCTGAAAGTCCATGAGGAATAGGCACAAATTTTTCTGTATATATTAAATTGTATATCTGTATCTTTTACAAAAATGTCTTTAAAAATGGCTTGCCATTTCAAAATAAGAAATGAACGAGACAAGAGAGGGGTTTACCTGCAACTTGTAGAGTATATCTATTTCTTCGTTTGTTTATTGGGTTATTGGCTATGACAGTTTTAATGTCCTTACAGTATAGAAGTTTAATACGATATTCCAAATAATGCTTGCTAATATTGAGGGTGTATCTATATATTCTAGAAGAGAAAACAAGTTGGTTAAGATGTGACTAGATTAAAAACATTGCAAAATGCTTATATTTTCAAAAAAATATATTTGATTAGTTTCATTCTTAAACCAAACAAAGGAAAGACTATAATAAATAAGAATGGTCTACGGGATGAGAGAGATTCCCTCAGTGGCTAAAAGTGTTTATTGCTCTTGCAGAGGACCTGAGTCCAGTTCCAGAATCCGCACAGTGGCTCACAACTAGTATTTCCAGTTTCAAGGGATCTGATGTCCTCTTTTGGCCTTTGTAGGCACCAGATATAAATGTGGAACACAAATATACAGGCAGGCAAAACAAATGCACATAAAATAACAAAGTAATCTTAATACAAGTAATGCTCAATTGTTAACTATTATTTTCCATGATGTTTATAAGTAACTAGTCAAGAGCAGTGTCATAAACATAGGTACCTAGAAGCAAAAATCAGCTTTTTTTGCCATATGCCGGGGTACACTGATGTAGATGACATATCAAAAAAAAAAAAGAGTGTGGTGATTTGATTTTGTTTCATGTGTTTTCAAAACAATTTGTCTTTAGTTAGTATCATAATATTTGGACTCTAGAGGCTTTAATGGATATTAGAAATGAAATAACAGGCAACATTTTAGGGAAGACTGCTTTGTATTATGTAAACAAGTAGTGGGCCTATCTAGCTTGGTGCTGTGTTTGTTTCCATAGCGTTTGAACATGAACTTTCCTTGTTACAGAATGGTGTCCACAATCTTTTCAAAGTGCAAGAGAAAACTTTTTTTATTTCTTTGAGTTTCTTTTTCTAATGAGTTGGTAATGTGTGCGGCACACACTGCTGATGTAAACCTGATAGAATTCTCAACTCATTTAGCTACTGTCTCAACAGGCAGACAATGCCTGGTGGGAGGGATGATTAAAAAGTACCAACAGAGGCAGAACAGGCATTGAAAAAAAATCTATAATAGGAGCTTCACTGCTGTTGGGCTGTCCTGTCAGCTATGAGAAGACAGCACTTTAATTATACAGTGTGTTGGTTGAATGATGGGCACACCAGAGGCAGTAAAATAAAGAACAGAGAAAAAAAACAATACAAAACAAAACAAAAAGGTTTTTGATCATGTGCCCTGACCAGCAGAGGCAGTCTTGAGGACATGTTTCCTGAGCTGTTAGATGGTATTCACAAGAAAACAATGAGGTAATTATTTCTTGCACATAGATAGTCAAGCAGGGCGGGGAGAATAGAGGGTCATCCTTCTGCTGCTCAATTATCTTATAATTTTCAGATTCCTTATGCCTCTGATTTTATAATTACTTAAGAGAGGTAAATCCCACATTGGTCCTTGCTTGCCTCCACATTGAAGAATACAGCCTATCACTTTCTGTGTGGCTCATTTGATTTTAGTGGTGTATATAGGGTTATCTACCAAAAAAAAAAAAGAACTAGAAACAAAAAAATTGAAAAAATATTTCTTTACGCTGTTTCCCAAGCCACATTAGTACTGGAGCTACAATATGTGTTCATGTTGTATGTACTTGTGCGTATGTGTGTAGGTGTATCTATATATCTGTATGTCTGGGTGTGCTTATGGCATGCTTATGTTTGTTTGTGTGTAACTGATGGTTTTTATGCCAAAGGGAGAAACAGTTTGAGATTGATTCTTTTGTTCTAAGGAGATAGACTTCATGAAACAGCCAATAATTCTTTTCAAAGCCAATGAAAAGCATATACTATTTCTTCTCACGATACAAGAGAAAGCGAGGATTTAAGTTCAGAACAATCAGATTTTCAAAGTGCTCCTCACAATATACAGTGTGTAGGGGAAAATTGATGTATTCAAATAAAATGCATTTTCAATATAAAATGTCTGCATTTTTTTCTCTGAAGATGTCAGCAATTCATGTACATCATGGAAAGCATGCTGCGTCTACCTTATAGTTACTGAGTGGCTGCTTCCTTTTGTGTACTCTTCCAACACACCCTTACGTGGTGGCATGATTATGTACTCCTTCTTGTCCTCAGGAGACTCACTGTGACATAACAAGCATTCAAAACTACAAAGTGCTTGAGTTCAGCTTCAAGTCCTCCCCTGAATAAAGGGTGAACGTACAGAAAATCTCACAAAACAACACATTTATACGTATGACAGGAACTGGTCTGTTCCTGCCGAAATGAGAGAAAAACAGTTTCCCTGGGAACAAGGCACCGTGGGTGAAAGGGCAGTCACAGATGATCCCCTCCCTTGCAGAAGGCTTTGTGGTTTGGTTTGGTTTTGCTGTACATTGCTTTGTTTTTCTTGCTTTCTGATTCTCTGTTTGCAGATGAGCTTTGATAGAAAAATCAGTTCCTTTCTCTGGCAGGTAAACTCAGCAAGGAGAGAGAGACATTGACAGGTAGCAGCCTGCATATCACTCAGAAGGTCTGTGTCTCAGCACTGATAGCTATCACTGTGTTCCCAAACTATACACACTTATCTGCAAATGCATTGCCAAAAAAAGAATGTGATGAAAAGAAAAAAGAAAAACATATATCTGGACTTTGTTCTCAGTTATACCTGTAAGTTTCTAGAAGGAGTCCTGAGAGGTTTGTTTTGGGGCACTTGTTCCAAAGGTTTTTTTCACCACAACAAAAATGGCAATGGGTAGCCATCAGGGGTGGCAGGAGTCTTTTAGTAAAACGAAAATCCAGCTGGTGAAATAAATGCAGCTTGTAGTGCCCTAGCCATAGGGGAGTTGGTGGACATTCGTCAAGCTAGGTTAACAGTGGGTGAATGGAAAATGGTTTAAGGTAATTTCCTAAATGGCAAACTGCAGTGGTATAGATTTGCATAAATAGCAAAATGCATTAAAAGGATCTTTCTTTGGCCACCTACATTTTTTTTCCTCAATACTTCTCTTGAATTACTTAGAAAATTAGTAGCTACAAAATTATATCCATTCAGTGTGAACCCTGGGAGCTACTTGGGAAGAGTGGTAGAAAGAACCGGACTTCCCTCCCCTGGATACTGGGCAGCAACCTTTGTTTCCTTACACTTCATCTGACTGTTTGCCATAAGGTCAAAAGCCTTATAAACATGGAAAAGGATCTTAGAAATCCATAAGGAAAAAGCATGTTTTAGGTAGAGTTTAATGTGGCACAAATTTCAGGTTGAGATAAGTAGCTTATGCTGCATTGACTACTGTGGTGGGAGATGCCAGGAGGCAAGAACAGTCACTGTCACTGACATCCAGGCCCAGGGAGCACAGTGTAGCACAGCACAGTGACTAAAATCAGCACCTAATGGACAGGTAGTTTTATCTACAAGAAGGAAAGGAATGACTCTCAAACCAGCAAAGGGATAATATCATTATTATCCAGTGAAAATATTTGCTATTTAGTATATCTAGTGTGGATTATAGATATGCATAAAATCATACATTAGTTAAAAAGTCCACATATGCTTAAAATCTCAAAGTTATATCAAAGATAGAGAATGAATGAATTATTTCTTTGCTAGTTAGAGGTATGAGTACTATATCATTTCCAACTCTCTTATTTCCCTTTTTCTCCTCCTGTGACCTTCCCACACACATCCCTTCTCACATTCATGACTTTTATATTATTGCTTAATTGTTGAAAACATATACACATAATGCACATTCACATATGCCTGCTTGCCCACACCCACACACATACATGCGCACACACACACACACACACACACACACACACACACACTCCACTGAGTCCACTTAGTATTGTTTGTATGTGAAAGAGTTTAGGGATGACTACCTGGGATTGGATCTACCTATCAGGAGGCTCATCCCTAGAGAAAACTGATTCTCTCTCTCTCTCTCTCTCTCTCTCTCTCTCTCTCTCTCTCAGCAACCATTACTTTCTTATTCCTCTTCATGAAAGGATAGAACCTTGTTAGTTTTTCTCCATCCACATATTAAAATATGAACTGGTGTTGTCATTGTGTAGTTTTTTTATGCTGATCATATTGTTGAGAAATAATATCTGCCATTTCCCGTCAAATATTGAGACTATCCTCTCACAGCTAATGTTCTGGACCTCTGACTACAACCACAACATTGACCAGCATAGCACGATGCCTGTAATGGTACTAGAGTGTACTTGTGGTACTTATACCTTGAGAGTAAACAACTGCCGTCTAATTGAACTAAAATATTAAAATGGTAGGGAATTTATGCTTTCTACTATAAGCCTAAAATGGTAGGGAATTTATGCTTTCTACTATAAGCCTAGATAATTACAGGTGACACATGTGGTCATGGACCCTGGAAATGAAATTAATACTTCCATTTTTGCAAACCATAGCAATTTCCAACTGCATTCTCAATATTTATCTTTATGTATAAAGACATACATTGATATGTATTTTAGTCCTCTTCATCAAAGAAGCTTCTTCATTGCAGAAGATGGAGATTGTTACAGATATTTACAGCTGGTCAACATACTGAGGACAATTGACTCCAATTGAAAAAATCACAGCATAATCTCTAAACCTAAAGCTCAATGAACTCCACTGAGGGAAAAGTGAGAAAGATTTGAAAACCAGAGCCGGACCAATACAGATGCGGATGTACACAGTTAAACATCAGACTGAGCGCGGGGACCCCAATGGAGAAGTTAGGGCAAGGAGTATAGGAGCTGAAGGGGTTTGCAACCCCATAGGAAGAACAAGGATATCAACCAACCAGACGCTCCCCCCACCCCCAGTGTTCTCAGGGATTAAACCACCAACCTAAGGTGATACCCATGGCTCCAGCTGGTATGTAGCAGAGAATTGTCTTATCTGACATCACTGGCAGGGGAGCCCCATGGTCCTGTGGAGGCTTGATGACCCATGATAGGGGAAGTTAGGCTGCGGAGGCAGGAGTGGGTAGGTGGATGGGGGAGCACCCTCAAAATGGCAGGGGGAGGAAGGAGGGAATAGGGGACTTGTGAAGGGGAAACTGTAAAAGGTGATAACATTTGAAATGTAAATAAATAAAATAACCAATAAAAAACCCTGGAAAATAGAAACAAAAAAAGAATAAGAACAAAGAATTTATGTGTTTACATATCAATTAGACTAAATGGTATCTCCACTGATAAAGACAATGGGACCATATCAGATGTGAAACCCATCAGGATAATTATTTGTTTGTGTATTGGTTTTTCAGGACTTTTTGTTAAATTTCATTATTTTAACCATTCCTTAAGTTTCTAGAAAGGCTTTACTATAGCATCCATAATTGAGGGGTAACTCTCATAAATTTGCCAGATATACAGTGTAACTTTATGTGTGTCCAACATAAATCTTATCACTTACTTCTTTCATTTATTATCCAATACTTTTACATTTATGTTCTGTGTGGGGTTTGTGATTTTGCAAAAATGGTTGTGTGTGTGTGTGTGTGGTGTAATAGTATCTGTCATTGGGATTAGATGTTGGCATTGTTGTTGGACTCAGGTATTATAAATACGAGTTTGGTTTATTTTGGGTGGATCTCATTTGCTAATAGATAGCTTAAATTCAGCTTTTCCTAGTAAATTCTTGATGAATGGATGGATTAAATGTGACCAAAATAAAAGACTGGTTCCATACCACTTCTCAGCATATACCCAGAGGATTTCCCAGCATGTAATAAGGACACATGCTCCACTATGTTCATAGCAGCCCTATTTATAATAGCCAGAAGCTGGAAAGAACCCAGATGTCCCTCAACGGAGGAACGGTTACAGAAAATGTGGTATATTTACACTATGGAATACTACTAAGCTATTAAAAACAACGAATTCATGAAGTTCTTAGGCAAATGGGTGGAACTGGAAAATATCATCCTAAGTGTGGTAACCCAATCAAGAAAGAACACACATGTTATGCACTCATGATAAGTGGATATTAGCCCAGAAGTTCGGAATACCCAAGACAAAATTCATATGTCAAATGATGCCAAAGAAGAAGGAAGGAGAGGCTCCTGGTCCTGGAAAGGCTTGATGCAGCAGTGTAGGGAACACCAGGACAGGGAAGCGGGAGGGGGTTGATGGGGAAACAAGGGGAGGGAAGAGGGCTTATGGGACTTTCGGAGATGGGGGAACCAGGAAAGGGAAAATCATTTGAAATGTAAATAAGGAATATATCTAATAAAAAAGAATAGAAGAATACTAGTTAAACATTGGGCTTTGAAGTTAAAATCACATTTCCATGGTATATTTTTTCACTTACAAAATGGACAATTAGTTAAATCTCTGTATACTTTTGTTCATTTAAGTAACAGAATTTAATGATTCTTTTAGCACTGTTAAACAGGAAACAGAATAGTGACCCAATCACAGACTCATTACCATGGCCTTGCTGACAAAGGTCCCTCGATAGCCATTCAAAATGTACAGGCCATCCTGCAGCTAACAGCTTCTTCTTTCTGCCTGACCACAGGAAGGACAATGTAGATGTTTAGTCTTTGGCTGGTCATATGGCATGTACTTGGAGCTAAACCATCATGTTTCCTATTTCCTAGAAGGGAGATCATCCCAGAATCCTCCTCTGGGGTCTCAGACCATAATGCCTGGTTTAGATCTTGATCTCATTAAACTGTATGTGGCCATGATTACATAGATTGTATTAGGAATAATTACTTCACTCCTGTTTGTGGGAAAAATGGTTTTATAGTCTATTAAGTAGGGAAGTTGAGCTTTGCTATGAGCAGAGCTTTCTAAGTAATACTCAAGCTTAAATACTTCCTAAATTTGATCTTTTATGTTATATTTTAGCATTCAAGGAAGAAAAATATAAGTAAGTTTATTAAAAAATCAAACTGTTTCCTAAGTTTTAGTTTTCTTCTTTCTTTGTCCAAACGACTGAAGATACCATATTACTTTTTGGTTGTGTATCTTAAGGTGATTTTTCTTGTATTTCATATTATTTGTGTCTTATAATATTCTTGTAACAATAAATAAGCCAATAATAGTCATAGTATAGAGAAAGAAAATAAGTTCTAGCCAGGCCTTCTAAATATCAGAGAGCCAATGAGATGTGTAGATACTCATCTTGTACCTTTCCTCTACAACTTGTTGTTGTTTCAGTGCCAAATGATTGTTTTAAGTTTTCACATGACTCTTTAAAATTCCGTTGTTGTCTCCTTGGGAAAAGTAACCTCACTTTCAACTGATGCAATAGTTGTCCTTGTTATAATCTGTTCTGATTTAATGGTATTTATCCTCAATAAAAGGAAAAGAGAAATACCTCAAAAATATGTGCCCAATGCTTAATGTTGTTGGAGGTCAAGGGCTATAAGTCTAGTAATAGCAGAGGAGAAACCCATCTCTGGTTGTGAATAGTGGGCACACACTTAACTAACATAGAACTCTCTTGTTAGCAGTTACCTGGAACAAGCAGGTAACTTCATTTCTGAGAGTAGCTCCTTCTTTGAATAGCCCCTCATCTGCTTGCTACCTGGAAGTAGGCAGATGTAAACAGTTCAGTGGTGTGTGACACACAGTAGCGGCAGACCATATCTGTCACTCTGATTGTGGAAAGATAGTCTTGTTTCAACAGTGAAAAACTAAATCAATTGAGGGGCTCTCTAAAAATTATAGATGGATGACAATTCTAAATGTGAGGCCTTTTAGAGACAACAATTTGGAAGAAGTCTGGGCAATTCACCTACACTAGAGTGGCAGATGGATCATATTATGTATTGATGAAGGGACTGCAAGATCAAGAAGACATCATCTTGAAGATTTTATAGCTAAGTTGCATCCATAAAGAGATACTTTGTGATGGTCTAAATCTTCAGATAGTACATTATGAAAAAGATATTATTCAGAGAAGCTTAAGATCATGCATATCATAAACTATAGCTTTGGCTATACATTGTAATAGTTTTTTACCATCCTGACATTCTTATCAGTCCTTCTGGGATGTGCATAAAATAGGGTTTACAATGGAGCAGTAATGAAAAATGGGATATGTTGTCTTAATTCCTGCTATTTTTTATTTTTTTTTATGACAGATGAGTGAATGCTGCCACCTTACTGCTATAGAGGAGAGAGCTCACTGAGAACAGTTATCACAATAGAAGGAACTACAGTAGGCTTTTCAAGAAGAGAAAATGGCCTAATTCTAAAGAGATATTGCAAGCCATGTGTAAGATATTTGTAAATATCATATTTATTTAGTGATTGTAAGCAAGATTGATTGAGATGCTATGACCATACATCAAATAGATATGAAAAAATGTGATTTTGTGTTATCTTATTCTTCTTAATGTTTGAGAAAAAGAATAATTAATTCATACTGAAATGGAAATCTTAGAGTTCAATAAAATATTATGCATTCTCTATAATAAAGTGAAGTTTTAAGATAATATACTCCAAAGTAATGAACATTAACATTTCTCCTTTAAGTGAACATTGCTAGGTTATTGTTCATTCAAATGTAGAATTGCCCAAATCTCCTCACACACAATGTGGTCCTCAGAGACAAGATTATGGTATAAAAGAAATTTTGGGTGCCTTTGTATTTATGTATGACTCCCAATTATTATATAAACTGACAGGTCTACTATGAGTGTTTTCTAAGATTCATAAGCAGAAATGGGTTAAGAGACATCAATCAGCCTCTTGAAGAAAATGCACTGGACTTAGCAACCTGTTTCCCAGTATTTTTACTTTCTCCTTCTGATAGTTCCATGTTAACATAGGCACTTATAGTTGTCTGTAAAGTAGTCTACTTTTGTGGTGTGTGTGTGTGTGTGTGTGTGTGTGTAAAAGCTAGAATTGTTAAAATCTTACTATAAAAATTAAAAATTTCAACATTGTATAGTCTTTACTTAACCAGTTTTATGTATTTGTAATTAAATTGACAAGAGATTATATTTTTTGCATTTTTAAATTTCGAAATTCAAATATAATACGAATTTTTATTTTCTTATTTTTGTGTTCCTTTAAGATCTTTAAATTGACACTTACTTTAATTTATTTGTTAAATAAAATAGGCTATTAAATTACTCTATGTGAAATCTTGAAAAACAAACAAACAAACAAAAGACTAAAAATAGAAAAAATTAATCATGTACAAGGTAAGATTAGGGTGAATAATTATTCTGCTGAGAGTATTGAGACTGTCGTGCATCATACAAAACATCTTGTACAGTCAAAGGGTTTTAGGAATCTTTGGGACCCTGAGCAGGAAGCAGGTAAAGTGGATTAGAGATAGGTGATTATGATTGTAACTGTGAAATTTAAACTTGATCTGTAAGGACATTCCAAGGCAAATAAACAAATCCCTTCTCTGGGAGTGAGCTCCCTTAGGTGAGGAACAATGTGGAACTCTTGGTCAACCTTTATGTAGAAGTCTATGTTTTCAATGCATAAAATATATCTGTATACACAACAAAATAGAGGAAGAGAAGACACTTGTGTGTTCATGTGTTTTGGAATTGTTAGAATGAATGCATGCATTGGGGAAAGACCTGTACACACAGTCTGCTCATTGACAGAGGGAAAGTGTATATGGTTGAGAAATCCTCACTAAGTCCTCTTTCTTCTCCACGTACTCTTTACTTGACTCTAGGAAGCTTAACAGGCCTGTTCTATCAGATTAAGCCTGCTGTGAAATAGTCTCAGACCAGAAATGTGGAAAATATCAAAAAGACTCTTTACCTGGTTTCAAATGAAGGTCACATCCATATTAATTGCCCTGATACTGAGGCCCTCCTGGAGACCACCTGTCAGAACATCTGGAGTTGTTGCTGTGAAGGCTTCCTACCCAGCACCGTTTCTACCTCTGTGCTGTCTTCAAAGGCCCATCAGTGTTGAAATGAAGGACCTGGGAAGGGCATTTGCCTGGATTCACTGGTCCAGGATAGGTTTGCTCCCATAATATTCACATTTATTTTTCTAATTAGGGACTTAGGAAAAATGATGTTCGGGCAAGCTTTCACTAGAAAATATGATTTTCTAAAGTTATTCCTATTTTTTGTAATGAATATAAATTAAAATCATCTGTTTCAATATCAATAAATTGTGTGCAATCGGTTCAGTAACACTATGATAAAGTAAAGGTTAGTACTACATGTCCAGTTGATGAGATGAAGGGAACCTCAGATAACTGGCTGAATGAGGAATATCTGTCATCTGTACCAGATGCATGTGGTCACATGACCAAGATGTTCCAAGACGACCGTCAACTTGTAGAAATGTTGAATAAAAATAAACTAAATAAACTTGGTTTCTCTCTCTCTCTCTCTCTCTCTCTCTCTCTCTCTCTCTCTCTCTCTCTCTCTCTCTCTCTCTCTTTCTCTCTCTCTCTTTTCTCATCTCTTGCTCACCTTTGGACATCTGAACTACCTACTGAAGAACCTACTGAAAAAATACATATTTCTTATTGCAGGGTAACTGCAGACATGGAGTTTAATTGATTTTCAATAATGCTCAACAGAATGCAATTATTAGTTCTCATTAAAATCACTTATTTGGAACAGGAGTTTAATTCGTATAATGTGGTGCAAAGTAATATTTGATGAACTGAATTAGGAAACCAGGGGATCTTCCTCCGTAGGTTTTCTCACTACAAGTTTCTTTGTAGGTTTGGGTTTCAACTTAAACCCCAAATAGAGAATGTGGTTCACAGAATGATTCTTAATCATTTTCCAATTTTATTGTTTTCTCACTATAGGATTTTTGAAATATTTCATAAAATATATTTTGAAAAATTTATTAAGTAGATGCTAAGCATTCAAACAGATAATGTATATCATATCTCAGTACTACCTCAACCTGATGATGTTGGGCATAGACAAACGCAGGCATACACAAACACACACACACAGTCACACACACACAGTCACACACATACACACACAGAGAAACACTCACATACACATGTATGCATGCTTGTATGTATACATTTAAATATGACTTTTGCAGTTGTGTTGAGTATTTAATATACAACACCTTCTTTAGTGTGTCTTTCATCTTGCCATAGCCTAGAATTTGCACATAGTTGCAGTGTCTATACCTGATGTTTTTATTATCTTTGGTCCAGAAATAGTCAGTTAGTGGGTAAAAATTAACGGAATGCTGCAGAATCAACACTAAGTTCCTGTGGTCTTTAAGATGCCACCAATGCCTTCCCCAATCAGGCATCCTTATACAGACACTTGCAAGATGTCTGTTGAAGAAAACAGAAAAAAACCTATCCATGAGAATTACTATAACTTTATGATGAATGTTGGCTTTCTTCAGATCAGACATTGTTAGCCATACAAAAACAAAATGGAAACAAAAACAAACAATAAACTTAAATGAACTAGTCTGGAAAGGTCTATTCTCCTTTTCCACTGCCTTGAAAATATTCTAAATCCTTATCAAAAGACTAATTTATGCAATTTTTATTTTATTTACAAAAGATTTTAAAATCTAAACTTCCATGAAATAGGTTTCTGAGTTCGTCATATCTTTTGAAGAATCCATTCCAATCATTGCCAATGGAAGTAAGTAACTGAGTATATAATTTTTATAATATCAATTTCTTTTTTCATCAGGATTGACTTTCTCCTTCGCTGACCTGAGAAATTCATTTAAAATAATGTCATTTGCCTTTAACTCCTTCCATTGAAGACTTGGTGTCCCACTGGTGATGCTGTTGTGAAGGTTCAGTCAAGTTGAAGAGGTAGAACCTAATAGGATGAATTAAGTCACTGGAGTCATGTTCTCGGACACTTTATTTTGTCCATATCCTTTTGTATCTCTAACTCACCAACACATCCATTATAAGTACAACACTTATGTCACCATGGTGTTCTTTCACAGGATAGACCATAACAATAGACTGGACCCTATAAAGCTAGCAGCCAAAGTAAATACTTCCTCCCTTAAATGTGTATGTGTAGCACATGTTACAACAATGACAAAGTGCTAACATATGCTCTTTTATTTTTCTGTATAATACATTGAGAGTCCCAAAGAGAGATAACTGAGCCAACCTAGAGGGAAGAAGGAAGACCAGTTTCTGTGAAAACATTGAAATGTGGCCATTGGGACAATGGAGAGGGAGATGCAGTATGTTTTTGAATGCACAAGTGAGAGAAGAGAATAGGTTTGGATGAAGATTGGAATAAGGAACCAATTAGTTAGAGAAAAGACGGCCCAAGGTCACTTCTTTTTAGGTGTTCTTTCTCCAGGTGCCTCCCTACTCTTCTATACTTTATACTTTACAGAGTCCCTAAAAATCAATAAGATTTTACACCATGATCATGGGAGAAATATGAAGTTTATTGATGGGGAGGCCATTACTGAGTGCCTGTAAGTATAATAGGCCCTACAATAGAGTTTTTTCCTCTGTTTATTCTATCTTCATATAAACACGATATGAGAGGATGCTGTTTCTTATAAATGTAAGAACCACAAAGTAAGGGGGGTTCTTCAAAGTAGTATGTTATCCTACATTAAACATGATTTATAGTATGTTGAATAAAAGTCTATCTATATGGTATTTAATCAGATTTGTTGCTGTGTGTCTATTTCTGTGGAGAAGTAGCTACCTTTCCTTATCCCAGATAATGCACCACCAACAAAGACAGAAAAGAGCCTGTCATAATTGATCTGGATTTGCCATGTGTTTACTGGGGTTACTCAGAGAACTGCCAGAGAAGGGTAATTTATAGATACGCATGAGACCCAGAAGCAACTGAGTCACAGAAATCTCAACGCAGCACAGATGAAGTCACCAAAAGTTGTCTTCTACCTCTGACTAATTTCCAAGCACCTTCAGCAAATTTCCCCCACTCCCCACTATTGTTGACTGAAAATAGAATTTTGGGAGGGTACATTGTGAATATTGTGAGTTTCATGAACTTTCTGAGCCTGTTAGGTTTCCTTAGTTTCCTGATATTTAACAGCTTCTTTCTTTCCTCTAGGAGAAGATGCTTACATTTGAAGAAAATGGCCATATAGTATTTGGGGATTAGTATGTTCATAATCAGAGTAAAATGAAATTAAGAGTAGTAATAGATATATTAATTCTTCAGGCTCTGTTATAATTTTATATACATATCTCATCAAGTTAATTTCTACAACATGATCATACTGAAGATATTGCTACATGTACACATGGCGGTAAGGAACACAACATGAAGAAGAAATTAGATATGATAGATGCTGCCCTCACAGAATTTTCTATCTTATAGGACACAGACAATAATCAGGCCATAAAAGGAAGTATCAATTTAACTTTGCTATGGTGAAGAGACAAGTACAATTGAATGCAAGCTTTCCTTAATCTAAAGCCTGTCTTCTCTGTCTTTTCCCTTTCTACAACTGAAATGAGAAATAGGCAACCTTGTCATTAAACTGAGGGCTCAATCGGCACTGGTCTGTGTCTTGTAACTAAAGGCATAATATACTAAGTTATGAAGTCAGTCTCTCTCTCTCTCTCTCTCTCTCTCTCTCTCTCTCTCTCTCTCTCTCTCTCTCAGCAGTTACCTGGGGTTAGCTTGAAAATATTCACTCAAGGTTCTTGTTTAGAGTTTAGGCTTCATGGCCCTATTCTTAGATGGGAGGGATTTGTGATCTGTATTTTCAGTATGTTTCCCAATTCCTTCTGATGCAGGTACATTGTCCTCCAAACTCTGTGAGATTTATTTGGTGATAATAAGGTCTCAACATGCTAGGACAGTGTTTCCATTAGAGCTTCTATTGTTGTGATAAATCAACATGACAAAAACATCCTGTAGAAGAAAAGGGCAGGGAAATAACTTAGAGGAAATAAACTGGTAAAGAAGCCATCGTTTGGTTTGGTCAGCCTGCTTCATAATATATCCCATGACTACATGCCCAAGACTGGAAACTCCCAGCCTGGCCTGGGACCTTCTGAAGAAATCACTAATTAAGAAAATGTAACAAGCTTGTCTACAGACCAATCTGATGTGGACATTTTGTCAACGGAATTCCCTGTTCCCAGATAACTCTAGCTTGTGTCAAGTTGACACCAAACATTACACAGGCAGACAGTGAATAACAGAGATAATCGATCTGGCAGACAAGATGACCTTACCAGAGCCAAGAAGTGCAGCCCCAAGAGCTCCTGTGAGTTAGTGACACTGTAACAACCAGAGAAAGCTTGGTATGCTTAGCATCTCGGGATTTTATTAAGCTGGGATACACAGAAATGAAGAACTTTCTGATTTCAAAAAAAAATTACAACAATTTATTTCAACATATACACTTTTATGTAGTATTTAATATATACCAATAAACATATATGTTTTTATCCTCAGGAAATTAATCTCTTGACTCCATTTTGAATGGAAAATGTAAGAAGGAAAATGTATTGCTGATACATTGGAAGTCTTGTTCTTAAGAAGTTCTTTGGGAGACACCAGGGAAGTGTGTGAGAAAGTAGCTTTTCTAGTCGTCCAGATGCCGAAGGAGGTCATCTCTTTAAACCTGAATATCTCCATTGAATTAGCATGACTTTTAAAAGTTGTTTCTTTTATTTTTGGGATTATAATATAATTATATAATTCCTGCACTTCTATTTTGTCTCGTCAAGCCCTGCTATATATCTCTCCATACTTTTTTTTTAATTCATGGACTCATTTATATACATATATATCCATAAATGCATTAATACAACCTGCTTAGTCTTAAAAATAGTGTTATTTCTATGGATATAGAAATATTTTTTTCAGGAATGACTAGTTTGTAATTGATTACCAATTTCCTATGCTAAAGAACACTATTTCTCATAAATGAGTGTAGTCCTTTCTGCTCATTAAGGAAACTTCTCTTTACAACAGACAGAAAAGACCATTATAAAAAACCATAAGGAATCAAAATGTTTGGAGCCCCATCCCAATGGATACATATACAATATGTATATACATACACAAATTGTATATCTACCATACCTAAGGTCCAGGGAACATTACAAACGAGGGGGGCAGATAGATGTAAGAGCCAGAGAATCAGGGATTTTACTGTAAGATTGTGTCTCCTAGGAATGTCAGATCGTATATCCTTAAAGATTTGCCAACAAGACTACCTAAACATGAGCTAATCATGGATATCAACAATAAACATGATAATGTGGATGGGTGGGGCTTGGAGCTCTGTAGGCCTCAGTCCTATACAGATAACTATACAACAAAGGAATGCTGAGAGCCTCAGCTGGGATTCAGGAATCTTGAAATTATTGCTGATTCTGTGGTCTAGGAACTTTTCAGATTATGAGAATTTCTTCACAATATGATATGTTTTGTGTGATATTTTCTCTCCTTGACATCAAGGTTAGGAAATGGATGTGAAGGTGTCAGCATGTACCACCTAGTGCTTCACACAACTGAATACAATTTTAACCATTTTCTTTGCTGAAATTTAAAAGACAGGGCTAAGTGTTAATTGTTCTATTTTATGAAAACTTTCCTTGTTCTAAAATAATTCAAAAATTCCCACAGTTTTCTGATCCTTTGTTTGATATCTTCCTTTCTTTCTTGTGGAACCTGCTGATAATAAACTCCTTGTGGATTCCATCATAGCACGTAACTCATAGATGTTAGAAAATGTTTTGTGCCTGAATGAATAGATGCAATTCTAGGAATTTCAGAAGTGTAAAGAAAATATTTTTCATAGTCAAGCACAGGGATTGTTTAGAATAAATAAACTGTCTTCTGAAACCAAGAAAGCTGGACTCAGCATCTTCTTTGATATCAGGAACAACAGTAATGTAAGCTACAAAGAAATTTACTTATTGTCATAAAGTAGGAAGCAGGACCCTCTTCTACAGAGGTTCAGTAACCATCTCAAGCCTGTATTTAAGTTACAGCAGTGTTAGGTTTCCACAGATGATGCAAGGTATGTGAAATTCACTTTTGTCTTAGCTCTGGTTCTCCCAGCTAAGCCATGTGTTGCTACCCCATTCATTATTACCACCATTTGGCAGGACAAAGATGGCTTCTGGAAACGAATTCTCTCTGCTCTAGGGTATAGTCTCCATCTTATAGATAATTGTCCTATGTTGCAGGCGGGTCAAGGGTAGGGATTTTCGAGAGAGATGGATAGAGTTCAAAGTCAAGAGGAATAAAGGGTATAGGAGCAGAGCTAGTGGAAAAGCTACGGAGAAGTAACACGTTATGGAATAAAGTGGAGGAGCAGGGGTTAGGATAGTAAGGGCACAGCTGGAGGTATGGGAGAGGAGTGGGATGAGGAGTGGTGTTAGGGTAGTAGAGATGCCTGTTTGAGAGGCTGTGCTCTTTCTGGAATCCATGTTACTGGAGGCAATGGTCAAGGACTCATCTATGTGTCTTCACCTTTGGCTTCCCCATTGCCCATTAATAGTCAATGTTCCTTCACAAACACAGCAGACTGTTTAAGTAGGAAGGAAGGAAGGAAGGAAGGAAGGAAGGAAGGAAGGAAGGAAGGAGGGAGAGAAGGAGGGAGGAAGGAATGAAGGAAGGAAGAAGGAAGGGAGGGAGGGGGGTAGGAAGGAAGGAAGGAGGAAGGAGGGAGGAAGGAAAGAAGAAAGGAAAGAAGGAAGAAAGGAGGAAGGAAGGGAGGTACAAAGGAAGGAAGGAAGGAAGGAAGGGAGGAAGGAAGGAGGGAGAGAGAGAAGGAAGGAAGGAGGGAAGGAGGGAGGGAGGGAGGAAGGAAAGAAGGAAGGAAGAAAGGAAGGAAGGAAAAAAGGAAGGAAGGAGGGAGGGAGGGAGGGAGGAAGGAAGGAAAGAAGGAAGGAAGAAAGGAAGGAAGGAAAGAAGGAAGGAAGGAAGGAGGGAGGGAAGGAAGGAGGGAGGGAAGGAAGGAAGGAGGGAGGGAGGGAGGAAGGAAGGAAAGAAGGGAGGAAGGAAGAAAGGAAGGAATGAGGAAGGGAGGGAAGAAGGAAGGAGGAAGGAAGGAAGGAGGGAGGGAAGGAAGGAGAAGAAGGGAAGGAAGGAGGTAGGGAGAGAAATGAAGTGAGGGAGGGAGAAAGGGAGGGAGGGAGGGAGGAAGAAAGGAAGGGAGAGGAAGGAAAGGCGGAAGGGAAGGAGGGAGGTAGGGAGAGAAATGAAGGGAGGGAGGGAGAGAGGGAGGGAAACAGAATCTAGATAGACTCCTGACTGTAGGCGGCTGCGCAGTCAAGTAAGAGTCTAAGTTTATTTAATTACTGTCCAGGTTCTATGCTGTGTAGTAAAAGCCCACAACATTCAGAGCTGTGGCTGTGTCTTTCACTGGGTGTCTGACCTTGGCCAGATCCCTCTGACTGCTTTAATTTTCATTGTTCATTGAAAAACCTGAATATATGCCACCACTTCCAGACACCGTATCACAAAATGCAAAATACTTCTGTGCACAGTCTTCATCTTTCTTCCCAAACAGCTGACTGTTCAGTCCACCCTGTTAGCAAGGTGGAGAGAAATGAGTTTATTTTCAGACTTTACCAACCTGTTTCCTGGATATCTGTCTACATGTCCTGCATTTTTCTCAGGCTTAACTTACAAAGTGGCAGATTTCTCTCTTTAGGGCAAACACATCACTGCTATGCTTACAAAACCACTAAAGTCATATTCCTAGTTGCCTTTTAGAGTTGATTCATCTCCCATGTGCTCAAGGAGGCGTGACTAAGCCACAAGGCCTGCAAGAGTCTCTGGGATTGGAAGTCTTTTAATAGCTATGGAGCCTTGTTCTAGCAGGAGATTGATTAAAGTGGTACAGCTTTTATAATTTACTTTATATATATAAAAGCACATTTTACATACGGAAATGAACCTTCCTTCTATCAGGCAGCAGCCAGGCACCTTTTCACATTATTTAACTGAAAGTATTCAAATGAAAATACAGGGCCTCAGATTGTGCTTGTGTGCACGACTTTCATTTTGACCTTGACTTTGACCATAGTTAACTATACTGGGTAAATTAAATATACTAAAACTATGTCCTTGGTGGTATGAAGACTCTAACCCCTCCTCCAAAAGAGCAAAAAAAGGTTAAAAGAAAACAAAACAAGCAAAAAACCCTCTGAGATTTGGAGTTCTGTCTTCAGCTTTGGCATCATTTACTTCATTTAATCTCCAGGAAACAGGAATGCATTTTTTGATGACATGCATTTGATTATAATCTTCCTAGGATAGTTTTGATACTTACTGCCTTTACTCTGCACTCTGTTCTTTGAACCCTTTTATCCCTTTGTCTCATTGGAACCAGAAGCTGGGCAGATGTGCCAAGGGCAGGGAGTCTGTTTCCCACTCCTCTTCTGTGTCTTTTTCTTCAACTTACTGACATTAGATCACAACTCCATTCTCAGAATATACCAAGCACTTTACTCCTCTCTGCTTTTGTTAACGTCGTCCTTCCAATTTAGACGGCATCCACTATGAAACAGTATTGTTGTGATTCAGGTAAGAAATAATCCAGATTAAACTCAAAAGGCACAGAGGAAACCCGGGAACTCTGCTGCAGTAGTAAGGCCAGCATGGCCTGCCAGTGGATCAGGTGAGGGAGAAGTGAACAGAGTGGGATGGCCTAGATGCTTTTGTCTCCCTCCAAACCCATGTTGAACTCTAATCTCAGTGTCAGACCATTATGAGGTGTGTTTGCTATGTCCCCTGCTTGCAAATCTCCTCCAGATGCCATCACAGCTCGATTTATTAATTACTTGGTTGTCATAGAAACTGCCTGTGGCCAGTACAAAGAATAAACTGCCTCATCCTCTTTCTGCTACACTATCATTTTCTGTCATTTATCACCATTTAAAAATCATTTCTTTCTCATTGTTCCCTGAGCCTTAGGTATGGGAGATGTTTTATGGATGAATCCACTAGGACTTGGCTCCACAGATCTGCACTTTTGATGGATTGTGATTCTTTTGTGTGCGATTGTCTCCTTCTGCTGCAAAGAGAATTTTTTTTTATGAGAGTTTGGACCTATATTTATTTGTGTTTATAAGAACAAATATTTAGAATGCACTTAGGAATTAAGCTGGTTTAGTAAAATGGTAGTCATATGTCCTTCTTTAAGATCTATGAGCTCACTAGCCCTGGGTAGTTGGCTAGGCTGTTAGTACTATACGTGTTCTTCCTGCTGTTGATGAGTTGTAAGTCTAACTAGAGAACAGTTGGTTACTGCCAAAGTGTTTGTACCGCTACTGAACCCTTAGGATAAGTGTGGCACTCTGTTTATCAAAATTGAATAGGACTGTTGATCACTTCCATTTAAAAGCTTGTAAGTGTCATGTCATGTCACTGGGTGGTACAATATCCTGTCTTCAGATAGGAGGCTTTCAGGTCAGTTCTTGTCCAGTGGCCTCTAGGCACTGTCTGAATTGCAAGGTATCTTCAGCAATAGGGACTTGCCTTGTACCTCTGGAAACAAACAAATTTATTCATAAATATTATTAACGAGTTAGAAAGTTCAAACAGATCTTTATATATGTACATAGGCATATGTGCAATCATATGACCTTATCTACATGTAAGAAATAAACTGCATTCTTAGAAGGTCAAATATTTTTAATATGTAATCCACAACTGGCTCTGTCCAAGGCCCATTCACATTCATCTGAAGTTATCTTTGTCTTCTTCCTGTAATTCTATATGTTGTAGTGGTGGTGGCTCCACCAGGGGGTTAGATTAGACTTGTTGTAGCAATCCTCTTAACTGTCTATATATTAAGAAAACATTATCAGAAAGTAACATCTCTGGTTTTATACCTTTCATTTTTCCCATTAAGAAACAGAGCATAGGCACCAAGGTTTAAAATAAGATATTTTAAACAAAATAATTGAATTAAAATTTTTGGTTTAACAGTGGGGACAATCTAAGACTCCATATATGGTAGATTCTTGATTAGGAGCGCTTCCAAACCAGGTTTCAATTTTCCTTTTTACTGCTCTGAAGGCAGTACTGTCTTACATCTAAGTGTACTGAGTTTCTGGTTCTAGAGTTCAATCTTTTGATTTTTACCCCACTCCCCATCCCTCATGAGATTTGTAATTTGGGAAACATATATTTTCATACATTTTCCTGGAAAGTCCTTTTCTAACATGCCATTCTTATGAAAAGTTAAAACAACCTGGCACAAGGGTTTATTTTTTATTAGAGAGTGTTTCAGTGAATGCTGAGGGACATGTTCCTGGAGGTTCTCCAGGGCACTGGTATCAACTGCTCATTTTGCTTGTGACACTGATGATCACTACGTCAGAGTTTTCCTTTCCGTCTTTAGAGTAAAGGTTCATAATATAGGATAATGCATGCATTGCTAGCAAAGATAACCACAAGCTTAGCGGGTGCAATGTACTTATTTTTATTATTTACTAAGTATTTTTATTTACATTCCAAATGATTTCCTCTTTCCTGTTTCCTCTCTCCCCAAAAGTCCCATAAGCCCCCTTCCCTCCCTCTGTTCCCCATTCAACCCCCTCTTGCTTCACTGTCCTGGCATTCTCCTACATCCAGTCTTTCCAGGAAGGGGGTCTCTTCTTCCATCTTCTTGGAAATCTATTGATATGTGAATTATGTCTTGGGTATTCTCGAGATTCTGGGTTAATATCCCCTTATCAGTGACTGCATACCATGTGTGTTCTTTTGTGCTTGGGCTACCTCACTAAGGATGATATTTTCCAGTTCCACCCATTTGCCTAAATATTTCATGAATTGGTTGTTTTTAATAGCTGAGTAGTATTCCATAGTGTAAATATACCACATTTTCTGTATCCATTCCTCTGTTGAGGGCCATCTGGGTTCTTTCTAGCTTCTGGCTATTATAAATAAGGCTGCTATGAACATAGTGGAGCATGTGTCCTTATTGCATGCAGGGGAAGCCTCCAGGTATATGCCCAGAAGTGGTATAGCAGGATCCTCTGGGAGTGTCATGCCCAGTTTTCTGAGGAACCACCAGACTGATTTCCAGAGTGCTTGTACCAACTTGCAATCCCACCGGCAGTGGTGGAGTGTTCCTCTTTCTCCACATCCTTGCCAACAACTGCTGTCTTCTGTGTTTTTGATCTTAGCCATTCTGACTGGTGTGAGGTGGAATCTCAGGGTTGTTTTGATTTGCATTTCCCTAATGACTAAGGATGTTGAACATTTCTTTAGGTGCTTCTCAGCCATTAGATATTCTTCAGGTGAGGACTCTTTGTTTAGCTCTGTATCCCATTTTTAATAGGGTTATTTGGCTCTCTGGAGTCTAACTTCTTTAGTTCTTTGTATATATTGGATATTAGCCCTCTGTCAGATGTAGGGTTGGTAAAGATTGTTTCCCAGTTTGTTGGTTGCCGCTTTGTCCTTTTGACAGTGTCCTTTGCAGAAATTGTAATTTTATGAGGTCCCATTTGTCAATTCTGGATCTTAGAGCATAAGCTATTGGAACAGAATTGAAGACCAAGAAATGAATCCACACTCCTATGGTCACTTGGTCTTTGACAAAGGAGCTAAATCCATCCAGTGGAAAAAAGATAGCTTTTCAACATGTGATGCTGGTTCAACTGGAGGTCAACATGCAGAAGAATGCAAATTGATCCATTCTTATCTCCTTGCACTAAGCTCAATTCCAAGTGGATCAAGGACTTCCACATAAAACCAGATACACTGAAACTAATAGAAAGGAAACTAGGGAAGAACCTTGAACATATGGGCACAGGGGTGCAATGTACTTTAAATTTGTTTCTCATTCTACAATTTTGTTGCAGATGTTATTCAGTCAGCTGGAGATCTAACACCTTTCTGCTGTCTCCTGAGAGAAAGAGAAGGGGGCAGTTTTGATCTGTCCTTGAATGACATGCACACTAGTTTTAACAGCAGTGGGGAGGTGGGCCACAGGGCGAATGACTTCTTACTACATGTGCGAGGATTATGTGCCTTCACAATTTTTCATTATTGCTATTAAAAAAACTCATTCATTGCTTCATACCAAGTTTCAAGAAAAAACTTGAAGCCACAGCTAAAGTAGAGGAGGCCACTCTCCAACCCAAGCTTAAATACTCTGCAATAAAATAGATCTGTTGTGCAAGGAAAAACTTTTCTACAAATTTAACAACTCTCTCCTTGAACTTTGACAAACATGGCTTCTGTAGGCCTAAATGTTTCTTATTTGGGTTTTACATTTATATTATTTTAGGTGAAATCCTGCTTCTGAAATCGACCTAAATTCTATAGTCTGCCATTCAAATTTATCTTATTTTATTGCAAGTTACAACAGTAAAAAGCATTATTGCTATCATATCCCTATCTTGACACAAGGTCACATTCCACACCATAAGTCCTGGTATGTTTTCTTTTTGTATTTGAGGGTCTGTGGGCAGTCCTCTAATCCCAACAAACATATCTGCACACCATTCCCAATCTCATCCTCCAGCCAGCATTATATGGTCAGGCTCTAACTCACATTCATCGGCCAGTTGTTTTTTGAGTCTCAGTTGTGAGTTCTCTCTCTGATATCAAGAGTGAAATGTTGGCCATGAGTATTAGTTTTAGCAGAAATAATATGTAGTCTTACAATCGTCGCCCACCTCTGCTGGTTTAGGAAGCTTCAAGCCAGGCTGCAGAATCCAGGAACAAAAGGCTAGAGATGCTAGTTGAGAATTTCAGTACAGTTTCCAGTGTTTATGGTCTAGTCATCTGTAGACCACTCTATGCTTCATTGTCAGAATGACTTCTAAAAGATACAGGAGAATAAATGTGGCACATAAAATATAATGATTCAAACAAAATATAGTAGATAAGATGGCCTATATGTCAGTTCTTCAGTTGTACATGGTTAGCAGAAATGATGTCAATTGTTTGCAGATTTTAATTTCAGGGGTAAACATGAACATGCACCCACAGATTTTCATGAACATATGAGGACATCTGCTATCATTGTACTAAATCTTTATTTTCCTCATGGAATCCCAAATGCTGTACTATGCAGAGATCTAACAGGTTGGTTATTTACTTTCACAGAAGAAGAAATAAACATTCTACTAGTATCCTATGAATGTGTTGTAGATATGAAGAATGATTTATCACAATTTGCTCTTCATCCCAAGCCACTATTCTTGCTTAGTTTATAGCAAATATTCCTATTTTTACCTTTATGTGTATTTATCTGCCCTGATCTTTAGGATCTGAAAACTAATCAAATTTAATAGTAACTTTAGATAGAAACCTTATGTTTAATTCTTTTATCATTTTATTTTAAGTTTTCAATGTGACCATGTCTTTTTCAGTAAGTGTTGGCATTTACTGAATGGTCAGAAACAAAAGAATTCAATTTCTGATAACATGGTATACACAATACACCATATTCTTCACAGTTTCTCTTCGTAATTCTCAGATGATTTTAGTTTTTAATTCATCATTATGGCTTTATTTTGGGCAACTGTTTCTAAAGAGTTATATTGTTTCTTATCTCTCTCAGGATGTGTATGAGTGTTTGTTTCTGAAGAATAATTCTACCAAACTTGGGGGCCGTGTCTGCTAGTTATGAATAGTAGAAAAAGGCCCATAACCTTACAATGTTTTCAGCCTCTTTCAGACCTCCTTTCTACTATGATTCTAGTCTAGACCATGGACATGATCTCTGTTCTACTTTCTTCCTCTGGAACCTGTCAGTCCAAGGGTGGTTTTACATATCTACTCCCACTTAATTGCCTAGTTCCTCTGTGGTTGCTATGGTGTCCTGTAGGTTCATCCTTTTCTGTGGCCTGATCATTTTTCTAACACCTTTTCTATATGTAGTTTGTGTTAAATCCAGTTCCTCATGCATTTGGAACCTGAGCTCCTCCTTGCTCTTCTGTTGTCTGCTGCTTTTTGTTGTAAGAACACCTTTACTTTATAGCATCCTTTGCTGATAATCTTATTTCTAGCATTTGATTTCCAGGACAGACAACTGCAATCATGAGTGTTTTCCTTCTTGATTAAAGGAAGGCTCTGGAAACTCTCATTCTCTGGAATTCCTTGGTAATATTGGTTTCAGTTCCTGCAAAGCTTCCCTTCCATGAAACACATTCACTGTCTCTATTCACTTTCCATTTGGAGGCATGTTTATAGTGTCACTGTCCTCAGGTCAGTTCCTTCATTACCCTTTCTGCTTTTCTGCAGGCTCTTCTCTCTCAGATTTACTTAGGAAAAGCAGGCTGATTTCATACATCTGGTTCAGGACCTATGAGCATTCAGCATATCTCTGCTGAGAGTCCGATGACTCAGACTGAATAACCTTTTATGTGATAAGCAATACCATGAGGAACAACGTGATTTCCCATGTGCTCAGTCCATATGCACAGTCCATATGCACAGTCCAAGTGCACAGTCTAAGTCCACAGTCCATGCACACAGTCCATATGCACAGTCCCCAGCACTTATTTTGACTTTCATGAAACATGTGCTTTGTGGGGCTGAGTGTCTCAAAATAAAGGATCATATTATATTGTGTGATCATTTCATATCACACTACAGCTCTGGTCTCTAAGTGAAAGAAGAAAAGTAACTGCAGATGGAGAAAACTACACAAAACCACAAAGTCCTGCTCTAGTGGCTTGGACCCATTTCTGGTTGTGACAATGGCTGATCTTCTATTTTATTTGACAAACTAGGACAGTCATGTGCCATCTTGACTTTGTCAGATTGGCAATGTCCTAGGATTTTGACAAACCAACCTTGCTCATCTAAGATTTTTCTGTGGTGACCTATGGTATCTCACCTGTTCATACATCTGCTTACCACATGTAGTGGCTATTCCTGGTTGTCAACTTGACTCTATCTGGAATGAACTAATCAAGAATTGGAAGGCTCACCTATGATCCTAATCTGGAGGCTGAGAGATACAAGTTTCTGACCTGAGTCTTGGCATGGAGATCTTGAAGCATAGTGGCTATGAATTCCAGAAGATTAAGACAAGGAGATCTCTGAGTTCAAGGTCATCTGGGATTAATGGCGTGGTGGCACACAGCTTTATTCTGGGTCACACCCTCTGCTGGAGACCTATATAAGGACATTGGAAGAAGGAAGATTTACTCTAACTCTTCTTTGACTGCTTGCCTTGTGGGACTGAGGAACTGCTAGATCCTTGGACTTCCATCCACAGCTACTTTGTGGAACTGAGCAACTGCTAGATCCTTGGACTTGCATCCACAGCTACTGCTGACCATTGTTGGGGAGTTGGACTACAAGCTGTAAGTCATCAACAAATTCCCTAACTATGTAGAGACTACCCCATATATTCTGTGACTCTAGAGAACCCTGGCTATTACACCACATGATTTTTAAATCATGATAAACTACAGCTCTCCCTACTGTTCATGATGGATCAATTCTTTAATATTTGAAACTCTCCACATTGTTTGCTCATGACTTCATCTAATGACATTTTCAAACACAACTGTAGCCCAGGTTGCTGCATTACTCTACTTCAAGTTTCTCCTTTTGCCTCCATTTGTTTTTATATGCTTATTTTATATGAGTCCCTCTTTAATATGTTTTTATCATTATTTTCAGGTGTTTATCTAGAGAATTCTTTCTTTCCAGTTTATATCCATTTGTAATGATATTTATCACTTTGCTCTTATTTTTGATTGTTTCTCTCAAGTGTTTCTTCTGAAAACAACAGGTTCCCAAATCATTCTTTTCTCTTCACTGCAATCGGAGAATCTTCATCTTTAATCAGGAAGATTAATCTGTATAGAGCTGTTACAATCATCAGGCTCTTAGGGTTTCTTGTTATACTGAAATTTAGGTTATCAAGCAGTCTTTTCTTTTGAATATTCTCTACTAGAAATATCAATTAAATTAGATTTTCTATTTCCTTTCTCCTTTTTAAAATTATGGATTTTTTTTGTTTTTCTTATTTAATAAATAATTTGTGATTAAGGCACAGACCAAGGTTCAGCTTTGCTTACACTGTAAGAATGTCAAGATTTCTATGTGTTGGGACCATGCATGTAACAACTTCGAGGAACTGATTCTTTCTACTATGTGGGCTTTGAAGATCAGAGCTTGGTCAGTTACTAGGCATGGTTACAAACACCGTTACTCAGAGAAATATCTCCTGGGCCCACTGCCCATGTTTTGCTTGCTTTGATGTTTGTTCTTTCAAGACCCCCAGCGAAGTATATTGGCTTGTGTTGCAGACAGATGAAATTTAACGTCTGGTGTAGTGCAATGAGCAGAAAGTAGTCAACCAGTCTTCCTGTTGCTGAAGGAGATTGCTCGCCCCATTTGAAGAAACACAGACACCTATTTCAATACGTCTGATGCTTCCCTTGTTGATCCTATGATGCTTGTGTTGGGTTGAGTGCACACTTATTGCATCCATGGTCAGGTGATCTTCCATTGCTTCTGGTTTATGAAGATGATCTTGGTTATAGTTTGAGCAAATAAATCCTGAATGATCATATTTCATAATGCTTGACCTCTTTTGCCCACTGGATGAGGGGTTTAGAAAATATGCTTTAAAAGAGGCAGATAAGATTATCTCTACAAACAGACATCTCTTGTGTTTAGTCCTTCCTATGCTAGTCTGAGTATTTTCTTTAAATTACTTTCTGAGTCTCCTAAACTTGCTGAGCTGAATTTGTTTAAGTTTCAGGCTACATCTGCCCTAAATGCACAAGTTTAACATTTTTCTGAACATGTACTGAAGGAAGAGGATATAGCTAACTCCATGTGCATCACTTTCTATAGAGAAGGCCCAGAAGCCTGAGGTACTGTCCCATGGGGCAGCTTCAACTCACTTTGTCCAAGGGGTTTTATTGGAGCTAGGATTTCTTATTAATTTCATATGCTTTGTGCTTATCTTAGTCTTATTACTTAAAATGTTGTGGTTTTGTTGTCTCTTCTACCAAGTGGCATCCTCTGTGGTGGAACATAATACTCTGTCTCAAGTACATAGATGTCCCATAGCGAAATTCTCCACACTAAGTTAAGATAGCTAAATGACTGCTCTAAGATGCCTGCAGGAACATAAATGACTAAGTGCACAGGACACATCATCTCTTTTAAATAGAATGCCCTAGAATGGAGAAGTTATTTTTTTTCAAATGTATAATTTTTTGAGAACTAGAAGATATTTTCTTACTTTTCAATCACATAAATTATATCTGCTGAGAAAGTGTCACAGCACAGTTGTTTATCGTTGCCCCTAAAGGCTTATGTGAGAGTCATGCTGCTTGTATGTCAAGTGCAGTTAATGTCTGGCTTTCTAAAGGATTGAGTTGGGCTTAGAGAGAAGGAGGGGTGAGCAGAAACTACCAACAGGAATTGTTTGTCCTTGAAACCTTCAAAGTGAGTTCTAGCAAAATCTGAAGCTATCAAAACTAGAGGAAATTGTCTGAAAAGATGAGATGAAGCAACAAACTGCAGATATGTATAAAAGCATGCTACTTACTTATTTTTAAAAAAATTTAATTTCTGATAATTTTATACAGGTATATAAAGACATTTCATCATATCCGATAACTATTCCCTCTCCAACTCCTCCCTCGTATTCCCCCTCAGTAGTTATTAACTTCAGGTTCCTCCTCCTCTCACTTCCTTCTCTCACAGTGCAATAACCGGAAACAGCAATGACATCCAACACCACTACACACTCGTTCTTTAGTACTAATTAATTTATGGAAAAGCTGGACATAGGTGCTCATACTTATAATCTTAGTAATCAAGAAGCTGAGGCAGGAGAGTTCAAAGTCCGCACAGTTTGTGGAATGTGTTCTAGCTGGGCTGCCTTGTCTGGCCTCAGTTGGAGAGGAAGCACCTAGCCTCACAGAGACTTTAAGTTCCAGGGTGGGTGGATACCCAGGGTGGGCCCCATCTACTCACAGGAGAAGGTGAGGGTGGGGGAAAGATTGTGGGGTAAGACCAGGAGAGGGCAGTGAGCAGGATGTAAAGTGAATAATAAAAAAATAGATATAATTTAATTTTAAAAAGCCATATTAGAAGACTAAACGAGTTCCAAACCAGCTTAGACTATACAGTGAACCCCTATGTCTAAAGACAAACAAACAACATTTTTGAGTAAAATAAAAACAACATTCTGCCTTGCAAAATTTAGCTCTATTTATGATTTATGTTTATTTAAAAGGGAAAACAAGAGAGTATTTAGAAATATATTAAAAGCTGTTGGTATGACACTTGGCATACAGTAGATATGGATGCTTATGTGAACCATTATACAACCCTCCTGCCCCTTTCTAGACTACTGGCACTGTGACAAAGCCTGCTTAACCTTGAATAAAGAACTGGAAGTTGTGAATTTACCTATTTGCTATTGTTGCCATTCCAGTTTCTATTTTGTTTCATTCTTTTCATTCATATCCTCAAGTGATAAGTGTCCATGTTTTACATTTTAAATTTGGTTTATCATTTTGTATTCTGTGTAAAATGGAAAACCCTATAGAAGAAGACAGTAATATTGGATTCTGCTTTGCTATGGGGCACATACCGTATAAGAAGCTTATCTCATCTCTAACTTAATCGGAAGGGAATGCTGTTAATGGAAAAGCCAAGGATGAAAGAAGTGTGCCTTTCAGAAATTTATTCAAGTATAAACCCATTATAATAGCAATCATATATTGCAATAATATAGTACCAATAACATATTTCTTCCTCTGCAACACTTAGATAAGATTTATTGTCTCTAGCTATTGAATTTCGAGGGGGTGAATGCAGAAGTAAAGAGGTCTTTAAATGACGTGATTTAAGTATCAGCATCTGATAATGCTGTGGGTGTAGCATAAATAAGTAAGCATGTGCCCCAAAGGAAGATGCTTCAGACTGTCTAAATGGCAAGCTACAGAAGTGACGAAGCGTTCTTTGTGTGACTTCTCCCATCTGAAATAGTCCAATGAAGATGAAAAACTGTACCTTAAAACTTGCAGCAATCTCCCAACAATACCCCATAAATCTGAAGCTGTAATCCTTTTCCATTTTGTGTAACCTAGACATATGGAAGGAGGCACCTCTCTTGCTCATTACAGTACCATGTTAGAAGTGTTGCATTTATATTTTCAATGCCTGTTGTGTCTGTTCCCTTATGTAATATACTGGGGTACTTAGACTTTGTGGACCAGGAAAAGGATATAATTTAAAGACAACAGAGTGCATTCCAGGTGACAGACTATTAGCTTTGGAAATGTGCAGCTTAGCACAGAAATCAGTGTATCATCAGCCAGAGAATTACAACTTTTTAAAAGATTATTATATTCATTTTTTTTTACAATCCAGCCATTGCCCTCACCCATCTGCCCTCCCACAGCTCCTCATCCAAATCCTCTCCCCTCCCACCCTACCGTCTTCAAGAGGATAAGGGGATGTCTTCCCCCAAATCCTTGCCAGGTCTCCCCACTCTCTGAGGCCTCAAGTCTATCTCAGCTTAGGAGGCCAGACCAGGAAGTCCTCTGTTGTGTATGTGTCGAGGACCTAGTACCAGTTAGTATATGCTGCCTGCTTGGTGGCACAGTGTCTGAGGGATATCAGGGGTCCAGTTTAGTTGAGATTTTTGGTCTTCCTATGTGATTGACTTCCTCCACAGCTTCTTCCAGCTATTCCCTAATTCAACCACAGGGATCCCTGACTTCAGGCCAATGGTTGGGTATTATTATCTGCTTCTGTCTTGGTAAGCAGTTTGTTGGATCTCTCGTAGGACAGCCATACTAGGCTCCTGCACACCATAGGATCAGTAGTAGTGTCAGGTCTTGGAGCCTTTCCTTGAGATGGATCCCAAATTGGACCTCCTTTCCCTCAATTCTTCTTCATTTTTGTCCCTGCAGTTCTTTTAGACAGGAATGATTCTAGGTCAGGGTTTTTGACTGTGGGATGACAACCCCATCCCTCCACTTGATTCCTATCTTTCTACTAGAGATGGACTGTAGCCGCCTATGGCTAAGGGAACCAAGATCATTTGGAAGGAGAACTGGGGCTGAAATTAAAGGACAGGTGGGCAAGAGAAATAACGAGCTAAGACAAGATTTCTGATCAAAGCACAAAGTTTAATGGGGGTCTTCAAATATATAGGCGGGGAGGGGGTAGGCGAAACCCTTCCCCCAAAGGCTGGAAACTTTGTCTGCAGAATGGGGTCTGAAATTCCCAGTCAAAGGCTGGGGGTAGGACACAGTGGACTCTTACGGGTTCCCTCTCCCCACTGTTGGACATTTCGTCTAATGTCCCTCCCTGTAATGGCTATTCCTGGTTGTCAACTTGACTAAATCTGGAATGAACTAAACAAGAATTGGAAGGCTCACCTATAATCCTAATGTGGAGGCTCAGAGATACAAGTTTCTGACCTGGAGATCTTGATGCATAGTGACTATGAATTCCAGAAGATTAAGATTAGGGGATCTCTGAGTTCAAGGTCATCTAGGATTAAAGGCATGGTGGCACACGCCTTTAATCTGGGCCACACCCTCTGCTGGAGACCTATTTAAGGACATTGGAAGAAGGAAGATTTCACTCTGGCTTTTCCTGGCCTGCCTCGTGGGACAGAGCAACTGCTAGATCCTTGGACTTCCATCCACAAGTACTGCTGACTATTGTTGGGGAGTTTAACTACAAGCCGTAAGTCATCGGCAAATTTCCTAACTATATAGGGACTACCCATATGTTCTGTGACTCTAGAGAACCCTGACTAATATACTCCCTTTGAGTTCTGATAGTAGTATCTCACCTCTCAGGTCTCTGGTACTTTCTAATGTGTGCCCCCACCTTCCACCCCTCAAGGTTGCATGTTTCCATTCATTCTGCTGGCCCCCAGGGCTTCTCTCTTGTCTCTGCTTCCTCCCCCCATGCCCATCTCTGATGTGTTTCCCTTTCCCCTTCCCTCTACCCTCTCTCTTCCAGGTTCCTCCCTCCCTCTGCCTACCATGATTGTTTTTCTTCTCCCTCACAAATGGGATTGAGGCATTCTCACAGAACAAAAATGGTTAATGAGCAGAAGGGCTCAAGTGAAAATTGTAACTTTAATAATGAGAGTTACTCTTATTATTTTAATGGGTTTAGGCTGTTGCTTACACCAAGCAGTTCTGGTAAGCAGTCTACTCCAAGGCCCCAAACCCCACGCAAATAAATTTTCTTGCTTTGGGGGCTCACTTCATATTCATCTTTTGGGGTGATAATAGTCATACCACATTTTAATACCACTGGTTTGAAAGATCAGAACATCTGGATTCTACCCAGTTAGTCCAGTGTTTACAAGTTAACTGAGGCTTTTTGTGTAGCTTTGTTCTGTTTCAAGCACAGCTGCCCATTTGCTGTTGAACTTAAAATACTTTATCAGATGGCAAGGAGTGCTTGCTAATAATTTTGATGGATTTTTACATTTTCTAATTTATATAAAACAAAATGTATTGGAGACAAAATTAATGAATATCACAGGAAATGTCTCCAGTGATGCTCTTCCCTCTTCCCTTGAAAAGTAGCGAGGATTACTAGGTAACCTGTTCAAAGACTTGTGTCCTTGGACCATGGTGGAGTTTCTTGAAAAGTAGTGTGCAATGCCCTGATGGTCTCTTTTTTTTTTTTTTTTTTTGGGTTTTTCGAGACAGGGTTTCTCTGTGTAGCCCTGGCTGTCCTGGAACTCACTAGACCAGGCTGGCCACAAACTCAGAAATCCTCCTGACCACTGCCCGGTGGATCCTGATGGTCTCATATGTAGTAATGCAGCGCTACAGTAAATGACTGATGGTTTCTGCTACTTTTAGGGCATAATAACTTTGCATGAAGACAGAGAATAAATAAAAGTAATTATATTCTTACAACATGAATTTTATAAAAGTTAATGTTTGGTAAGAAATTTGAAGTTGAAACAAACTTAATTTTGTGTTTTAGTTTAGAATATTTTTGAGGATCAATTCTGTAGTTTGGGATGATGTTTATTTACCTCTATGGCCTCACCTGTGTAGAGATTCACAATGATTCAGATCCCTGATTTTTCTGCCTTTTGGTCAGCAAACCCTGTTACGTCTAATAGGATCTATGGGTTGGTGTTGTTCAGTTGAAGGTGTAACACTCATAGTTAAATAACTAACTTTCTCACTCTGTCTCTCTGTCTCTGTCTCTTTGTCTCCGTCTCTCTCTCTGTTTCTCTCTCTCTCTCTATCACTCTCTCTCTCTCTCTTTGTCTTTTCTTCCCTTCTTTCTTTTTTAAAAGACTACCTCTACACAAAGTAGGGACAGGGTGATCTACCTGTGAGTTTTATACAAGAAGTAACCACATCATAAAGCAGCTTGAAAAGCTTCTAGGAACAGAACTCTATCTTTATCTTGAAGAAAGCAAGAGTCTGCTGTCCCTGAGCCTGCTGTCCCTCATGACATTGTTAACAGGATCAATGATCCCAGACAGATTATTTCTGTCTCCTATGTGAGACTATAACTCATTGTAACCTGCCGATTGGGATCCTGATCTGTGGTCCGTTAAAATTTTGAAGTTATTACTATTTTAAATTGGGAGTACGTTAATTTGGTGACAGTTAATACATACCAAAAGATTCCCAAAATGTAAGGGCTTATTTGTAGTTTAATGATGAGAAAATACTGTAATGTAATAATAAAACTTAGATTTATTTTAAATTACATTGTACAGCTACCTCAGTCAACATGCATGTTGAAAGTATGTGTGTTTAGTAAGAAAATCTGAAACTTTATTTTGCTTTATTTTATTTTTTATAAGAGCTAAAAGGAAATTTCTAAATATAAGAATTTTGGAACAATCTTAACTTTGTCTCACTACAAATGTGTTAATTATGAAATTTCTCCCCAAAAGGGTTTTGAAAGCATCACTAATCACCAGGTCAAAGAAGTTAGAATGATCTCTTTGAATTATGTAGTTTTTCTTTAAAATTAAAAAGCAGTGTTTTCTAGTAAAAGCGAAATTCCTTATAAACAATTATAGAATAATTGCCTATGTATGAATGAATGAAAATTGCACAGTGTGTAGCACATTATCACATAGAGATAATGTACTGATCAGGCATGGATGGGCAGTCTGTACAGGCTTAGCATGTGACAGAGTCCATCTAGTGATGACACTTTTGGTCATCACTGTTACCAGTGAAATGTAAAACAGAGGAAAAGTCAGTGGTGTCTAGTGTCTTAAGCAGCTTTCAATGAACTAAGATTATTATAAACAAAGTCATAGTTTACCCGAAGAAGATGATTGTTTGATAAAGAAAGGGGCCCAACTATCCATTCCTCCACTACTATCAACCACCTATCTATCAATCTATCTGTCTATCTATCTATCTATCTATCTATCTATCTATCTATCTATCTATCTATCTATCTATCTATCTATCTATCCATCCCTATTTATCTATCTATCTATCTATCTATCTATCTATCTATCTATCTATCTACCTATCTATCTATCATCTATCTATTTCACTTTCTATTTTGAAGGAACTTTGATGATTTGCAATATCTGAATAAAGAGATCCTACTGTTATTTCTCTCATCTTCCACAACTGTGTATTTATCAAAACCATGGCAAGGATGTCTGACTAGTGGCTAGCTTGCCTTTACATTGTAGTTCTTCAATTCTCACCATCTTCTTTGAAGTGGTGTAGGAGTACTACTAGGAGCTGTTGTGTCTCACTGTCATTAAAATCCTTATGTTAATAGTACATATTCAAATGCCATATTCTGTAGATCTCTGAGGTTTTTGAAGATCATCTACCTATATATAGTGTATCAGAATAGGCAAACTTTGCTTGTTTCTAGCTATGTACTTTGTTCAATCTAGGAAACATATTTCTGAAATTAACGAACCTAGTTCCTAACCTGACCATAAGTTTGATTGACTCACTACTAACTTGTTTTTATAATTATCCTAAATATTCTGTAATAATGGCATTCAAGAACTAGAAGTTTAAATTGGAATTTTTAGTGAGTTGCATAGGCACAATACCTTATACAAGAGTTGAAACAACATATTCAGTATATAGTAGAAAATATGATCCTAAATCTGTATCAGAATAGAAAGAGTATACCAAATACAAAATATTAGGCTTATTAATGCTCATTAGTCTAAAAATATATTCAATATTATATCCTTTTATTTTATCATTTCTATATCCTCCTTGTTTTTTCTTCTGTTCTCCCCTTTTCTCTCCATCCCTAACACTAAATAGAAGAGAAAGAAGGCTAAAGGAAAGAAAAAGAAAGAGAAAAAGAGATCTCTGAATCTAACCTCCTATATTTTGTTTCCTCTCTGACTAAGACCATCAACAACTTGTGACCATACCTTTTAAAACAACAAACATCTACCATTCATTGAACGGCCAAAACCCATCCATCCTATTTTTGGAGAGAATAGGATATAGGTCTCTTAAAACTGCTTCCTGATGTCTGAAGGTGATATTCTCTTTTGGGGTCCCTAAGAAATTTGAGAGTAATGGCCGTGTCCTAGGAAGCCTAGATATATCATTTGTTGTCTAGTCTCTGTGGTGTGGAAAAGTTTAGTGCTTAACTGAAGCCCTGGCTGGAACAGTTTTTGTTGCTGGACAATCTAGCTAGTCATATAGCAGCTTTTCTTTTTTTTTGTGTGTGTGTGTGTTTTTTTTTAATTTAATTTAATTTTATTTTTTTTAATTTACATTCCAAATCACTTCCCCTTTCCCGTTTCCTCCCTCCCCGAAAGTCCCATAAGCCCCCTTCCCTCCCTCTTTTCTCCGTTCAACCCCCTCTCATTACTCTGTCCTGGCGTTCCCCTACATCCAGTCTTTCCAGCAGCTTTTCTAGATCCAGAGTTTTGAGGAAACAGCAGTGGAGGCAGCCCTATAAGATCACCTGGGCTACTTGTCTTCTTTGGTGTCTGGTCATTTTATTCTGCATCATCCAAACTTTCAAAGGTAATATACATTTCTGCATCGACAAATGTGTGGAATGTGTGCTGTGCACAAAACAGCTAAAGATGATTCTTAACTCTATGTTCAAGCAGAAAACAGCCATTAATCTTTATAAATCCATTGGGACTGTATATCTAAAATGTATTATAAATTTCCATCCATATCATATGAAAGAAAGGCATGATAAGTTTTGAAGACTCTGTAGCTAGCAAGATTTATTGGTTATGAGAGACACTTTTCATATTGGTTATGAGAGACTCAGCCAGTCTCATAGATATTCCACAATATGTTTTTCCTGTTTTGTTGTTCTTCTTGGTTTCTTCCTTCATTTCTGCAGCCAAGATCTTCAGGAGATCTCCCTGGCCAAAAACCATTTATTCTTTAAGATTGAATCCATAACTTTTCTTCTCCTGCTGAAACAAAGACAAAACCTCTTCATAAATGAAGTACATTTCTTTCCTTCCATTCTGAAGTTATCACACACACATAAATATACATATATATGTATATACATACACAAACTGGTCTAATTCATCAGTCCATTTTAAAATCTACTTTATTTCAGTAGTGTGTTTCTGCCTCACTGACATTTAAAAAATTTGAAGTTAATAAAGCATCATTTAATGTATCTCTGGGAGGTCCCCTATCCCCCTTCTGTTCTATGACCATTTTGTTTAAACTGTAGTTAAATCTTTTTACAATTATTTGACCTGTCGGATTTTATGATATATCTGTAACATGTCTAAAATAATGTTGTATTCTAATGAACACATATGTTGGAGTATCACCAGCTTTTATCATCAAAGGCATTTCCAAGATATCATCCCTCAGAAATATGCAATCACAGAATCATCCTTTTTCACAACCTAAGGCAGAAGCCAATTAAAATTCTGAATGTGTATCAATAGTATAATGCATCAACATATGCACATATTTTAATTTTCAAAACTCTACAAAATAAAACATATAGTCTATTGAATGCCATTGTTCTAGGGAGGCCTCAAAAATAGTCTGTATACTTAACTCAGTACATTGAATGTCTGTGGTTTACCTTGTAGGCTCCAGACTGGATTTTTGTGAATATTGTTTATTCTGTTTTAAAGAATCCTCTAATGTCTGTTCTATGACCTCCAATCTACTAATCTTTTCCTCAGTCCTTTTCTTATCTAAGTCTGATTTATTCAGATTCTTTTAGAGAGGATATATAAAATTATAATTGTTACCAAAAAAATAATTATTTGTATACTTATCAGCAAAACAAAATTATGTGGAATCCAGATGGACGGTATCATTGTGTTTTCCAGGTTTTTTTTTGCTTGTTTGTTTTTGTTTGTTTTGTTTTGTTTTGTTGAGACAGGGTTTCTCTGTATAGCCCACGCTGTCCTGAAACTAACTCAGTAGACCAGGCTGGCCAAGAACTCAGAAATCTGCCTGCCTTTGCCTCCCAAGTTATGGGACTAAAGGCGTGCGCCACAAGTGCCTGGCATGTTTTCCAGTTTTTAACACAGGAAGTATTTTTCTTTTTAATCTCTAACTCTCACCTTAAGGATTTCTCAAGTATCTTGCAATATCTGTGGACCTTACAGCTTTTCTTGCCATTTCCACTTCCGTGTAGTTGGTGGAGTGTGCTAAGTTTCTCTGCCACTCAAGTAGCGCATCACCCAGGCTGCTGGTCCCTGGCTCTGCTCACTTGGGTCAGTCCTTCTCTCCACCCAACTCTGAGAAGTTGCAGGCTTTCGCTGGTCGCACTGGGCTGGACCTGTCCTCTGACCTCCATCTACTCTGGGAAGTGGCCTCAGGCTGAAGAATGCTGTAGCCTGCTCTGGCTCCAGGTCATTGCGGGCTTTCACCCACGGCAAACACGGTCTTCCCATGGGCCCAGGCTGCTCAGCATACTTAGCCATGCCTGGAAAGTGCAGCAATTCTTAGGCCATAAAGAGACCATGGTGCAGATCCTGCGTCTGTCTACTAAGTTACCTCATGATCCTCTACTTAAAGAAGCCACGCCTGAAAAGCGCACTGAGGCTTTTGGTTCTCTCTCTCTCTCTCTCTCTCTCTCTCTCTCTCTCTCTCTCTCTCTCTCTCTCTCTCTCTCCAATTATTTATTTATTTATTTATTTATTTATTTATTTATTTATTTATTTATTTACAATCCAGCCATTGCCCCCTCCCAGTCCCACCTCCCACAATTCCTTACCCCATTCCTCCTCTCCCCTGTCCACAAGAGGATGCTTTTCCCCCACCAGACCTCCCCCCTCCCTGGGGCCTCAATTCTCTTTAGGATTCAGCAACTCCTCTCCCACTGAGTGCAGACCAGGCAGTCCTCTATTATATATGTTTGTGGCCTTGGACCAGCTTTAATTCTGCCTGGTTGAAAGCTCAATGTTTGCGAGCTCTCAGGGGTCCAGGTAAGTTGAGACTGATGATCTTCCTCTGGGTTCGCTGTCCTCATTTACTTCTATCATTCCCCTAATTTAATCATAGTGGTCCACAGCTTCAGCCCAAAGTTTGGGTATAAGTACCTGAGTCTGTCTCAGTCAGCTGCTGGTTGGGTCTCTCAGAGGACAGCCATGGTAGGTTCCTGTCTGTAAGCACATCATAGCATCAGAAAGAGTGTCAGGACTTGGTGTCTCCCCATGAAGTAGATAAGCATTTGGACTGGTCACTGGAATGCCTTTCTCTCAGTCTCTTCTCCATTTTGTCCCTGCGGTTCTTTTATTCAGGAATACTTCTGGGTCATAAGTTTTGACCGTGGGTTGGTTAACACCATCCCTCCTCTTGAGAAACTGTCTATCTACTGGAGGTGAACTCTACATGTATGCTCTCCCCATGGTGGGTCTCTTCATCTAAGTTTACACCCATTGAGTCCTGAGAGTCACCTGGGACTTTCTAGAGGGTCTTCCTACCTCCCACCTTCTTAGACTGCATAGTTTCATTCATTCTGCTGGGGGAACCACTTTCTACCAACTAGTAAAATGTTCTGGGAAGTGTTTATTCCTTGCCTTTCACCTGGGACTTTTCTAATACCTGAATCTTTTGTTATAAGCTTGGATTTTTAGCTAAGTTTGGATTACATGCCCACCACAATGGGTACCACATGTAACCCTGTGCTTTTCCACCCATGCCCCAGTTTCTGACTAATGACTTGGAGGCTTGTTATTTATTAATAAATGCATAGACCTTAAGCTAGGTACGTACCCTGACTAGCTCCTAACACAATTAGCCTGTTTAAACTATTCTATGTCTGCAACATGGCTGGTTATATCTCCTCAGTTCCATGTGTCTGACTTACTCAAAGTTCAGGTGGCAAATCCTATATCTATTTCCCTGAGTTCCCTGCCCCATCCCCAGCCTCCGCCAGATGTTCCACCTTCTTGTCCTGCCTCAGCTGATTGATGATTAGACATTTACTGACATGTGATGCTTTAACAAGAGATTGTCCTGACACACAGGACCAAATATCTTCATTGAGAATTGAGGATATTACCATGTAAAAATACACCACACCTACCAAACTTCGTAAGTGAACAGCAAACTGCACTGTGGAGCAGTCCATCCTCAATGGGGCTCTGCCAGTTACTGCCCAGTATTGCAATGAGCATCTATATGTGTTTCACCATTTCAGGAGGAATCTCAATAACATTTTTGATATGCAAATTCTGTGAAATTTCTTTTAACTTCTAACCAATGCATTATGTAAAATTCATGTTGAACTATCAAAATTTAATTATATTTCATGTATGCAAATAGTCACAGATCAGCACTCTCGGTGGACAAGACCTAACCAAACTTGTATTTGGTTGTGCATGTGTGTGTGCAAGTGTGTGTGTATGTGTGTGTATGTATATGTATATGTGATACATTTCTTAAATATTTAAGATCATCTATATTTAATCATGAGTATAATTGTGTGATACTAAGATATACATGTGTTTATACTAGCACATTTTACTTTACTCAGTATCCATATTTATGTCTTATTTATGTGTTTGCAATAAATTTCTTTCTCTGATCCTAAGAAATTTCTCAGTGCCAATATGCCTATCATTTTATTAAAAAAATCCACTCACATGAATTTCAAAATTATAAAATTAACTCATTTGAATAGCACAGCTACCAACTCCAGTGCTGGTTATTTTTTTATATAGTTGCTACTTTATTGATTTACTTGTTTTTACCCTTTGTAGAAGACAAATAGGGGACTATTTGTGGACATTCCTTGAACCAGGCTTTCACCCAAAAGAGAGTGCCAAACTTTATACTTTATTCATGGTTTATTCAAGTTGTGGATAGAATTTAATAGAATGATATTCTTTTGTTTCATTTTATATTCTATATTTGGATTGAGGCTTTGTTTGATTTTCATTGCAATTTTCATCATGTTCCTTCTTGGAGTTGTACTGTCTGATTTGAAAATTCTCAGAGTAATTGATACAAGATGAACATATCCATAGGAAATCTTGTCATAGAAAAAATTTCTCATAGGAAATTCTTTCACTCAGCCATGGTCTTAGAATGACTGCCAGTAATTGATTTGTAGGACTGTGGAAGGCAAATACCCCTGCCTTTGAACTGAAATGCATTCCTAAATTTTTCTCTAGTAGTTTCACAGTATGGGCTCTTATAACAGCATCTTTGAATCATTTACATCATATATTTGAATGGTGCAAGAGATAAAGGTCCGATTTCATATTTCTGCTTATTGAGATCCACATATCTCAAAATCATTTGTTGAAGAACCTAGCATTTATTTAATGGATAATTTTGATATCTTTTTCAAAACTCAAGTAGCTGTAGCTTCATGAACCTATACCTGAGTCCTCTGTTCTGTCACACATGCACGTGCCCATGCGCGTGCGCGCGCACACACACACACACACACACACACACACACACACACACACACACACACTGATCCTGTGAGGACATATGAATGAAACAGTTAACTACTGTCAACAGGCATGCCTGTTCTTTTGACATTGTGATACCACATGGTCACCTACAAGAGTTAGGCTTTAGAGAGCAATGCTGACTTACAAAAAGTGTAAATATATTTTATAATATTTTAAATAATTTTGTGTTTTGTGTTAGTCCTCATTCATAGCTATCTGGCTATATAAAAAAATAATTAACAGAGGCCTTAGGTGTATATTAGATATAAATTCACTACATTGGGTGGCATCTGAATTTCATGCTTTTGTTCAGATGTTTCCAAATGTTATAGGAATGTTTTACTATGAATGAATTCTAAAAAATGAATATGAAAATTTTTGCATATTTGAAAAAATGGAATTGGCATCATTTTCCCTATAAGCTAATATGTATCTGAGCTTATATGTATGTTATCCATATGGGCTTATCACACACAATTGCACACACACACACACACACACACATGCATATATATATATATATAATATATCTATCAACCATGATATATATATGTATATATATATACATACATGTAGATAGATATATTTACTCAATAATTATCATATATAAGAATAAAAATGCTAAAGGATGAAGGAAGATCAATAGAGACCCAAGAATATGAAACATCGATTGATCATGAGTTTCCAGAGAGTTCATTTCTCCACTGATATCAAGATTTAGTACTAAAGAGACTGGTTAATTAGAAATGTTAACAGTCCAGAAAATAAAAACCCAAACCATTTATGCATTCCTCAATGTAGCAAGACAAAATATGTGTGACAATACCAGGTCTATCTCAGCAATACCTCCGAAAAACATGACCGGACTCAGAGTAATTTCCACAAATTCAGATGAGGGTCTAGAAACCTCTCTTAACAAGCAGAGGGAGAACAAGAATCTCCTGTGTATGTGTCACTCAATGTTGAGGTAATAAACCAGCCTGTCATTACTACCAGGTATAGAATCCATTCCATGGTGAAAAATTTTGTGGGAAACTTTGGCTGTCAAAATTTTTCCTTCAATTGTTTCCTCATTCCAGGGATTGCAGTTGAGGAGGTAGAACTGTCCCATGTACTGGCCAGGAGGACATCATCCATGTGTCAATGGGTTCCACAATAGGACAACAGGTTCCTCACAGTAATGAGGAAGTATTGTTTAGTTTCAGTGTACCATATGTAGTGTGGTGAAAACAGGCAATGTCAATAACATCTAAAGTCCCAGTTTTGAACCATAAATTCTCCAATCAAACCCAAATCAAAGGCATCTCAACCTTAAAATGAGCAGATGCCAATAGGAACAATGGCCTTCCCTGAGCAATAGAGAAAGGAGACAGAAAAGAAAATCTGTCATAGCTGAGACCTTTGGGTCTCTTGCAAGAGATCTGATTCTATTTTCTTTAGATTCCAAGAAGAAGAAAAGAGAGGCAGTATGGGATAGGTTTCACAAAAAAAAATGTATTGGAAGAAATAGTTGTTGATTATTTCCCTAAGTTGGAGAAAAAAAATAATTTATATATTCAAAAGTCATATTGAGATACAAACAAATACTCCAGGTGAAACAGACAAAGAAAATGCATAAAAATGCATATCAAAACATACTGTTATCAAGCTTCTAACTACCTAGGAAAACTTTTCAAGCTGTGTTAACAAAATAAAGTATTACCTACAGGGAAAAATAGTTCAGATGACATCTGACTTTGCATCAGAAGCCAGAGCAGTCAGAAGGAAGGATACCACATCTTTCAAGAGCTAAAAGTAAAGAACTGTCAACCTAAAAATTGTATATCCACTGAAAATACCCACCAGGAGGAAGAAAGCAATCAATATATCACTGGGTAAAAGAAAAGTCAGAGAGCATGTTGTCAGCAGACATATTTAGTAGATTGACCAAAGTAATTTTCGTACACTGAGTAGAAGCACAAATGTTGACGCATACGAGAAGATGAATAAGGAAGAGAGTGAACTTGTACAGAAAGGTATCTCTGTGTAAAAAAATTTCCGATAATTGGGGTAAAGTTGAACCTTCCTAGGGTGCTTCAGCAGGTATTACTTTTCTACCCTGACAGTTAGCCCAGAATAGTATGAGAGCTATTTCTCAGGGATGAGGCTTCCATCCAGATCCATCTCAATTCTGCCAGACACTGTGACTGTTTATCTGTGGTATATTCAGCAGTGTGTATTTGCTTTCAAATTCTGTAGGCAAGTAAGGAAAACAGAAATATCATATATTGTTCTGGGAGTTGCTTGGAATATTTGTCATGTAATTACCATGCAGCACAGCATTGTCTAACAACTGGGAAATATTTCTTTGTTCACTGTCTTTTTTGCCTGAATCCCAACTAAACTGTAAGACTCATAAGACTGTAGACTCATCTATTGGGTGTTCACCTGCAATCCCAGAGCATAGATTAGTCACTGACATAGATGACAAACAAAATAAATATTTGCTGGAAATGATGAACATAAATCAAGGAAGACACGGGGCTGAAAAAATAAAACAGAGTAGACTGCACAGATGGTGATCAGAGCACTTAGACATGAAGTGCAACAGAGAGGAGAAAAACAGTAGCTTGTAAGGGGAGGGAAGCTTGATTGTGGATGAGTGGTGATGGGCAGAGATGTTCTGTCTTCCATTACTGCCTCTAGGGAGTTGGTGAACTCAAGGAGGGGGGCAGAGTATGAGCAGAAAGAGAGAGAAATGGGCATTAGAATAATTATTTTGAGAAGAATATTAGGCTTGGATAAGGACAGAGAGATATTTCTACAGACACAGGTAGCAGATCAGAGACACTATGTATCTATTCACCCCATGTTCATTCTGTAAATAAAACAAATAAGTTGTGGTTGTGTGGAAGTAGCTATGAGGACTATTGTAAATTGTCAACTTGACATAATTTAGAATCACTTCAGAGATGAGCCTCTGGGTGTGCCTGTAGGCAATACTTGTTGACCAAGCTCCAGGGAGGGAGGGAGGATTAAAAAGAAAAAGAAAAAGACAATTAGACAACACTGTAGCATGAACCTAGCCATTTTTTTTACTTTTTTATCAAATGTTTTTATTTTTTCCTTCGATATATTTTTTATTTACATTTCAAATGATTTCCCCTTTCTTGGTTACCCCTTCCCTGAAAGTCCCATAAGCCATCTCCCCTTCCCCTGTTCCCCATTCAACCCCCTCCTGCTTCCCTGTCCTGGTATCCCCTACACTGCTGCATCAAGCCTTTCCAGGACCAGGGGTCTCTCCTTCCTTCTTCTTGGGCATCATTTGATATGTGAATTGTGTCTTGGGTATTCCGAGCTCTGGGCTAATAACCACTTATCAGTGAGTAGATACCATGTGTCTTCTTTTGTGATTGGGTTACCTCACTTAGGATGATATTTTCCAGTTCCACACATTTGCTTAAGAATTTCATGGATTCATTGTTTTTAATAGCTGAGTAGTATTCCATTGTAGTCCATTCTGGTAGTCTCATGCCCAGTTTTCTGAGGAACCACCAGACTGATTTCCAGAGTGGTTGAACCAGCTTGCAATCCCACCAGAAATGGAGTGTTCCTCTTTCTCCACATCCTGGCCAGCACCTGCTGTCTCTGAGTTTTTGATCTTAACCATTGTGACTGGTGTGAGGTGAAATCTCAGGGTTGTTTTGATTTGCATTTCCCTGATGACTAAGGATGTTGAACATTTCTTTAGGTGCTTCTCAGCCATTAGATATTCTTCAGGTGAGAACTCTTTGTTTAGCTCTGTACCCCATTTTTAATAGGGTTATTTGGCTCTCTGGAGTCTAACTTCTTGAGTTCTTTGTATATACTGGATATTAGCCCTCTGTCGGATGTAGGGTTGGTAAACTGACCCTAACCATTTTTGAGACTGAAGCAGGTTTGTTTTTTATCAATCTGCCTTTATATCATTTTAATTACATGCAAATAATAAGGTCAGTTCTAGGTTAAGGAACAAACAAGGCAATAAACAAAATCACCTGATCACCCTTTCTAGGGACTTATCAGGATGACCAAGATATCTGAGTCTACTTCCCTGTCCTGGCCCAATGTCAAATTCCTGCCAAGTTTCTAGAAGTGACCCCCAAAGCTGTCCTTTTCAGTTGCGGTGGGAAACTCCATCCAATTTGAGTGGCACCTTTCCTCAGCTATTCCTGGAATATACAAATGGAGAAAGGGGGTTGAACATGGCCTGAATGTTCAATATCTGCTTCCTGTTTGAACATGTGGTTATGACCATCTCCTTCAAGCTCTTGCCCCTGTGACTTCCACATCATAGGGCTACACACCTGAACCCTGAGCCAAAATAATCCCTCTCTGCTGTAAATGTCATTTGCTAAAGTATTTTATCATAGAAACAGAAAAGTAACTACACAATGGCAGTACTCCACTCAGGCAAATTTCTCAATTTTCAGCCTCATTGTTCCTATAGATATCAGCACCATGGTTCCTTTATCAATAGAGTATTGACCATCATCCTTGACTTCACTAACATCTTGTCTTTTATGCTCTCCACCATGGGAAGAACTCATTACATAAGCCTGCTGGTTCTTTCAATACCTTCTGAAGAAAACATGTTAATGAGTATAAAAAAATGTTCTTTTACTTTTAGCTCAGTAGCTTTTTGCGGCACTCATCTTCATCTTTATCTGCCCAATCCTAAATGTTTCATGTTTACTCTATAAGAAAAACATTGCCTGTTATTATGTAGAGAATGGAAATTAATTTTTCTATATCTACATATACATCTCTTTTTCTGTGTATGATGTCTTTCTCGGTTTCCTCACATAGCAACAAGATGTAAATGCCCCCAACTAATACTTTGGATTCTAGTGGCAAAAACTGTAGTCACCTGGTGTCAGTTTAAGAAGTTGTTAACCTTTGACAAATTGGAGATTTTCTATATGTATGTAAACATATAATTCATGTTTGTGTATATCTATTAATGCATTGTATATTGAACATTTATGAAAATAGTTTGCATTCTACAAAATATTTCTGAGTGAAACAGATTCTCTGTCTCTGTCTCTGTCTCTGTCTCTCTCTCTCTCACATACACACACACACACACAAACTTCAAATTTTAAGAACAAAAAATTTGGTTGTTTATTTATTCAAATTCCATTTATTAATATGTAAATGTATATTTACATTTCTCACCAACTCTTAAATGTGTAGAAGGCTGATACAGCTTATTTTTTCACATATCATCCTATTGTCCTATCACTGAAAGCAAGTTCATGCTCTTTGTTGTAAAATCTCACCTGCAGGGATCACACAGGTGACACAGAGGACTAGTCCCTGCCTGCCTGTTAGATGAGCCCACTACAAAGAAAATCTGTCCTTAGAGTTAGGAAGCAACCTATGAAATGTATTTTGTGGTTTGGAAATATATATCCCTCCAAAAATTTTCAACTCCCAAATCCAAATGTTTCAGAAATTTCCCTTGAATTTTGTTTGAAAATTTGTGATGTTCAATCTGCCACACATTCAGTTAATATTCTAATATCATACTGAAAGGAAATCAGACATTTCTGCATCTTTGTTCTGTCACATGTATTTCTTCTGCATTTTATGTAGCTATTCATTTGTTTGCTTGATTATGTATAATGTAATGGTTAATATTGATTATCAGCCAAATGACACTGAGAATCACCTAAAAGATACAAAACTGAGCGTGTCTGTGAAATCATTTCTACAGAACTTTAGCATAAGAGGAGAGAGGCATGTGGATATGCATAGTATCATTCTGTGCCTGTGATCCAGATGAAATGAGAGGAAGAAACAGAATATTGCTAGCATTTACCTCATACAGACCCATGACTGTGGACACAATTAATCCATTCCTTTCCTACCATGAAGATATCCATCCTCAAACTCTGGAGCAAACTTTTCTTGCTTTAAGTAGTGTTTTCTGAAATGTTTCGTCATTTCTATAAAAAACAAAAAGTAATTAATGCACAGTGTCTTATGTGGTAGCCAGGCTTCCTGGACCTCACCATGCAATCCAGACTGTCCTTCATGGCCATAAGTCATCAAAGATAAAGCTAGAAACTCACAATTTAATTGATTTTAGGCATTGCCTACAATTACAAATTTCTTTTAAAATTTTTCCATTTAATTTTTTCCCCCATAAGGACCTAGCTAAGAAATCCAACTGTAGTTAATTTTGTAACATTAAAACATACATGGTACAGTTTCATAACTGTACCTAAAGAAGTAAAAACAGACACACTCAATAGTAAAGTTGATAGCATTGATATGTGTCTCCCTAATAGTCAAGCTATGAAATCCATGTATTCTCTTCAAATGAACAGTATTACTTACGGGCTTTAGTGGAGTTATATCATTGATGTTGACTATGCAATTGTGGAGTTTGAGGTTGTTTGTGTTTTCCTGTTTAAGGGTAATTCATCTTCTTTCCAAGTGTTCTGAATATGGACAACATTGTGACTGCTTCAAAGTGAAATCAAATGGAGTCAACGACAGAGAAATGTAACCTCCTCCCACTCTTCTCACCCTTCCCACTGGTCTCCATTCACTGTAGCAAGCAGGCTCAATTAGATTAAACCTTGTCCTGCCTAGATTTTCTTAATAATATTCATAAGATGCATATACTTGCTTGTTTTCTTTTATTTTAATCAGAAAAGTCAGAAAAAGTACTAAGTATATACTCATCATATACATGTAATACTAGAATATATAAGTATCTATATCTATTGTAGAATGCCTTTTGTTTGTATTTGGTCCATAGGGATTTTTAATATATTTTAGCATTAAGAACATTTAGTGTCTTTAAACTTCCTATGAACTTTATTTTTTACTAATCATTTTATTCATTTACATTTCAAATGATAGCCCCCTCCAATTACTCCTCCACAAATCTCCCATTTCGTTCCCCTTCCCATTTGCCTCTATGAGGGTGCTCTTCCACCCACTCACCAATTCCTCCTCACTACTCTTGCACACACACACCCTACACTGGGGCATCAAGCTTTCACAGGACCAGGGGCCTCCCCTCACATAGGTAACAGATAAGGCAATTCTTTGCTACACATGTAGTTGGAGCCATAGATTCCTCTATGAATACTCTTCAGTTGGTGGTTTATTCCCTGGGAGCTCTGGATACCTAGGTCTCTGGATGACCTTTCCTTCAGTCCCCATTCCATTTTTTGTCCCTATCTTTCATTTGGACAGGAACATTTCTGGGTTAACAATTTTGAGATTGGTGGGTGGTCCTGTCCCTCAACCGGGAGATGGGGTGGGCATGCCTATCTACTGCAGATGCTTTCTAGAAGTTCTTTCTCCCCTTTATTGAGTATTTCGGCTAATGTCATCCTTGTTGGGTCCTGGGAACCTCTTGCTTTCCTGGCTTCTTAGACTTCCTAGTAGCTACTCCCAGTTCCCATTCCCCACTACTACATATTTCTATTCAGTTTTCTGACCCTCTTAACTTCTATCCTGTCCCTTCTAATACCTGACCCTGCTCCCCCTTTATTTCCCTCCCCCTCCTCTCTCCCTCCAGGTCCCTCTGTCTCTCTACCTCCTGTGACTATTCTGTTCTTCCTTCTATGTAGGAGTGAAGTATCCATACTTTAGTCTTACTTCTTAAGCTCCATATGTTTTGTGGATTGTACCATGGGTATTCTGAGTTTTGGGCTAATATCCACTTATCAGTGATTACATACCATGTGTGTGTTTTTTGTATCTGGGTTACCTCACTCAGTATAATATTTTATAGTTCTATCCATTTGCCTGTAAATATCATGAAGTCATTGTTTTTAATACATGAATAGCACTTCATTGTGTAAATGTGCCACATTTTCTGCATCTATTCATCTGTTGAAGGACATCTGGGTTGTTTCCAGCTTCTGGATATTATGAATAAGGCTGCTATAAACATAGTGGAACATGTGATCTGATATATACTGGAGCATCTTTTGGGTATATACCCAATAGTGATATAGCTGGGTCTTTAGGTAGAACTATTTACAACTTTCTGAGGAACTGCCAGATTGATTTTCAAAGTAATTTTACCAGCTTGAAGTCCCACCAGCAATGAAGGAGTGTTCCTCTTCTCCACATCCTCACCAGCATCTGCTGACACCTGAGTTTTTGATCTTAACCATTCTGAATAGTATGAGGCAGAATCTCAGGATCATTTCAATTTGCATTTCCGTGATTACTAATGACGTTGAACATTTCTTTAAGTGCTTCTCAGCCATTTGAGATTCCTCTGTTGAGAATTATTTGTTTAGCTCTGTACCCAATTTTAATTGGGTTATTTCTTTCTCTGAAGTCTAACTTCTTGAGTTCTTTTTATATATTGGATATTCACCCTCTATTGGATATAGGGTTGGTAAAGATCATTTTCTCAATCTGTGGGTTGCCATTTTGTCCTACTGACAGTGTCCTTTACCTTACGGAAGCTTTGTAATTTTATGAGGTGCCATTTGTTGATTGCTGATCTTAGAACATGAGTGGTGTAGCCTTGCTTGACTCAAAGGATAAACAGTCTGAGAAGGAAATTAGGGAAAAGATATCCTTCACAATAGTCACAAACAATATCAAGTATCTTGGTGTGACTATAAACAAGCATGTAAAAGATCTGTATGACAAGAACTTCAAGTCTCTGAAGAAATAAATCAAAGTAGACTTCAGAAGATGGAAAGATCTCTTATGTTTATGAATTGGCAGGATTAATATAGTAAAAATTGCCAACTTGCCAAAAGCAATCTACAGATTCAACGCAATTCCCATCAAATTTCCAACTCAATTCTTGACCAAGATAGAAAAAGCAATTCTCAAATTCATCTGGTATAACCAAAAAACCAGTATAGCAAAAACTATTCTCAACAATATAAGAACTTCAGAGGTAATCACCATCCCTGACCTCAAGGTGTACTACACAGCAATAGTGAAAAAAACACATGGTATTGGTATAGAGAAAGGCAGGTAGATGAATGGAATAGAATTGAAGACCCAGAAATAAGCCCACACATCTATGGTCACTTGATCTTTGACAAAGAAACAAAAACCATCCAGCAGAAAAAAGGCAGCACTTTCATCTGGCAGTCAGCATGCAGCAGAAAGCAAATTGGTCTATTCTTATTTCCTTATACAAAGCTCAAGTCCAGTTGGATCAAGGACCTCCACAAAAACCAGATACACTGAATCTAATAGAGGAGAAAGTGGGGAAGAATCTTTGACACATCAGCACAGGGGAAAATTTCCTAATAACTTTATAATTTCACCCGTTTTTCTTTGAAAATGTCGTGCTTCGATTTTATCTCTTTTTTTTTTTTTGCAAGTTAGTCTCTTTCTTTTGGTTTTGTTATCATTTTATTAATTTAAATTTTATGCATATAAATATTTTTCCTGTGTGCATGTCTGTGTATCGCATGGATGAAATGACTGTAGAGTTCAAAAAAGTGCATCGGACCCACTGGAACGCTAGTTAAAGATACTTGTGAACCATCATGTGGGTGCAAGGAACTGAACCTGTGATCTCTGGAAAAGTATTTAGAACTCTTAATGCTGAGACATCTCCTCAGCACTATCTCCACCTGCTTCTTCATCATTTTGACCCTTCTTGTAGTTTTGTGTAACTTTTACTCTTCTGATTATAATGCACACATTTTTCTTACTCAAAATTAAGCAGTAAATACACCTACTAAGTCTGACATTTCCCCTACTCACCACTAAATCCATGATAGATTCCTCAGGCATGTTACAAGATGGCAGTTTGTTTTGGACCTGTGTACATGTGCCCCATGTTTAAAATCACTATGAGTTATGCTGGTTATTATACAAGTTTTGTCTCTGACTTTCAAAGTCCCCTTTCCCATGCTATATCTTTCATATTAGTTTTTAAAAATTCACCTTGCATTATATTCAATACATAGTAAAAGCACAAGGTGCTTATATTACGTGACTTCATTGTAATTTTTCCTTAATTAAATATATTTTAAGCTTTGTGTGTGTCAAACTTGAAACATGGAAATACAGTCTATTTCTGTGCATCTTACTGTTATATATTTACTCCAAAAGAGAGAGTAAGAGATCAGAATCTGAACTGGTTCCTGGATATAATGGGAAGAACCTGCAGGTAAATTTCAAATAAATTACAAGGAAATTTTTATTGGAAAATGATAACAGGCCCTGTGACACCAGGACTTGTCCTATCAGGCATGTAAATGATCCTATTTAATATTTATCACTAACCATGTATCAACGGTATACTGAATCCTAGAGATAGATTCATAAATAATTGACCTGCTTTGAATGGAGCTGAAACTGTTAATACAGGTGATAGGAAAATAATTCTGAGCCAATAAAGGCATAGCCTTGAGATTTAGAGTTAAACTGTGTACACCTAAACACTGTGGGAAAGACAGAGTCTTTCATGGTGCTAGAAATACCCTATCATTAAGTTATATAACTTTATATGAACAAGAAAAATGCAGAGCACAGTAGTTTGGACCTTTTTGTCATTTTATAGTATTTTCTAAATAATTTTTGAGTTTTATATTGCGCAAAGTAAACTGAGGTACACTCTGAACTTAAGGAAGTCCTCCCTTCTAGCAGCGACATGAACAGAAAAGAAGTGAAAAGAAATGGACATTAGTGGTCAAAATAACTTGCAAGAGAGTTATTCAGGGTTAAAATGGACCAAATAAACATGGAGAAATCTTTATAATGATGATACAAGAGTTGGCTTAACAAACAAAGCATGAAAGCTTTCGATTTTTCTTACATATTTAGGATGGATTTTTCTCCTCTATTGAAGATAGAGTACAATAGCTTCATGTTTACATTTGTGACAATCTAGTTAAGGAATCTCTTGTCTTTGACTTCTTTCTCCCCCTAAAGCCTAAGAAAACAAATAAATAAAATAACTCTACTTCCCCTCACATAAATATCAAAACAACAAATGGAAAACTGTATTTCAGCCAGTATCATTTCTTAGGCATGAAGTATTCTAGTGCGTTTCCTAAATTAAATCGTAAACAAGTTCAGCAATCCATAATGCAGTCACATTTGCAGATACATAAATTTTATCTGGATAACTGCGTGTCAGTTTCTTAAAAAATGTACATGCTGCTAAGGAGCATCTTATTCGCATACCAATAAATCACAGGATTTTCGTGACTTAGTTGTCATGGATACGTACCTTTTGTTTGAGAGATCTATCAGATGTGTGCATTTTAACCTTTGCTTAGCATATCTGCAGTGATGGTACAGGTATTTTTGAGTAGCAAATAAAATTAAGTCACTGTATAATTTATGCTTAAAAAAAATAAGTGAATCCACTGCATATATTTTAATAAATCAGCCCTTACTGGCATTTGAGAAACAAGAAATTAAGTAGTGTGCTAAGAGTTCAGGAGATGATGTCTTCACTGTTGAGGATATAGGCATATGGTGCAGAAGGCATATAACCCAGGGGGACAACAAGAATGAACGCCACATCTCTTCAAGCATCCTATCCTTTGTTATTAGCAGGTCTCTGCCCTGTGGAGAGTGAGATCTGCAGGTCCAGATCCTAACTTTCACCCACTCCCTACATCCTTTTACCAGTGTCTTTATTATGTCATCTTCCTGTGTTGGTACACCCATGAAGTCAAATATTTCTATCTTCCAGCCTCTCAAGACAAGTAGAGCACATTGTAGTTTTGCCTCTATATTGGTGCACTGACTAATAATGATGTCTCTAATATACAAATACAATTAATTATAAAACCTTCAAATTTGGCCCCATTGTTGCCTTCCTTTTGGGAATATTTCCTGATATTGGCTGTGTGGCATCTTGCTGACTATCGTATTACTTCTCCATCACATCATTATAGACATGTTTGTAGAGATGACAAAATTCTCATTAAATGAGCAGTTTCTTTTTAGAGAAATTAGAAATGTTGAAAGGTGTTGACTTACTATTTGTCTGATAGGTAAATTCAAAATCCTATACAGATACTGTATTGAAACATTTATGAGGTATATTCTAGTTTTTAATTTTGTACATGTTGTAGTTAATTATAAGGTATGCGGAGATGTGGACATGAGTTATTTTTCTTTTTTAAGTTTTTCAATATTAACAGGGATGATTTGGTGCTACTTATGGTCCCATCTTATGAAGAACAATTTGTAATGTTATCAAACATGAAAACTTTTCCTTAATTTTCAAAAAGGAGCATTGTTCTTAGTATCACCTCTTTTATTAAGTTCATAACCAAAGTTACATCTATTTTATTGATACTTTCCCTGTGGAAAATTCCGGATACTTTATAAACTGCCTTAAAATGGAAAGATTAACTAATAGTCAATGTAATTCAAATCTTGGTTCACTTATTTAAAACTATCTAGAGCAATTCTTTTTTTTCTTTTTTTTTATAGAATATAATCTTCATTTACATTTCTTTTTTTCTTAGATATATAATTTATTTACATTTCAAATGATTTCCCCTTTCCTGGTTCCCCCCTCCCCGAAAGTCCCATAAGCCCTCTCCTCTTGCCCTGTTCCCCAATCAACCCCCTCCCTCTTCCCTGTCCTGGTCTCCACACTGCTGCATCAAGCCTTTCCAGGACCAGGGGCCTCTCCTTATTCTTGCACATCATTTGATGTGTGAATTGTGTCTTGGGTATTCCGAGCTTCAGGACTAATATCCACTTATCAGTGAGTGCATACCATGTACTTACTTTTGTGCTTGGGTTGCCTCACTTAGGATGATATTTTCCAGTTCCACCCATTTGCCTAAATATTTCATGAATTCGTTGTTTTTAATAGCTGAGTAGTATTCCATAGTGTAAATATACCACATTTTCTGTATCCATTCCTCCGTTGAGGGTCATCTGGGTTCTTTCCAGCTTCTGGCTATTATAAATAAGGCTGCTATGAACATAGTGGAGCACGTGTCCTTATTGCATGCAGGGAAAGCCTCTGGGTATATGCCCAGGAGTGGTATAGCCTGATCCTCTGGGAGTGTCATGCCCAGTTTTCTGAGGAACTGCCAGACAGCTTTCCAGAGTGGTTGTACCAGCTTGTAATCCCACCAGCAGTGGAGGAGTGTTCCTCTTTCTCCACATCCTCGCCAACAACTGCTGTCTCCTGTGTTTTTGATCTTAGCCATTCTGACTGGTGTGAGGCAAAATCTCAGGGTTGTTTTGATTTGCCTTTCCCTGATGACTAAGGATGTTGAACATTTCTTAAGGTGCTTCTCAGCCATTTGTTATTCCTCAGGTGATAATTCTTCGTTTAGCTCTGAACCCCATTTTTTAATAGGGTTATTTGACTCTCTGAAGTCTAAGTTCTTGTGTTTTTGTATATATTGGATATTAGTCCTCTGTTGGATATAGAGTTGGTAAAGATCTATTCACAATTTGTTGGTTGCCATTTTGTCCTATTGACAGTTTCCTTTGCCTTACAGAAACTTTGTAATTTTATGAGGTCCCATTTGTCAATTCTTGATCTTAGAGCATAAGTTATTGGTGTTCTGTTCAGGAAATTTTCCCCTATGCCCTTGTATTCAAGATTCTTCCCCAGTTTCTTTTCTATTAGTTTCAGCGTGTCTGGTTTTAAGTGGATGTCCTTGATCCACTTGGAATTGAGCTTAGTGCAAGGAGATAAGAATGGGTCAATTTGCATTCTTCTTCATGCTAGCTGCCAGTTGAACCAGCACCATTTGTTGAAACCATTCCACTGGATGAATTTAGCTCCTTTGTCAAAGATCAAGTGACCATAGATGTGTGGGTTCATTTCTGGGTCTTCAATTCTACTCCATTGATCTACCTGCCTGTCACTGTACCAATAGCATGCAGGTTTTTTTTTTAATTTTATTTTTTTAATTTACATTCCAAATCACTTCTCCTTTCCCGTTTCCTCCCTCCCCGAAAGTCCCATAAGCCCCCTTCCCTCCCTCTTTTCTCCGTTCAACCCCCTCTCATTACTCTGTCCTGGCGTTCCCCTACATCCAGTCTTTCCAGGACCAGGGGTCTCTCCTTCCATCTTTTTAGAAATCTATTGATATGCTGATTGTGTCTAGGGTATTCTGAGATTCTGGGTCAATATCCCCTTATCAGTGACTGCATACCATGTGTGATCTTTTGTGATTGGGTTACCTCACTAAGGATGATATTTTCAAGTTCTGACCATTTGCCTAGGAATTTCGTGAATTCATTGTTTTTAATTGCAGAGTAGTATTCCATTGTGTAAATATACCACATCTTCTGAATCCATTCCTCCGTTGAGGGACATCTGGGTTCTTTCCAGCTTCTGGCTATTATAAATAAGGCTGCTATGAATATAGTGGAGCATGTGTCCTTATTGCATGCAGGTAAAGTCTCTGGGTATATGCCCAGGAGTGGTATAGCTGGATCCTCCGGAAGTGTCATGCCCAGTTTTCTGAGGAGCCACCAGACTGCTTTCCAGAGTGGTTGTACCAGCCTGCAATTCCACCAGCAGTGGAGGAGTGTTCCTCTTTCTCCACATCCTCGCCAACAACTGCTGTCTCCTGTGTTTTTGATCTTAGCCATCCTGACTGGTGTGAGATGGAATCTCAGGGTTGTTTTGATTTGCATTTCCCTAATGACTAAGGATGATGAACTCAAGCAAGTCAGAAGCCTTCCTATACTCAAAGGATAAGCAGGCTGAGAAAGAAGTAAGAGAAATAATACCCTTTACGATAGCCACAAACCATATTAAGTATCTTGGCGTGACGCTAACCAAACAAGTGAAAGATCTGTATGACAAGAACTTCAAGTCTCTGAAGAAAGAAATTGAAGAAGACCTCAGAAGATGGAAAAATCTGCCATGCTCATGGATTGGCAGGATTAATATAGTAAAAATGAGCATCTTACCAAAAGTAATACACAGATTCAATGCAATCCCAATCAAAATCCCAACTCAATTCTTCATAGAGTTAGAAAGAGCAATTCAAAAATTCATCTGGAATAACAGAAAACCCAGAATAGCTAAAACTATTCTCAAGAGTAAAAGAACCTCTGGGGGAATCAGTATCCCGGACCTCAAGCTGTACTACAGAGCAATAGTGTTAAAAACTGCATGGTATTGGTACAGTAACAGACATGTAGATCAATGGAACAGAATTGAAGACCCAGAAATGAATCCACACTCCTATGGTCACTTGATCTTTGACAAAGGAGCTAAAACCATCCAGTGGAAAAAAGATAGCCTTTTCAACAAATGGTGCTGGCTCAGCTGGAGGTCAACATGCAGAAGAATGCAAATTGACCCATCCTTATCTCCTTGCACTAAGCTCAATTCTAAGTGGATCAAAGATCTCCACATAAAACCAGACACACTGAAACTAATAGAAGGGAAACTAGGGAAGAACCTTGAACATATGGGCACAGGGGAGAATTTCCTGAACAGAACTCCAATAGCTTATACTCTAAGATCAAGAATAGACAAATGGGACCTCATTAAATTACAAAGTTTTTGCAAGGCAAAAGACACCGTCAAAAAGACAAAGCGGCAACCAACTAACTGGGAAATGATCTTTACCAACCTTACATCCGACAGAGGGCTAATATCCAAGATATACAAAGAACTCAAGAAGTTAAACTCCAGAGAGGCAAGTAACCCTATTAAAAAATGGGGTACAGAGCTACACAAAGAGTTCTCACCTGAAGAATATCTAATGGCTGAGAAGCACCTAAAGAGATGTTCAGCATGCAGTTTTTAACACTATTGCTCTGTAGTATTGCTTGAGATCTGGGATACTGATTTCCCCAGAAGTTCTTTTACTCTTGAGAATAGTTTTAGCTATCCTGGGCTTTTTGTTATTCTGGATGAATTTGAGAATTGCTCTTTCTAACTCTATGAATAATTTAGTTGGGATTTTGATGTGGATTGCATTGAATATATTGCTTTTGGCAAGATGGCCATTATTACTATATTAATCCCGCCAATCCTCGAGCATGGTAGATTTTCCCATCTTCTGAGGTCTTCTTTGATTTCTTCCTTCAGAGACCTGAAGTTCTTGTCATACAAGTCTTAATGTCCACAAATATGATGTAGTTGAGGGAGGAGGAAGAAAAAATATCCATTGTACATGAGATTTTAAGGGATGCATTCATATAAATTCACTGGCTCATAAAGAAAATAAAAAAGGCTGTGAATTCATGTTGAATGGATATTTCTAAAGGATATTGTCTACTTTGTTTTAAACCATAATATATTTTCATTATTATATATTTATATCATATATACATTTATATAATATGTAATATTATATATGATTATATTTGTATCATATATACTATAAATGACACAATTAAGTTTATATATACATAAATACATGTATACATAAACATACATAATATGTATTTTATGTTTCAAGTATATATAATAAGTACATTATGTATGTTGTGTTGCCTGTATCAGAGGTGAGTGCTAGCTTTTTAGCTTCTGAACCTTGGCTCTAAGCAGAAGCAAAGAACAGATGTTGATAAAAATTCAAACACTGTATTGGATTGACTGCAGTACAATATACCTCAAATAAATATTCTTAGAAATTAAACTATCCCAGAAACAATCAAGCCTAGCTCAGCAGTCATCCCAATACTATCTTCCTGTGACACTTATATCATTGACAGCCAATTCACAGAATGAAATTAAGTCAGATAGGTATATTTCATGAAAACACATTCTGTATTTTTCAATGTAATCTCTGGTTTGGATAACCCCTGTTAGCGTAGAATGATTCAATGAAGACGGATATTCTCCTTGTATTCATTAGAATAATTTTAAATCACAGGTGATGGTTCAAAATAAAACCTGACAATACATAATGAAGAATCTCTTGGGGGGAAATGAAAAAATTGATGTTGTTGTTTCTTACATTCTAAGGAAATGCACTGAATTCTACTAGTTATTAATTAGGAGGTAGAACAAAGGAATAACTGATCTATGGAATATAATTATTTTGTTTTGTTTTTACTTATTTTGTTTAAGTTTTATGTATATATATGTAAATTTGCTTGTATTTGTGTGTGTGAGAGCTCAGGTGTATATGAGTGTACATGTGTATGTGAGTGCACACATGTGTAAGCATGTGTATGTATAGAGTGCACCATGTATAAATGTGTATGTGTGTGAGTGCATATATACATGAGTGTACATGTGTTTGAGACAGAGAGATTGTTCATGTGTGTAGGAGAGGAGATATGAGGGAGAGAAAGAAAGAGACAGAGACAGAGAGACAGAGAGTGTTAATATTTACTTGAATTTAACAAAGATTGTGCAGTTTCCATACAAGTAGGGCTCAGCCCCATGGTCATAACCCAGGTAAGATTTCCATGAGAATCCCAGGTTGCTCCTCCATTTCTAAGGAAGTGAGTAGAAAATGAGGCTTCCTATCACCCTCGCTTTTTTGGTGTCTGATCAAAATGACTCATATAACTCAGGAACATCTACCTCTGTTACTGATGCTTGTAGAAATGCCACACTTGATGGAGGTTGATAGCCAGTGAAGACAGCAGCAAAGAAAGGTCCACATGGATTCTCATTATGAGACTACTGTTTCATTAAAGTCTGGAGCCTTGGTCCCAAGATACAGTGTCTTTGGAGAAGTTTGAAGGGGGTTTGTTGTTTCCTTGTGTAAGCAACATCAGACAATCATGTACAACTTCATTGTCAGGTAGTTCCCATCTCCAGAGCCCATCCTAATGCTATCAAGAGCAATGACATTAGAATAACACATCCTCTTATTATTAAGAAATTATTAGAGAGTTTAGGAACAGTATGTTAACAAAGACCAAACTACAAAAATAAAACAACAAAATGCCTTGATTTCTGCTATCATTAACACAAAATAATCCTGGCATGAAAATCACTTGAGCATTGGAGAGTTAGAGTTATTTTGCCTGAATTAAAACAAGGAGGCGTTCATAGATGTTTTGTAGAATTCAGTGAAAGCAGTAAAGAATCTGAAAATGGGTTATGAATGGATGTGAGTGCTTACATTAGTAAGTAAGATTTCTGAAATAACAATGGATCTGTGTTTACTGCTGTGATAGAAATAAAAATGTAAGTTATTGCCAAAAGATAAATGTAAAACTAGATATAAAAGAGACAGAAGACACAGAAATGGACATTTTCAAACTTACAAAAGTGGCAAATATAATCAAGAAAAGCAAAAGCATTAGTTGTTAATATTATAATGAAAATAGAATAGAATTAGAGATATTTCAGAGATTAATAAAAAATAATACAGAAATTTTAACAATATGAATGAATTCTGAAATTTAGAATGAATAGGCATAAATCTATCAAATTGTAATCTATTATAAGTAGGCATCATTAAATAATATTGTTTTTAATATTGTCAAAAGTAAGAGTGGTGACAACTAATGCACAAGGGCAGTCAGCACAAATTCAGATTCTACAAGGTATTTCTGGATATGAAGTTACCATTTCTCACAATATTTCCAGATGCCCAGGTTAATGACTCATTAAACTTCACTAATGATTACTGGACATGCTGGCCCCCACAACAAACACAAGCCTGTCACAGATGTTAAGGAGAGTTCGGTTTCACTTACTAACCCTTGTGTAACCTTACAAGACAAAAAAATTGAAAAATTTATCTATCAGTGTCAATGGTTCCTAAAATTTATTAAAAGACTACAAGGGTAATTTAGAATTAAGATTGACTTCACATTATTTTCTGAAACCATATACGTTAAATAGCACATCATCTGATCACTCTGTATGGAAAACAAAAGTATCAGTAAAATGGCAAAACCCATTTTTGATGAAGTAAAATTGTAGAGAATCATAAGCTGAAATGAATAATACCAAAATCTCCACAGCTGATACATTTATGGTGAAATGCTGAAGTCATTACTCTTTTTTGATAGTGACAAATCACATAAGCGATTATGAATAATAGCTGTGATATATTTTCCAGGTGTTAACTTTTATTGTGTGTATTGATTGAACATGGTACTGTTACATAAGGACATTTTAATACAAGGACTTTGGACATAGAGAAGCCATTACATCAGGAACACAAACTACCTTCTCATTATTTCTTTTTTATTAATTTAAAAAAGTAATATGTGGATGATAACTCAAAAAGAGATGGATGTTTTTTGTGAAGTAATTGGAAAAATCAGGGGGAAAATAACATTTCATAAAAGAGCAAATAGAATTTTGACGAATGAAAACTAAAATGTCTTAGAAATCAAAACTTTTTACTGGGTCAACTTAGCAGTTGTAGGGACTCTGATTCTCATTAAACTTAAAGACAGAACCATAGAAATCATCAAAATTGAAGCAGAGGTACAGAAAAAAAATGTGAAAAAGTACTCAGCAAAACTAATATACACTTGACATTCTCAGTAATTCACAAGACAAATTGAATTACTAACTTTTATCATATTCCTTTATTCTTGAGAAATCCGTGCAACAATGAAGTAGGATCGTATCTATGTCCTATCTCCATCAACTGTCTCCTTCTTCGTTTAGAGATTCCTCTTTGAACTTTATGCAGCCCCGTTTACAGATGATGTACTAAACCCAGACAGCGATGTCCAGGCAATGCTGTGCATAGCTGTGTGGTGATGGAGGGTCCATCCTCTGAATCACGAGAAACATACTGGTAGGCATATCCCTGAAAAAAAAACTAGATTTCAACCCTTACCACAAGGTTCTGGGTACATAATGAAAGAGGGTGAGAACAGTGGATGAGGCTGAGGATGGGGAAGACAGCTATGGAATGTGGTCTTCTAGGTATGTCCCTGTGGTTACACTGAAGGACTCACGGCATGAAGGGGTTATCAACACAATATCAACCCAGTCAATATTATGACATAGATAGGGTTGATAATCTCTTCACATTTTATTACATTAATTTGTGACAATTTAGGAGGAAATGTGGTCTCTTTCTGTATTCTTGAAGCCTATGGTAAAAAATATTGAAAGAAATGAAATAAGAAAGGCAAGGGGATGGTGCTGTGGAACTTGAGATTTGAGGTTGGCCTGCAGCCATGATCCACTTCAGTGAGAGTTATCAGCTTCCCAGTGGTCTTCTTTGGCTATAGTTACCTGCTGTTGCTTCTTTTTTTTTAAATCCACTGTTTTAATGTTTTAAACTTTGTTTATTTTTATTTTTATTAGCTATTTTCTTAATTTGTACTTCAAATGTTATCCCCTTTCCAGCTTCCCCTCAGAGAACACCCCATCCTATACCCCCTTTCCCTACTCACCTAACCCACCCACTCCTTCTTCTCTGTTCTGGCATTCCTCTATACTGGGGCATCCAGACTTCTCAGGACCAAGGGCCTCTCCTCCGTTTGATGACCAACAAGACTATCCTCTGCTTGAGCTACCTTTGGTCTGTGAATTGTATCATGGGTATTCCAAGCTTCTGGGCTAATATCCACTTATCATCTAGTGCATACCATGTGTGTTCTTTTGTGATTGGGTTACCTCATTCAGAATGATATTTTCTAGTTCCATTCATTTGCCCATGAATTCATTGTTTTTAATAACTGAGTAGTACTCCATTGTGTAAATATACCACATTTTCTGTATCTATTCCTCTGTTGAGGGACATCTGGGTTCTTTCCAGCTTCTGGTTATTATAAATAAGGCTGCAATGAACATAGTGGATCATGTGTCCTTATTATGTGCTGGACAATCTTCTGGGTATATGCCCAGGAGTGGTATAGGTGGATCCTCCCTTATTACAATATCCAGTTTTCTGAGCAACCACCAAACTGATTTCCAGAATGGTGGTACCAGCTTGTAATCCCACCAGCAGTGGAGGAGTGTTCCTCTTTCTCCACATCTTCGCCAACAACTGCTGTCTCTTGTGTTTTTGATCTTAGCCATTCTTACTGGTGTGAGATGGAATCTTAGACTTGTTTTGATTTGCATTTCCCTGATGACTGAGGATGTTGAACATTTCTTTAGATGCATCTCAGCCATTCAGTATTCCTCAGTTGAGAATTCTTTGTTTAGCTCTGTATCAAATTTTTTAATAGGATTATTTGGTTCTCTGTTATCTGCTTCTTCTGCCTGCAGAATTAGTACAGTGACTGGACTTGGCTGATACATGTAGTGCCATCTAGTGAGTCCTCAGAATGTTCTAGATGGCATGCCTAGTTGGGAATTACTTATACAACCAGACTCATCTAGTCCCTTTGTTCCACATCAATATAAAAGGACATTCTTCAAAAATAGGTCTTTTCTTTTCACTCACGCACTTATGAATTGAGAGCAGAACAGACAGAAGACCCTGAAACCATCTCCTTTACTGCAGCATTATTGACATTAGTCAAGACAAGGGATCACTGTATCTGCCTCTGTGGGAGTGGATAATAATGTGGTCAGTGCATCATTAGATGGCATACAGACTGCTAACTGAAGCAAGTTTTACCATTTGTAGTAACATGGATGAAACTGGAGTACATTATGCTCAGTCGAGCAAGCAAACTCACAGAAACACGGATATGATCTTATGTATGGGTTCTAACAATCCCCAAACCATTGCAACAGAAAAGGAACAGTGTTCCCTCGCATATGTGGCTCAGGAAGGATGGAGAGGAGGAAAGCACTGGATTAAGGCTACTCTCTCCATAGACTTCTGTGTTTTCATGCTCTCCTCATTCTTCAGCTCCATTAGTGTGTTAAGATACCTTGACTAAAACCGGTTTAGTGGAGAGATAGGATTATTTGGGTTATGTTTCCAGCTTAGTCTTTCACTGAAGGAAGTCTGGGAAGAAACCCGAGCAGGACCCCGAAGGCAGGTAGACTGGCTTTTCTATGCAGCACTCCCTACAACCAAGGAACTGACAGTCAGGGAAGAACATCAAGAATCCCAGATCTGGGTAGTTTATGAATTTTACTCAACCCTTGTGGGAGTATTGTTAACTATCACTGCCTGCTGTCTTCTGTGGATTTCCACCCAGATAAACATTCTTAGCTGTTATGTTTCTGTACTTTATTAGTATATTTATAAGAAAATAAACTTTTTTCTCTAATTTTCCTTCCTATGAGGTCATTAAAGGAAGAAATGGTATATAAACTTCATGTTAGATTTCTGTAATGACCCATCTCTGTTTTTCCTCAGACTGCTTGATCATATACTATATTTTTAAATTGTTAAATCCTACTATTTGTCAAATCTGTAATTTGTCTAAGAGGTTTTTTAAAATTCATTTTTAGAATTTTGAAGGATGTGCAAGATCACAAGATTATTTAAAATCCTCACAATTATTCTTCTTTTCTAATTTTTTTACCAAATGGAAAGCCAGTTTCTTCTTTCTCTGAAGATTTACTATTAAATTTACATCTATATGGAAATTCATGTAAATATGTTTTTATGCACAATACAGGTTTCATTTTTTGTGAAAGCTAATGCACAAAGGCATCCTGTGAAATTCTTTTAGAAATACCAGTTTAGAGAGTGGTTTCATAGGATGTTATCTTCTTCTCCCTTATGGGGTTATTTAACAATTTTGGCCTAAAAACACAAAATACCTTTCTGAGCAGTGTAGAAGAGTGCTCCTCACTTGGCCACTTCCCATCGGATTTTCAAACTATATTAACCTGTACATAGACTCACATGACTGGAAAAAGACAAGTATGATGACCCAACAAGTAATCCAGATATCTGCTTCCAGTTCCAGGCTTTATGTATTTCTTTTGTTGTTGTTCTTTATTTTTATTTTCTGAGTAGTTTTTGGAAAGTGTAAGTTATACATTCTCATTCCCCACAGGAATCTGACACTTCCCGGGACAGTAGTTTCCTGAACTGTGAAAGTCAGCCTGTCTTCCCTAGAATGAAGCAAAGAAATAAACTATCAACTCACTCCAGCAAATAATGATGCCTTTTTGTTGTCTGAGCACACTAATTCTAGTGCCTGAAAATTGGTGAGGTTTGAACTATGGTGTACATGTTGGTTACACTGGGGTTGGCGAGTTAGTTGGAACTTTTTAGTGGTAGTGATGTTTATGCTGATCTTAACTGTGAGAAGGAGGTAAGGAGGTGGTGGAGGATGTGGCTGTAGTGCTGGGAGTTTTGAGTTATGATTGAGGTGAGTTATAATTGATGGGGGCCATGATTCTCAGATGACTTTAAGGATGCTACTGTTGGTGGAGTAGTGGTTACTGCCAAGGCATCAGTAGGAACAGTAGCTGTGACGGTTATGGGCTGACGGTAGATAGAGAATGATAAGGAAAGACCTGGTTAGTTTATGAATTTTACTCAACCCTTGTGGGAGTGTTGATAACTATTGCTGACTGTGTGTTATGAGGATCTGTAGTTCAGTTCCCATTTGTGTCACTCCAGGGTGAGAGGGGAGAGCAGGCTGAATACCTGCATACCTTATCAAGTAATTTTGGCTCTCTCAACACGTTGTAAACAGCTTAACTCCAAAAAAATAGGTGAATTCCACGTGCATGGCATTTCATTCAGTGATAGTATGGCAATTACAGAGGACACATGGGAGTGAAATGGTGTAAAAGTTTATGTCAACATAGATGGAAAATATGCATTCACTAGAGGGAACTCAGAAATCAAAACATTAAAAGGTGAATCAGTTCTTACAACAGAAAGGTTAACATAACCACAGTTGTTCATTATAGCCTGTTGAGGAGGAATAACATGCCTGTTCATCCCTCAGAGTCCTTTGGGTGTCCATTAACCAGAACTTACCTTCACACTTTGTAGCATAGGGCTCTATAGTACTTAACCTAGAAATGTTTACTATTACTCTTATCTCAGTTACCAAATTTTATTTAAATTTTTGTTCCCAAACCTTAGATAGACATATAAAGTTTTCTCATGCTCTAAATTTTCACAACCATGTAGAAGCCATAATAGTAAAATGCAGACTTCCAATACTATTAGCACTACAAGCTTTACATTTTGTTCTTCAATTTGAGTATTTCCCTTAATGCACTGTCCTCCAGCATGAGCAAATATCAGTAGAAATTGTATCATCATCATCACTGAGCACCCTGAACCTCTGAGCTCTCCCTGTCAGTGGCACACTCTACTCCATATACCCTTTGAGTGACACAATAATATTATACTGGCATGCCTTAGAAGGATTAGATTGCTGACATATATGGCTGTAATGATTCCTTCTGAGCTTTGAGTTTCAAAGTAGTGGACATGTTAAACTATTTAGTTTTTAAAAGTCCATGTTTGTGAGATGACTTAGTGGCTAATGATACTTGGTACCAAGCCCAATAATCTGAACTTAAACCCAGGGTCCACACGATTAAAGTTGGGATTCAGTCCCTGTGAGTCAGAGTTTCTTTCTTCTGCAAGGGTATATACTTGACCATATAGTCTTCCTGCTTTTATTTCTTAAGTGCTTGGATTACAGGTATAACTGCCATGCAGTGGTGGAGCTGAGCCTAAGGAAAACAGTCTGTCAAACAAGCTGCAACTGCAAACCAGTTTGTTTAACTCTTAAAACTTACTTCCATTGGCTAAACTTCACCAGGGTCCACAACAAAAGCACGGCTGCATAAATGTACACGTCATGCGCTCCAACTCTGAAGGCTGTTTCTTTATCCTTTAATTACTCATTCTTTATTGTTTCCGAATGCCACAAACTATTCTTTCCCCCACAAACTACATGAGTTTTGCATTCTTTTTTATTTTTACATAGTTGCAGCTATTTCACCTAACTCTTTCCAAGTCCATGTCTCTGTAGTGTTTGTGAAATGGGCAAATTACAGTCAAGAATAAGAGTAGATACTTTAGACCTACTCTCCTACTTTAGATGATAGTAACTCTGTTGTAATGACTACTCTCTGCTACAGATGAGTTATGATTTTTTTGTACTTACATAACTTACATATATATGCTATATGCATATATATGCGTATATATGTACACATACACACACATACACACAAATATATATATATATATATATATATTACAATATTACAGTGGGGGTCTAGCATATATACAGCTATATATTATAATTATATATAGTATACAACATAAATCACATACATAATTATATATATTACTATATATAATTATATATTTTATATGTGCATATATGTATGTGTATGTGTTCAGTGTGTAGGTCTGTATGTGTGACTTATTGGTCTAAGTGGGTAACACAAATCCTGTAACCGTAATATAAATGTGGTGATTGGGATAGGTATGGCCTCCATAGGTTCCTGACTTTGAATGCTTCGACCTTATGGAGGCACCCGTTGGAGTAGTATTAGAAGAAATATGTCACTATGGAGATAGTCTGTGAGGTCTTCTATGCTCAAGCTATGGCACACAGTCTCTCCTTGCTGGTCATGGATCAAGATGCAGTCATCTCAGCTCTGTCTCCAGTAGCAGATCTGCCTGCATGCTCTCATACTTCCCACCATGACAATAATGAATTAAGCCACTAAAACTGTAAATCAGCCCCAATTAAGTGTTTTCTTCTATAAGAGTTGCCTTGTTCATGGTGTGTTTTAACAGCAATAAAACCATAAGACAATAAAATAATATAAGTTCCTAACCCAATTTTTCTGTACCAGGATGAATTCTGTACTAAATTCCAACAAAAAAATGTAGCAATTAATTATCAGCTATAACATGAGGATGTCATTCTGGGGATCTAACTGGATCATGTAAACCAGAACCAGATCCAACTCTGTCACCCTACAGACAGAGCTCTAGATAGCCTGTAGACCCAGGCAGATCTGTGCTCATGTGAAAGCCCTTTGATTCTCTCTCTCCTTTAAATATTAATCACTCTTTATGTCCATTTCTTAACAGTTGGTTACAGTTAGCACTTTATTTCTATATTTGGTGGTTACAATAATTATGTGCTGTGAAAATCACTATTTATTAAATTATGTAGGAGGTTTAGAACTTTTTATTTTAAGTTTATGTCATTGCTAATGTAACAGTCTGATGTTTGACTATATACACTGATCTGTGGTACAGACAGCAAAATACAATTGCGGGGTTTTAGTATTTCCAAAGTCTTCAGTTTTATACAATGAAGTTGAGGTACTGTGCTTAGTGAATTTAAAATTTTTCATCTTTTCAAGAGAGATTTTAAATACTCATTTTTTTTCTCATCAGCCAACATTTGACATCCACTAAACATTTAATTTGAAACAATTTCTTGAACATTAGCTCTAGAGGAATTTTAATCCAGGCTGCTCTGATCACATCCAAAGACCTTCTAGGTTTGAGCAATCTGACTAGAATACAGATAAGTCATACCTCTTTAATCCCTCTGGATAGAATTCTTTAGTGTACACCTTTAGTCCCAAACAATGACATCTAGTTGAGGGGCAAAGTGATGAATCAGAAGAACACTTGATAGATAGTCAGAGATAGGATACATCAAATTCCCAGGAGAAAAGCTATTAAAGAGTGGAATTGAGATCAGTGATGCCCAGATGGGAGTCAATGCATTGAGTTCAGTGGAGTGGAGTTGAGTTCATTCATGAGTTCATGCAGTTCAGTGCAGGTCAGCAGAGACAGTTGAAGCCACAGAATAAGGAAGCCAGAAGAACAGATTTCCAGAGTTATTCTGAGGCCTTGCAGAGCAATTCAATGAAAAAAGAAGCCAGATTGAATGAGTCAGCTTGGAGAGGAGTTTAAGCCAGAACAGCTGAGTTGAACCAGCTACCCAGAGTTTAGAAAAATCTAGAAACATGAGCTTATTCAGCAGTAACTCTCTGAGATGACAATTGTATCTACTGAATAAAAGTTACCTTTACAATTAGATTATTTTTAAAACATTATATTAATAGTTGCATGACTTTAAGTCCTCATTCTAACCTAAATGGAATAATAAAAAACAGCACCAAGGATGCACTACACATGAATCATAAAGGACGACTGATTCCTGTCTACTCCATTGAAGATGATTAGGAGCCATCACACATTTTTAATGCTGTCTCCACTATGTGATGGTCATTTTGGAAACAATGGTCCATAAGCTACACTTCTTAACTTTGGAGCTGAATAATAATTTCAATGTAAGCTCTGTCATCTGACCCACTGTGCAATCCAGAAGGAATTATAGTTCTTATTGATAATCTAACAATTACTTTATGTCTATCTGATAACCCATAAAAGTGGGGAAAAAGAACTGAGAAAACAAGTGGCCTTCTTGATGCAAGGGACACGTGGGAATCTTGCTGTTTACTATTACCTAATTACTCTGAAATTCTAAAGATTTGGCACAATATGCATATTTCTGGAATTCTTAGTTTTTAAGTCAGAGCAGGACTCCACAATCTAAATGTGCAATTACAATCATTTTACATGAATTAGACTTATGGGTATACTTAATACATTTATGAATGTGACATATGGTTTGTTCTTAGCAGCTAATATTCTCCAGATGAGAGCTAGGCTTCTTCTAGTATAATTTGTGTTAATAGGTAATATTTTTGTGATTTTTTTTAGTGTAGTGAATGAAAACTAAGTCATTCATTTTTCTTTAGGGAGCACCATTAATGCTGTTTTCATAATACTTGCAAAGTAAACTTACTAGAAATCCTCCTTTTGAAACATGAGTTGAAGAGATATTCCTGAGAGCATATTTAGAACTAAATAAAAAAAATGTTAAACTCTGAAAATCAAAAACAACTGAAATGCACACATTGAGTTCAAGCAAAAGTCCTTTGATTTATTAAGTCTTTATTGTAGGAAGCGTTTGTTTCTGAGATGCTGTTTGATAGTATTACAACTTGTGATGTGCTCTTGTTTGTACTTCCAGAACTGTGTGATCTGATGAGGCAGGCATGTTGCTCTTTGATTTGTGGGGTCTGTTCCTTCATGTGACACATTTTCCTTTCTCAAGTCAAGATGACTCAGCTCTATAAAGTAAAACCTGAGTATAAACGTCTATTAACTCTAATGTTAAACTAACATATTAATAACTCAAAAACAACATGTCATTTTAAAAGGAAAATACTGCATTTACTTCTTGTCTCCAGGGTTAGTGAAATTATTACTATTACTTTTAAATTAACAAAGTAAAGCTAATTAAAATGCTTAAATATGAGAGACTGAAAAGTCAAGATTTGTGCTTTGCTTTGTTTGGTTGTTTTTTGTTTATTTGTTTGTTTGAGACAGGGCTTCTCTGTGTAGCCCAGGTTGGCTTGAAAACTGTTCTGTAGACCAGACTAGCTTTCAACAGATCCACCTGCCTCTACCTCCCTGTGCTGGGATGAAAAAACATGTGCCACTACTACCTGGTTTCAAGATCATTTTAAAATGGTTTGAAAACTAGCAAAAAAGTAATAAAAACTAATGGAAAGATAGAGAATGTGTAAAGGAAGCAATGAGGAGATTGGGGCCATTAGTAGTCCTTACACAGTGGGTGGAATGCTGCTCTGCTCTGACTCCTTCAGACGCCTTATCTGTCTATCTTGTTGAGGTCTTGTGATGTTAAGCATTAGTTTTCTTTTCTGTCTTCATGATTTTGAACAACTCATGAAACCTAGAAAAACCTCCACATATACATGTTTCCATTTTGTGGGTGAGATGATTAGAGCCCATCTTTGAATATTTACTCTGCCTAGATTTAGGCAGTCAAGAGATGAAGAGATGATCTAATGTGCTTTGTTTTCCTATTGTGAGTGAACATTATGCATTAGTGAGTTACCTAGAACTATGGTGGAAAACCAAATGTGCATTTAGATATAAATTAAAGCTAGATTTATCACACTTGCTTTCTCTTTTTAATCAACTTTTAATCTTTATATTTTTTATTCCTTGAAATTTCAATACGTGCCTCCAATGTATCATAATCTCCTCACTCCCTACTTTCTATTCCCTATCCTTCCAAAAACATCTTCCCACCAAATAAATGTCCATATATATCTGTGTATCATACTAACTCCAATTAGTAAAAAGTTTCAGTAAGTAACTGCAAGCCTTTCTATTTCTTGAATAAATTTTGAATGTTAGAAAACACAATGATTTTATATTACATTGATATTGAGCTTATTCATACATTTGTTCCTTATTTATTTATTTATTACTGTTTTTCTGTGTTATGTGCATGTAATTGTGGGTGCACCACATGCAAGTGCAGGGAACTGGCATATTTATGCAGAGTCAAGAGCAGTATGTAGAACATCTTCACTACCACTCTGCCTCATTGACTTGAGAGGAGGCCTCTCACCAAAAGTGTGTGCTTTTGAGCTCAGCTGCCTACCTGTAGAGTTCTCAAAATTCTCCCATCTATTTACCTAGAGATAGATTTATAGGCATACCAGCCATGACTGAGTTAAATTTACTAAGTATCATGGTTTTCAGAAATTACCATATGATAGTCGTTGTAATAAAAATTCAATCTCTAATGAGGGTTACTAGCCACCTTTGATCATTCAGTTCCCAGATAAAATATACATAACTTTTATATATATAATAAGCCTTTAACATACTAGAGCTGGGCAGATATCTATGTCTAAATTATTATGTTTGCTTCCTTAACAATAACTCCAAGTTTTAACTTGCTATGCTCTATCTGGGGAGCTCTTAACTCCAATTGGCCAGCCCTCATGGTCATGTTTTCATAACTCATAATGTTAATCCTCTCTCCACCTTCTTCTCTCTCTCCTCAAGGTCCTCTTTGGACTCAAGGCCCTGGAACTCAAACCTCACCTATCTCTCTTCTGCCCAGCTATAGGCTGTAGGCATCTTTATTGAACAGTCAGGGATAACTTGGGGGGGGGAGGGTACATAGCATCACTTGTGTACCTGCAGATTCTCTTGTTCCTGGAGATAACCAGACCTTGGCAGCCAATATTAAGCATTACAATAGATACCAGAAGACCAAACCTCAACAGACAGTGTTTGAGATCTGGAAACAAATGTGAAATGTGAAGTATGGATTCTCACACAGTAGATATTCATGATACATTTGTTGAAAAATATTGAATTGATGAAAATATTTTAAAATTGTTGATCTCACAGTACATATTTATTGAAAATTTTTTAAGTAATAAAAAGGTTTTAACACCATTCATCTTGCTGTAATCACACCCATTAAGTAATACATTTATAAACCACTAATACATTGAAGCAATGATGTACTTTCCTCTTGCTATCCTACCTAGCTGTTGTTTTAATGGCTTTGGCTGCTCACCAAATAATGTATGTGAAGTAACTGACTGTCCATAGTTAATTAGGCACAAACATTTATACTGTAAAATGTTAGACATACACAACATAATTTCTTATTAGTGAATACAAACTTACTAAAAGAAGAACAATAAATTGAACAAAATGTTACTCTCTGCATTTTTATACCTAAAAAAAGTAGAATTTTGCTTTTTTTTTCTAATATAAAACCACTAGGACACTTTTAATGTTTATTTGCTATTTTTCTGAGCTACTAAATTTTGTGTCAGTAAAACAAGATCATGTGGTGTGCTGAATTCTAGATCAATAAGATCCCAGGTAAAAACCTATTAAATGTTACCTTGAGAGAAGTTATCATTTCATTATGGTTTCTTTCTAAGGAATGTTGGCTATATACCAAATAGTTACTGTTACATTAACAGGAAATCCTGTGTTCTACATTTAAAATAAATTATAGCAATAGATCACTCTAATAGACAGTATTTTGATTATGCAAAGCCTTGGGTACGGAACAAGTAAGCTATCCAAATTTGCAGACATTAGTAACACGGTGATGTATTCATCTACCATCCATCATCTATCTGGCAAATTCCATCAGCTTATACAGCACTATGTCTAAGGCTGTAAGGGCTCCATGGATTTATGTAATGTGTATTTTATCCTAAAGGTCACTGTGGTGAAGTTATCAAGATATGTCACACTTAAGAGTAGATATGAAAAGGGACTGTAGAGAATGCATGAACCAGTTTGACAGATTTCTACACTAACTGTTCGAGTCTAGAATATCACCCATGCTGTTTCAACTGAACACTAAGAATATGTCTATCTCCTCAAACACAGTACCTTGTGGGAAAAAAGTAAGAGTCTGGGCTTTGAAAAAGCATAGGGAATGTGATAGAAAAGAGGACAAAGGCATGAGCCTTAATGTTTAATGTAATACATCAACACAAGGGATATATTAGAACTCATACTTGTCTCCTAAACTAAAAAGGACTGGACAGCAAAACACCAACTGAGGTGTTGAGATAATATCCTATGATGTCCCACCAATCCTTTGTCTTCTCCTGTCATTTGGCTTGTCTTTGTCATGCTGATGTTATTTTCCTCCTTAAAACAAAAGAAAACAAAACACTAAATAAAATGGTATAGGTAAACAGTGAAGATGAACATGCTTGAAACTGAATGGAAAACAGACTAAGAGCTTTATGTTACCAATATCTGGCTTGGCTGAAGTACAGAGTGAAGTATTTGTTCCTTAGTCTGCTTTAATAGTAAAGGTTTGGAAATTGCATGGGTTGAAAGCAACAGTGCAGCTTTAAGCCTAGAATGGTAAGCAGTAGAAGAAACTCAACATGGAATATATCTGAGCATACAGATATTTAATGGGTACAGTCATTACACATAGAACACCATTCCTGGAGACAAGTCAGGGTCTCAGCTGTAACAGTGCACATGATCCTCATCCAGAAATATATGGCAGTTACTATAAATCTAAAGCATTCTAGAACATTCTGTTGAGACTATTACATTACCATACACCTACAGTATTGAAAAAGGCAAAAATTTGTTATTATGGATATCTGTATTATATTGACCAGCTAAATGTTCATATGGAGTTTCAAAAATAATGCATCATCTTGAAACTGGAGAGATGACTCAGTAGTTATGAGAACTGGCTACTGAATCATAAAGACCACATACTAGTACCAGATAATACTATAAATATATTATCACTTACCACTTATCTAGCTCTTCTTACAGTGCTACCATATGTTACTATGGCACATCAAAACCAGGAGTAAAATTTAATTCTTTCTTATTCACTGGACCTCATTTAGTTTACACCTATTTTTATTGTATAGAATCCAATGCAACTTGCTGCATGACACATTTATGTTACACTCATCGTTGTCAATATAAGAAATTACTCAGCACCACAGAGCAATTCTATCCCAGCTTCTATCTATGTCCTCCCAATGGAATCATCTAGTTGTAACTTCTGTGTTTCTCTCTCTCTCTCTCTCTCTCTCTCTCTCTCTCTCTCTCTCTCTCTCTCTCTCTCTCTCTCTCTTTCTATTTTTTCCCAATCAAAAGGACCATAAAAAACACTCATGTGCCATGTAGACTTCTTGGATATTTTTAACTGAGCACAATGCTCATGACAGTCACTCAGATTGCTTTATTCAAGGATAGATGATTACTTTAGACAGCTTACTTATATTCCATGACAGGGACAAGCAAATACAAACAGAAATCAGGTGTGCATTCTTTTAGGGCTGTGTCCTTTGCAATATTGTTTCCAGTATTATGCTCTTAAAAATAAAGCTGTAATGGATAATTGTGTGACAGTGTTCCTATAAATAATGGTTTCAATTTCAGACTGCATATATAAGAATAGGCTCGAGACTCACACAATAGATGCACATTTAGTTTAGAAATAAACCACAAAGAAGATAGTAATTTTAATGTCATACACTTTTGACTAGTCACTTCAGTAACTATGTACAACTAAAATAAATTTTTCGATGTGTATTAAAGGAACACAGAATCTTTTCTACAAAAGCCTATTATTAAAGAGATCACACTGGTTAAAAAGAATAAAACAACAGCAGCCATTTAAATATTCTACTTTATTACATTATGTTTATTTCAACATTGAGTTACATAGTTATATTCTTAAGATGATAGCAAAGTTTTGCTTCACATGATATAATTGCTATTAAATTTGGACTTTTAGTATCAGAAGTGAAATAGACAACATTGAGCACTCATCTATCTTTATACATTGATATAATTAAGTTTTATATAGTTTTGCATTGATTCTTCACACTGCCTGATAAAATTTCTGAATTTAGTGGAGGAAAAAAATTTTGTGGAATTTTTCTAAATTAATGTTCATTCACATTTAATAATGTCATTTATCATTAAAATATTTGTCTTTCCTAGTTTCATCTATTTTATATTTTAATTTCAATCAACATTTGACTATGAATAATCCTTATTTCATTTTATTGTATTACCCATCAACTATTTGATTATATTAATTTTTGGAGTTCATAAGGGATATAAATAATTCATCACAATGCAAAATTTTATATATATATATATAATTATATATATAATGCTTAAAGGACATCTTTGTTACTTTTTATTGCCATAACAAAACATCATGATCAAGGTAACATATAAAAGAAAGATGTTATTTGGGAGCCACAGTTCTAATAGGATAGAGTCTGTGACTGTTATCAGGGAGAACATAGGAGCAGATAGTCAGGCAAGCATGGTGCTTGAACAGTAACTAAAAGCTCACAAATTGTGGCAATAAACAGAAGTCAGAGATAGATAGATAGATAGATAGATAGATAGATAGATAGATAGATAGATAGATAGATAGATAGATAGATAGATAGGTGTAGTGGGTTTGGCCTAATGCTACTCGCATTATAATGTTAATTTGAGTTCCCCAAACTGCTAACATAAGTGTCTATGTGTACTGTCTGGGAACCTGCCTCCAGTTGGTTTTGATTTGGTAAATAAAGATGCCAACAGTCAGTAGTTAAACGGGGCAGACAGAGGTGGGACTTTAGGATTCCAGGGCTTGGGACTGAGAGAAGAGGATGAAAGAGAAGATCATAATAGCATTTTCATCACTAGATTACAGTAGCAGGTCTAAGATTCCTCCTGTGTTGAAAATCATACATCTAGTCAGAAAGCAATATAGGTCACCCCGATAACAATCATGACTATTACACTCATGGACACACCTTGCTACACAGGTCATCACTATATTTTACAGATTTCACAGCTGGATAAAACTGTTGACCCAGCAGTTGAGATAGCACATTCTTTACTATGAAAGATACTCAGCAGGGAGAAAGCTTCCATCCAGGACAGTACCAATTTGATTTTCTGAGTTTTGGTATCAAAGTGTATAGTACCTTCAGCAGTTAGGTTTATACCATCAGTTCTAGTGGACAACCACAGGAAGTGACAACACATGTATGGGAATCTTTCGGACTGTTTTTGCCAGCCCAATAACTCCTGGAAGACATATTTTACACCTAGTCCTAGCCTTTTTATTTTGCAAGCTAAAGTTTTAGACAAATGAAACTCATTTATTGCTGAATAAAATATCCCAAAGTTAATAATTTAAAATACATACATACATATATATATATATATATATATATATATTTGTTTACGCCTAGTTTTTGTGGCTGATATGACCAGGCATTGCCTTGCTATGTCTTCTTTTGTGGGTCTTCATCATGCATGGATATTGTTATATTTTCAGTAGTTCAGGTTCTTTTTACAAGGTTAAGTGAATATTGTCATTATTAAATGCTTACAATGTTGGGATCCAATGTTCTGATTAGTTGTAAGTCACATTTCATTCCAAACCTGTAGAGACCTCTGCAGGTGACACTTTTTCCCTCCTCACTTCTCTCACTAGTTAGTAGATCACTTCTCTAAAGAGAGTGTGAAACACACTCTTGGAAAGGAGCAGAACCATCGCTCAAGGGTTTCACATTCATCTCCTTCTCCTTAAATATAAAACCAGTCAGCTTGAAACTCCTTAACTAAAAATGCTTTTCACCTTCCCCATTTAACAAGATCTAAGTTCAGTTATGAACCCATTAAATTTGCAGACTGTGTATACACATAAAGAGTCAGGATTATGAAGGGCATATATCCTAAGGGCCAAGGGCCAAGTTGAGCATCTTCTATTTTGCTTGACACACTTCACTAGACTTAAACTAGTTCTTAGATCATTACTAATTTTTCTCCATCTTGTGGAAATCCTTTTATGACTACTCTATCCAAAGCTACTCTGAGATTTTCCTAATCTTACTGTTCAGAAGGACACCTTCTAGCCAAGTGTGATGTTTGGCTACTATACTGTATTCTTTTTTATGTGATTTTCTTTTCACTAATCAATATTAATATGACTTATCAATGTTAACATGAAATCTTCAGAGGACTTCCTTGAAGACCTCACAGGTCCTTTCTCTGTGCAACTCTGTTTCCTATCCAGGATGTTTACTGTAATCTTCCCCCATTTTGCCTTTCCAGATTTAATTTCCTTTCTATAAGTCATAGATAACCAGATGTTGACTCCAGGTAGAGAGTAGGGGTCCTAAGAACCAACCTTATGTTTGTTGTCTCTTACAGAGCACGGCTGTTATCTGGCTTTCAATGTTTGGATTTCCATGATACATTCATCAGAATATTGTTTTCAGATAGAAAGATCCTTCCTTGTCCATCTTGACAAGAAGAAAACTAAACCTAAAATACCACCTTTCTCTTTCCCAATTCACAATTACATTGCATTGTTTCCCCTCCACTACAAAACTGCTTTTGTCCATAATGGCTTGAGGGCATTTTCCTTATTCTCTAGCATTAAGTCTATAACTTACTGGTATCTTCTATTAACCCAATTTCTGATTTGTTTCACGTATCATCTGTCTTAAGTCTTCCCCTTGAACTCTATGGTTTCCTCAGAGTTTTTGGAATCTCTTGTATTCTACTATCTTTGAATTATTATCAATGAATAAAACATTTTCCTTCTATAGTTTTATCCTCTTTTTGTTGATGTTCTGTAGCTGTATTTTACATTTTGTTGCTGATTACTTATGGAAATTTTTCTCGGTTTTAAAGGTTTTGTTTCTGTTTAAAATTTCTTTCTCTTCTAAAAATATTAAAAAGCTTGATCAAACTCCACACACTCTTATATTACTTACAGGTCACATGGTTATTCATCTTAAGTATGAAAAGCTTTTAAAACCCATGTATAGAATATTCTTATGCCACATCTTATTCCTGCTCCTCCATTTGAATGTACTCATAAATACCTAACCCCATGCTTCACTTCTGCATACTGATAGCCATAATATAACATTAAGAGTCTTGTTGCTTCAGATCAATTATGCTGACATCTGGAGGAGACTTGACAAGTGACCACATTCTTCTGAGTATTCATGATATTTTTAGATTACTTCTTGGCTGTTGCGAAAGAGTCAGTTCAAATGAGGACACAATGGCTTTATACTTCTACCAAGCGCAATAGAAGAAAACCAAGAAAGATGAAACTCCCAGAAGGATGAATTCTGTTGAATTAACTCCTTGCTAAGGCATAGCAGAGGCACTGCAGTTTATATGCTAATTTACTGTTAAGACTCATCTTGGCAGTAGCTATGTCAGGATTTTATTTAACAAAATTATAATTCTTTATCAAGGAAAATATTCCTGTGGGCAGAGAGCAATTGTTATTAAAACTGCCTAAACAACATGTTTAATTTCAGGAGGTTTCATCACAAGTTAATTACAGAAAGAAACTATGGATGGGAGGAAGGGTTTGTAAAGTGACAGGAAGGACAAAAGAAAGGGTGTTAGAGTGTATGTGACATTATATCAAAGTTAGAGACTTATTGTGAGCTGAAGGACATCAGCAAGTGGGCAGGAGAGTGTGGGAGGCTTGGGGGCATTAGAGGGAAACAAGATCAAAATATGATGATCCAAGAAAATGTCACATGAAACTCATCACTGTATACTCTAACCTTTGTCCACCTCACCTCTTACTACTACCCTGACAGTCATAGGAATGGACACACAGACTTAGTGCCATGTCTGTAACTGAAGATCAATAATCCTTCACAGCAAGCATAGGCTCCATGATTAAATTTACTTCTACATTTCTTTCCCTACATAAAACTGTACAGCCATGTGTCAATTGTATGACAATTAATAATGTATGTATAGAAATACAGTTAAGTACCTAAGCCAGAAAGCATGGATTGTGGTAAAAGAAATGATTCCTCAGGTCTGGTATCCATACTGTTTCCCCACTACCACCAGAGACTTAAGGACTGTAGTTTGAGTCAGGCTAACTTGTCACTACATAACACTATATTCATCAAGAAAGTATTCACCAAAAGGAAGGTACATGTCTTCTTTTAATAATTCATTTACACTTATATGTTTATGTGCACAAGTGTACATGCCTGAGCTCTCAAATATGGTGAGCATATGGAGGTCAGAGGTCAACTTGAAAGTTGATTCTTCCCTTCTACATTATGAGTCCTGGATAAAACTCAATTTACCTATATTTATGGAAAATGTCTCTACTGAGTTCTCTTTGAGCAGATGACTCAACTAACTCATAGACTTTTTCACTGGAATTGCTCTTTTTCCAGATGAGGTACTGGGAAGGATAATCCAGAACTCTTAACAAGAGACTAAGCATACCCATAGTTTACATCATAATGCCAATCCCTGAGGCCTATCTGAACTGTAATTTAGCTTCTCAAGTGCTAGAATCTATTTATGCAAAATAGTCAGGTGATTTTTATAGGTGTGAATGCTTAAATAGTTGTTAAAAAGGTAGAGATATTCAGGTGTTTTAGTATGTGGAACACACCTTTCATTAAATGATACATCTGGTTTGGAGCAGGTAATATGAACTAATTGTCTCCTAGAGACAGAGTATAAATGTGATTAACCATGGTACCATGCAAAATTGTGAGTCCTGGCCTGGAAGTGATAGATTCTTGCATAGGATGAAGAAAAATTTCCTAGCACATGCCTTTGAGCTAAGAACTGAAAAATGAGGTGGCATTTAATAGACAGGAAATTTGAACAGAGGCATTCTGGAGACAGTGGCTCAGAGCAAATGTAGGAAAATGTGAATGAGTCATAATGGGCTCTAGAAAGTGACATGTACATGGAGGGACTTGAACTCAAGAGGGAGGGAATGGGTTCTCATGTCAGCCTCTTGTGACTTCAGTCTGGTACAAGATTATTCCCTTAGTTAAAACCTGCAGAGTAGAACTAAATAGTATCCTAAATATTTAACTGTAAGCTTGATTTGGCTGTAGTTGAATGCTGCTCTTACAAATTAGCATTGTAATGCTCACAAGTTCAAGGACATTCTTATGAGCTTAATTTCAGCCAGTACCCAACATTATCCTCTTTAAAACAGACAGGGATGAAGAGCTTTGATTCAGTTTCAAAACTAAAAGACATAGTTTACAAAAGTTTGGTAGATTCCTTCTACATACACAGGGAGTTCATGTGTAGTTTGTACATATTGTTCTTGCAAGAATTATGAATCTGCTACTTTTAAAATTTTCCTGCAGTTCCAAAGTCCTTCAAATTGAAGTTCATCAGTCTATTTCTATTGCATAGACATGAGAGCGTTAACACAGAGCTGGAGAAGATAGAGTAGTTGCTGTCGTCCTCTTATATCCTTAGGTACACTCACCTCCTAACTTCTGCAACTTTGTCATATATAAAAACTCTGATTTTGCATGTGTTCATAACTTAAGGACTGCAAATTTCCCCAAAGTAACCCAAAGAAAGTTTGAGGGCAATCATGAGGGTAGTGATCAGAGGAGTAACTATAGAAGACTAACTTAGACAAGACTCCCCACACTCCAACCATTTAGATACACATTGGTTATGGGTGTCAACATCTGTTTCTATCAGCTGCTGTGTGGGATCTCTCAGAGGAAATTTATATGAGGTTCCTCTTTGCAAGCATAATAGGTTATCATTAATAGTGTCATGGATTGGTTCTTACTTATGGGATGAGTCTCAATTGGTTGGTCATTCTGTCAGACTCTACTCATCTTTGTCCCTGAACATCTTGTAGGCATGATGACACATTTGGGTAGAAGGCTTTGTGAGTAGGTTTCTATCTTTATCCTTTCACTGGGAGTCCTGCCTTGCTACAGGAGGTGGTCACTCCTATCCACCATTGCTAGGAGTTTCAGCTAGAATTCTCCCAATAGGCCTCTCCCTGAGGACTCCCACTGGTCCTAGGTCTCTGGTACTTCCTGGAGATTGCCTCTCTATCTCCCATCGATTTCTGCTCTCTCTCCCCTGCTTTCCCTATTTTTGGCAATCTCTTCTGCTCCTTCTCTGACCCCTCTCCCACCTAGTTCCTCCCATCCATCCACCACCAATATTTACTTTACTCCCCTTTCTGAATGACTGTGGGACTGAAAAAGGACAAGGAAGAACAACAGAGCTAACTAACATGGATCCTTGCGGGCTCCCAGAGTCTGACTCACCAACCAAAGAACACACATGGGCTGAACCTAGGCTCCCACACCTATGTAGCAGATGTGCATCTTGGTATTCATGCATTTCCCCCAACAACTGGGGCACGGGCTGTCCCTAAATCTGTTGCCTGACTATGAATCATGTTCCCCTAACATAACTACCTGGGCTACAGTGGGAAATGATGTGCCTAGTCCTGCAGTGACTTGATATGTGGCATAGGGGGGTAGAGGGAAGTGATACTCAAAGGGGGACTTTCCCTTCTCAGAAGAAGGGGAGGGAGGAATAGGGGGAGGGTCTGCATGAAGGAGTATTGGGAGGAGAGGTGGTGATATTGGTATATCTAGTTAACAAACAAATAGAATTTAAAAATAATCACAGAAAACCAACTTGGAGTAGTGTCTATCAAAACCAGAGAAAGACAGCTTTGGGAAAAGCAGAGTTGTGGTCCAACAGCTAGAAAAATGCAGCACTTCATTTTTATCAAAAGTTTCCACTAGGTACAGAGTGTGTTGACACTTGGATTTTAGCCTACAAAGCTCATGTCAGTGCCAGTGAAGGGTCTCAGGGTAAAAGTGCTTGCTTTCAAGTCTAATGACCTAAGTTTTATCCACAGATCCACAAGTTGGAAAGAGAGAATCAAGTTTGTTATATTGTTCTGTGACCTCCACATGAATACCTTGGTATGAACTTGTGTGTACACAAGCACTCACACACAAAGACACACAAAAATAAATGTAATAAAAATTTAAATGAAATCCATTTCAGATTTTTTCATCTACTGAAATAAAAGCACTTTTACTATCTGAGCACCTTCTTCACTGGCTCTGACAGCAGCTTTGAGGGCTAAAGTCCAAGTGTCAACAGTGTGGGTAAAACTCTGTAAATTTGTATTACTTTATCATGTTTAGTAGAAAAAAAACGCTTGTTACCATGCATATGACCACCAGGCAAGGAAGAACACTGAGTAGCTTTAATTTCATGCAGAGAAAACGTATTTCATTGCCTCCCTGAAAATGGTTATATGCAGTGCCAGCCCAAAGGATACTTGGGGACTTAGGGATAAGTGACTGAGATCCACTTGACTTGCTTTGACTGACCTATCAACCATATACTATCCCACTGAAAGTGATCTAGAAAAGAGGGAAGGGCCAAGGTCTCATTTCTATGTTCTGATGTCAGTTGCTGATTTGCATGTTTCTTGGCATTGTTGGGAAAGAGCAGATGGCTTATCCAATCCACACAGAAGTTTCCTTTGCCCAACACTGGCTAATTCGTATTATAGAAGACAGCTTGTCTTAGGGTTCCCAGCAATTAGAACTGCCATTCTCCTAGTTGAACACTCTCCTGAGTCAGGACAGCAGCTATCCTATGCCTCCTGTCTAGGTGTCCATGCTTTGGTGCTCAGAAGTGCCACTTTTGGTCAAAGGATTATTTGCACAAGTCAGCTGAGTGACAGAGCCCTCACCTAATGCACTTTCCAAATAACTGGTGTGTTTCAGCATTTTGTGGTGTTTTTCAGAATTCTTTCTTCCTGTCTGGCCATGTGTGTCCTGAGCTTTTAAATTTATTTCTTCCTTCCTCTACACTGGCAACCTCTAACCTTTCTCATACTCTCTGCTGGCAACACGTAACAGTCCATCAACCAAAGGAAAGATGTAATTGAAGATTTGTGGCACAAGTTTTTTTCTTAATAAGCTAATGTCATCCCTTTTCACAGCAGTGACGATTAGGTTCAAGAGGAAGCCAGAAGTTCCCCCTGAGTTCATGAAGCCTGTAAGCTGAAGCAGGACTAATTACAAGACAATTTCAACTTCCAAAGAAACCAGCATGAGTGCTATGTAGAATACTGGTATGACTACATTTTGAAAGCCATCCAGAAGCAATCCCTAATCTCACTGCCTACTAGCTCATGGCAAATTTACTTCTTGTCATAGACCATATGGATAATTTTATAAGGCAGTCTCAATGCTTTTAAATGAAATTATCCCATCTAGTTACTTACAGAGCAGCAATGATTAAGTGTAGAACACTCACTTTGAGCTGTACGGTTGATGTTTTCTGTGCTCTAATATTGTTCTCATGGTAAGTGGGATGCTGTATCCACTTACTCTTCTTCATCTGCTTCCTCCTCCCAGATGAAGGTAAGAGACAAGTTACTGAGGGGTGAACAATAAATGTAGCTTGGCATGGCAACTCAAAACCATGATGAGATATTAACAATCCTCATGGTAAGGACAGCTAAGGGCTGAATGCAAAAAGACAGATGATATCTTGCATGGAGAGAGTATGGGAAAAGAAACTTTGGGACATGGTTGATAGGAATGTCAGTCAGTGGAACAGATGTAAACACTATTATAAATATAGGAGTAACAGAGGACCCAGCAGCTATATGAATGTTGTATTTTGATGGAACATGCAGCCCATCTACTAAAGAAGCATCTGGATTCTTTTGTTAACTACAGCACTGCTCACAATGGTAAAGCAATGTGAATAACCTGCCATCTGTTGATGGATAAAAAGCCTCTATACTTACACAGAGTGGAATGTTATTGAGCTATGTAAAGAACAAAATCATATCACCTGTAACACCTTGAAGGAATCAACCTGTAGATAACAGTTCAGTAGTGTAGAGTCAGGCCCCATCATTACATAAGGTGAAATAAGTCAGGCACAGAAATATGTCATTTCTATGTGGACTCTAAAAAATGTTGATCACATAGAAATCAAGAGTAATCTGAAAGTTCCCTTAGAATAAGGGAGGTGGGTAGGAAGATGGATCTGCTTAAGTTTGACCAATAAACACTAAATAGCAGATGTAAGACAGTCTGCTATGGCTGCATGTGATAATTATATGCAATGTGTTTCAGAAGGATTCAAAATATTTACCATAGAAATATGTTTAACCCTGTTTAAATCTCACACTCATGTGTACATATCAAAGAATCACTTGGCATATACCATTAATATGAGCAGTTACATAGACAGGGTCTTGCTATGTAGCCCAGGCTGCTGTCTTCAAATGCAGGAACATCCTATTACAGCACCTGGAATGCTGAGATTACAGGCATAAGCTCGTAACTTTCTTGCGATGACTTTGTAACAGTTCATCATGGAAAATGACATCTTGATGATGAGGTGGGTGGTCTTACCTTCTGTTGTAGATTTTGGTCAGAGAAGTCTATCAGTTTCTACAAACAAAAGTAGGTTATGAGGATTGGTTGCATTACTTGAAAAAAACACAACTCTTGGGATGGAGAAAGAGAGATGCTGTGGTTTAGAATAGGTTGGGAACATCCTGAAAGAACCCATGGGGACATAGTACAGACCAGACAGGATTTCACTCGTTTCCTGTATAGTAATTCTTTAAACACATATTTGACCTTTTCTTTGATAATTCCATACATGTATAAAAACTGTCTGCCATACGCATCTCAATACCATTCCCATCAATATTACCTTTCTTTCTCAATCTCTTTTCTACATTCTTATCATTTTGTTTGTCTTTATCATGGACATTTCATTGGGTACATAACTGAAGACAATACCTTCTCCTCCCCAGAGTCCATCAGTAGCTAACATTTCAATAGTGCCTTTGAGTTTCTCCTCAATCTACGTCTAACAGCTGACAGATTCACTCTTCTGCAATCCTGTACAGGAATGCTGTCATTATACAGTGGTTGCAAGTTCCATCTTTCTACCTCCCCTTCTAGTGTGACCCATGAGCCTTAACTGTGATTCTATAAATGTCAATCCTTGCAAAGAGAAGCTTCACAGTTAAGGATAAAATAAGTCTATTTTGTTGATATAAACATATATATTCATTAGACTGTTTGGGGAAGGATAAATTAATCAGTAATAGATTTACTCCCGTGACTTGCTCCTTAGTCATGGGTTTTGACTATGTTTACATAATGATGTGTTGGACATAACCCTGTGGCCATCAGTCACGTAGGGCCACGCCCCAGGCTCCTAGGGTTCTGGCTGAACTCCACCCCCACAGTCACGTGGCTACAGCCAGGTAGTCCGGCCCACTGTAAAAGGGACCTCTTGGGCTCTCCTAGTTCTCTTGCCCACACTATCTCCCTTGTCTCTTCCCCACACTGTCCCCTCTTTCCATGTGTTCATGGCTAGCTCTCACCCATCTATCTCTTCTTTCTCTCTTTACTTTTCTATCTCTTTTCTTTCCCCCTACTTTTCTATAATAAAGCTTTAAAATCATGGGCTGTCTCTTCTTATCAAAACCCACCGTTCTGGAGCAATGGAACAGGCCTCTCAGCTTCTCCAGGCACCAGCTATCAGAACAGGACCAGACCAAGGACTCCCCTGCCTGGCTGGACTTCCTTTACAGGTATATGGGCCTGCTCCACAGCCCACAATCATGCATAAATCAGCTGTTATAAAAAGGACTTCAAATTAGTGAGAGTGTGGTTGGTTACCTCTATAGTTGTATTGTTACCATTCATAATGGCTTATGCCTCAAAAGCTGTCTATGAGTGAGACTGAGAGACTGAGTGATCATAAATATAATATTTTAGGACCTTTTGTAAGTCAGTACTTTTTCTTTTTTTACAAATAAACATAATACAAATAAGTTAAAACAAAGTAGAATAGTCATTTAAAAATAGTTATATTTGCCGAGTAGCATACATTTCATTGCTTTACTCTTATATCATGAGATACGCAGCTCTGATGTGACATTCTGCTTCAGAATCCATGTTTTATATAACAGCATTGGGAACTAATGGAAAGAACAGATACACTGAGCTGCTTTACAAAGCAAGGAGGAGAATTTTATTAGTCAACTCAACTCTGAGTTTAGTTGAACCTTTCCTCTCTCCATATTTCACATTGTCTATGGAAAAGGGATCATGCACAGTGTGGGACAATGATACAGAGGAGTAACTCTTCTGAATCTCAGATTTATTGAGAATCCCTGCCTGTGAGACACTGAAAAACCAAAAGTGATTAAGACAATGCCAGAGGTAGTCTCTAAGACCATGATTCCTCTCTGGAACGTTAAAGAAATAATAATAACAAGCAAAGACAAAAAGTTTATTAGCTACATTTCTGTTGTGACAAAACACTGTAACCCAAAGCAACTTAAAGAAAAAATGATTGATTTTTCCCTTTTAAAATTAATTATTATTTTCTTTATTTACATCCCAAATGTTCCCCCCTCTCAGTTCCTCCTCATAGAGTTCTTCCACTATACTTCTACCTTTCCCCTCTGAGAGGGTGCCCCAACTAGGCATCCCTCTTCCCTGAGGCATCTCTACAGGATTAGGCACATCATCTCCCACTGAGGCCAGACAAGGCATTATTCTGCTATATATGTGCTAAGGGCTTCAGACCAGCCTGTGTATCTTTTTTGATTAGTGATTTAATCTTTGGGGTCTGCCAGGGGTCCAGGTTACTTGACACTGTTGGTCTTTCTTTGGCGAGGCCATCCCCTTCAGTTCCTTCAATCCTTCCCTCAACTCTTTCATAGGGGTCTGAACTTTATCAGTCCAATGCTTGGCTGCACCTGTCTTAATTGGTAGTAGAGCCTCTCAGAGCACAGCCATGCTAGGCTCTTATTTGCAAGCGCAATATAACATCAGTAACAGTGTTAGGGCTTGGTACCCACCAAGAGATGGATCCCAAGTTGGACTGGCCACTGATTGAACATTCATTCAGTCTCTGCTCCATTTTTGGCTCTGCATTTTCCAGAATGAGTGCATCATGGGAGAAGAGGAGGATCAGCATGGGACATGTAAAATAAGCTGTCTGGTCACATTCTCAACTTACATGGGAGACAGAATAAGAGCAGTAAGTGTGGTGAGTCCATAATCCCTAAAGCCCATTCCTAGTAACATACTTCCTCCTGTAAGGCTTGACATAACCTCCCCAAACCTGAGCCACCTCTGTGGGCCTAATATCCAAAGACATGAGCCTATACTGGTGCATTTATCATTTAAATTAGCACAGAAAGATATTTTATATTTCAAGTCTTGCAATTTCATACTTAGGACAGATATTGGTCTTAAGAAACACCTATTCTGAATTTAACATAAACAAAATGAAATCAGTGCATTTGTTGAATATGTGTTATGTTTTCATGAGAGAATATTTATGAGTTCTTTATATACTTTAGACATTAGCCCTCTATCCGGTATGGGGTTGGTGGAGATCTTTTCCCAATCAGTACTCCGATGTTTTGTCTTATTGACAATGTCATTTGCCTTACAGAATCTTTTAAGAGTCTTGAAGTCCCAATAATTAATTGTTGATTCTAGTGCCTGAGCTATTGGCACTCTGCTCAAGAAGTTGTCTCATCATGGTCAGAACTTGAAAATATCATCCTTAGTGAGGTAACCCAATCACAAAAGAACACACATGGTATGCAGTCACTGATAAGGGGATATTGACCCAGAATCTTGGAATACCCTAGACACAATCCGCATATCAATAGATTTCTAAAAAGATGGAAGGAGAGACCCCTGGTCCTGGAAAGACTGGATGTAGGGGAACGCCAGGACAGAGTAACGAGAGGGGGTTGAATGGAGAAAAGAGGGAGGGAAGGGGGCTTATGGGACTTTCGGGGAGGGAGGAAACGGGAAAGGGGAAGTGATTTGGAATGTAAATTAAAAAAAATAAAAAAATAAAAAAAAAGAGCATTGTAACCTCACCAACTCATAAGCTCACATTAAAATTTCTGAATCGAAAAAAAAAAAGAAGTCTCATATAGCAACATATTCAAGGTGATTCTTCACTTCTCTTTTATTAGATTTAGTGTATCTGGTTTTATGTCAAGGTTTTTGATCCACTTGGATTTGAATTTTTTGCAGGGGATTGTAGAACCTGGAAGGGGTAGAGCTTCCACAAGGATATCAATAGAATCAACTAACCTGGACCCTTGGGGGCTCCTAGAGATTAAACCACCAACCAAAAAGCAAGTATGGGCTGGACCTATCCCTCCCCTCCTCCCTGCACATATGTAGCAGATACTCAGCTTGATCTTCATGTGAGTCTTACAACAATTGGAGCAGGGGCTAACCATGACTCTGCTGTCTGTCTCTGTATCCTTTCCCCCTAAATGGGCTGCCTTGTCTGGCCTCAGTGGGAGAGGATTGTTTGTTCCTGCAGTGACTTGTGGTGCCAGGATGAGTTGGTACCCAGGTGACTGACAGAGGTGGATTCAAGAACAACATGAATATATAATGAAATCTTAAATCAAGATAACAATATTAATAATACATGCATAATTATACTGAGAGTATACTGATAATAAACGATTTTCTCTTCAAGTTAGTTTATTGGTTTGTTTAGTTAATTTTGAGGGAGAGTATCATGTAACTCCTAATTATTCATCATGCCTCCTCCTATTACTTGTTGCATTATAGGCTGGAGGAGGCTATAATCATTCATTAATTTTGTCATTGTATATTTGATAATTTATGGAATATATTTAACAATACCTACTAAAAATGTTTTTGAAAAGATTTAAAACCATCTATGACATGTGAGAACAGATTTTCTTTACATAGAGTTAGGGTGTCCTAAGTAGCTGTCATGAAACTCTTATGCTCTTCCTGTGTATGGTCAGATCCTTGCCAATACCATTTCTCTAGGGAGGATGCAATTTCATTTTTAATGCAAAGTCTTATTATATTTGACATAACATATCAGAAGACACACAGACAAGCACCACTGAATTATAAAAATAACCATCACACTAGTACTAAAAAAATGTACTTATATTTGGGTTATTTTATGTCAATATGTCTGTGTGTATTTTAACACATATAAAAGTGAAAACATGATGCAAATAGAGAAATTATGAACTAGAAACACATCATAAAACAATTCAGTAGGAAAATGTTGCTATTTCTATCTAGAAACATCCTATTTCTGTCTAGAGTCCCATTTCTATTTCCACCACTCTATCTGTAAATGGAAGCAATGAGAACTCCAACTCAGACAGTGATAGTTTTCTCTTCCACTCCTTTCCTCAAATGTTCTTCATGATCAAGAGCCAGCTGGTAAGGCCACATTACTGAGCCATATTAAACATTTTTACAGCATATTACATTGCTTATACATACAGACAGGGCTCAGTATACCTTATATTTTTCTTTGTATTTTCTTATGAATTAGGCATGGCTCTTTTGAGAAAAGGAAATTTTGGAATGGTGGGATAATAATGTCATGGCTACCTGCAGAGTGGTCATACTGACAACCTGGTAGATGTTCAGGACAGGAAGCTGGATGACTCTTCAATTACAATTAGGGGCTCCATGAAGAGCCTCGGGCATGCATTTCTTTTTAAAAGTCTCAAGGAGCTAATGTGAGTGAAGTATAGAGGCCTCAGGCACATATCCATTCACTCAGAAAATAGCAATTCCAGGCAGATGGAAACACAATCTCCTTATACCTCTTTATATCTGTGGTGTCTATCAGAATACACATCCTACTTTTTTTTTTTTTGCTATTAGAAACTTAGTGGATGAGCTTCTTCACATCCTACTTTAAAAGGAGGTCTTCCCATTCTCAGTAAATTCTCCCTGAAAAATCTCTTGCAGAATATCCCAGAGGTACATCTCCTAGCTTTAGTCTAAATTTCATCAGGTTGAAGAGAATAGTAATCACAGAATGCACTTCCTTCTCAAGATATTTGACCATTTGTTTATTTATGCCCTCCTGCTAAGCTCTTTCCTATGTGCCTTTGGGCACTGTGAAATATTCTCTCTTAACCATGAAATATCTACTTTGTAAAAATCTTCATCAGCATCGAAGTTCATCTTTAGGTACTTTTGAAAGATAAAATGTTGGGTGGAAACTTTTTTAATATTCTATAATGTTTTATTGGATTGAATAAGTATTTCTAAAAATTTATCAGTTCATAATTAATCTAGCAGTTAATGGTAGTATTTACTTTATTGAACTAGCTAGCATATTATAATATCATTTAAAATATTCATCATCTAATTAGGCAGGACAGTGAGTACTTATAAAAACTCTAGTCAGAATGATTTTTGGAAAGATGGGTAATGAATAAGATTTGCAGTTAGTCTTGAAGAGACTATTTCTTCTTCAAAATGGGAAGCTTAAAGGTCATGTAATAAAAATGATGCTTGGAAATTACATATTAGTTTATGTAAATCATCTAATTTGTTGCCTAATACATTGTAAGTATTCATAAATGATAACTGAGTAAATTAATTTATTAGTTTTTTTGTATTGTATAATAACTATAAAATATATAATTACAGGTATATATAATGAGTGATCAGGGGATCACAATTATATTTATTAGTAGTAAGGCTAATCATTCCTAGATAAAAGTTATAAACATAACTATAAATATTCTGTAAAGTCATTTCCTTTTATTATATTATTTTTAATATCAATGATAATAAAGATTTTATAAAGGTTTTAAGCAATTTGCTTTGATTAGAACTTATTTTTTGTTTTATTTTGTCGATTATGTTATTACTTACTTTAAAAAAATCTTAATACAGTTCAATGTTCTGCTTCCTTCTGAAGTTTACTTACTTAATTCTCTGCTGAAAAACTCAGTCTGTCAGGATGAGAACATTCATTTTGGAAAGATGCTTCAATATCATTGTGTTATCTGAAAACCAATCAGAATTATGGCAGCAGGCTCTCCTTGTTGTTACTTACTCTCCTCCTTCCAAATAACATGCAGTTGTGAAGGGTAGACTTCTGAAATTCATGGAGCAAAATGTGAAATTCTAGAGTGTTCTGGGGGAAGAACCAGAAACGTCAATGTTCCCTCTCTTCTGTTTTATGTTCCACTGTGAATTTCTTTGTGCGATTGATTCTGTATAGTGACAGTCCATCAATCTTTGTCACCATAATTATTCTATATCCTTTGTGGGGTTTTTTCATGTGAAAGTAGTGACCATTAAACAATTATGTATTTCACCATCAAAAAGCAAAATACATCAAATAATTTTGAAACATAATCTTCACTTTAAAAAAAGACATTTTTCTGGGTCTTCAGTGTACAGATTTTCTTGCAGTATGTAATAGTAAGCCATCTAAGGACTGTGAATAAGCTGGAGTGATAGTTTTACATGTGAACAAGAATAATGATGCGTGAACTTTATAATGTCATGGATGAATGAAGCACATACACATTCTGTGCATTTAGTTAACCATAGTCAAACAGTAATACAAAATATAATCTGAAAAACCTGAAATAAGAAACAGAGCTTCAATAATGTATATGGACATATACATGAATACACGTAGATTCTGGAACATATACACACAGCTTATGGAATAAGAAATAACTATAAAAATTCATAAACACCTATGTATAAAAACCATCCTATTCAATATTTTAAAATGAGCATTTGATGTTATTATAGTCAGTGCTAACATGAACATAGCATGCTGAAGATAATTACTTTGTAACACATTTAAATTCTTTTTACAATCTCTTCTGAAATTACAATGATTATATTTTGCATTTCTTTCCAAAATGTAAGTCTTTTCTTTCAAAAATTTAAAAAGCAATCACAAAACCATTATGTATGAAAAAGTGAGCACAGGCATAAAATAAAACAATCAAGGCAATAAAAATAAAAGTTCCACTATGAACTAGCCCATTACTATATTACAGGAAATCATGTCACAAATGTGGTAATACACCTGTATATGTCCACAGGAAAATTAACTGGAAAGAAAATGGAACTAAAAGGAATCTTCAGAATTAAGTTAACTTTAAAGGATTTATTATTGTATTTTTTATTTTAAAACACTTCTAATTTGAACAAAGTAATTTCCTGGGGGCATCCTGTCCCCACTACTGTAGAGATCAATGTGTATGCATTGGGGGCAGGGGGAGTAACAGACATAGTAACAGGGATCAAAAGTGCTGACCTTAGCCACACAGAGAAAATGGAGAATTTTAATACATAATAACAAGAGAGTGTACATCATTTTAATACATTGTAAAATAATCAAACCATACATATAGTCATTGACCAATAAATAAGAAGAATAAATTAGAGGATGATGCTATGCTTTGTAGAAGAATGCCCCTTTGAAGATGCAGAGAGAGTAATAGAATCACATTGAAACACCTCAGTGGCCATCTGATTAAATCAAGTAAGAGGCATGAATGATTGTCAAAAGAGGTGACTCATTTAATATTATATCATTTGCAGAACAATAGATTGAAGCCTAGATAATCATGTTAAACCAAAAAAAAAAACAAATTTACAAACACAAATATTTCATGCCTTCTCTGATATATGAAATCTACATTTATTATAAAATGTCTTTGTATGACGTAAATACAGTGAAACACATGAGCAAAGAAGAGATGAGGATGACTCAGGAGTCAGGAGAGGGAACAACAGACAAATTGGCAACAAACCCCTAAAATATCACATTTTAACTCATACGAAGAAGCCCATCTGAGATAAGTATGTATACCTGTATGTATGTGTGTGGTATGTTTGTCTCTGTGTGTGTACAAGTGTTGTAGGTATGTATATGTACATGTATACGTATATGTATATGCACATGTATATGTACATATGTGTGTATGTGTCTATCTGTCTGTCTGTGTGTATATTGTGTGAGCATGTAGAGTGTATATGTGTATATGCATGTGTATATGTGTGCATGTGGCTTTATGTGCATGAAGATGTGTATGTGTATTAGTATGTGCATGCGTATGTGCATGCACGTGTGTGATATGTAAGCAATGAACACTGCTCATTAAGAGGAAGTAAAGCAGTTAAGTGCCTGAGTGAGGTGTGTGGCAAACTAATGGATGGGTTGAATTTGATCAATGTAAAATGGTTCACATAAAGTGTAAGAGTGAAACCTACTCCTTTGTGTGCTAAAGTTAAAACAATGAAAGAAGAAACATCTGACAGTTAAATTTAATGTCCATATGAATACCCACAATGCTTCAGAGCAATCCTGTGTACATCAATTTTATAGTTTAATAGACAATGGAGGGAAAACATGAGACCCTTGTGTCAAGGACAAAGGCTTTCATTTTGTGACTGTGCTACTGCACTCACCCAGGCAACACCCTGACTCCTGTTCATGTGTCAGTTCACATTATCTTGTGATCAGTGGAGTGCTGCTTGTACATGCACTGAAGGAAGAGAATATCCACGAGACTAGAAACCCTTCCTTTATGCAGACTTGCTGCCAAAACCCTCAGAAGAAGTGTGGTGCTCCCTACACTGCAATGCAAGGGAAACGAGCTTCCAGGAGGACAGAGGAATTTCCAGATTGGAATCAGTAAATAAATGCTTTCAGGATAGAATAAATTCCTTTACTCTTTTATAACATTTGCTACAAGTCAATCAAAGTCAGAGCTACCTTGCATTGGCTTGTGATCCTAGCATTCTGGAAGCTGATGCAGGAGGCTTGGAATCATCAGGGTAGCCTGAACTAGCATAAACCAATAGGATCTTATCACAGATTGAAATGTAAATAGAGGTCTGGGAGTTTACCTCACACCAGAGTGTTTGCCTGATAAGCCCAGCTTCAGTCTCCAGCTACAATTAAACAAGAAAACCAAATGTGGTAAACAATATGTCCAGACTGATGGCTTGCAGTTCTTTCTAAGATAAATTTAAATGACTTTAAATGGACATTGCTTGCAAGTTTAAATCATTATGACTCAAACATCCTGAATGCAATGATTCAGGATATTTTATACATATTTTATAGAAAGGTAAACAAACACAAAATAAATAAAATGAAGACGTGATGAACATATGCTATAAAAATTCAGTTCAAATCACTTAGAGAAGCTGATATCCATATGAATATAAAGACACTCAATGTGGTGTTTGGTAAGGAATGGCCCCCATAAACTCATATGTTTGAATGCTTGGCCAATAGAGAGGAGCACTATTAGGAGGTATGACTTTGTTGGAGTCGGAATGGTCTTGGTGAAAGAATTGTGTTACTGTGAGGTAGGCTTTGAAGTTTCCTATGCTCAAGAAGCCACCCAGAGTGGCAGTTGCCTTCTACTGCCTGCAGATCAAGATGTAGAACTCTTGGCACCTCAAGCACCATGTCCACCTGGACTCTCCCATGCTTTCTGACATGATGATAATGCACAAAACCTCTGAAACTGTAAGTCAGTCCCAATTAAGTGTTTTTCTTTGTAAGAATTGCCTTTGTTATAGTGACTTTTCACAGCAATAAAGCCCCAATTAAGACACATATTCACGTGCTTTCCAAGTAAGGCTTAAGTGTTCCAGTTGTAATAGAAAATTAAAAAGACTTGGGAAGATGCTGTTTTAGGACAGAGAGAGAGAGAGAGAGAGAGAGAGAGAGAGAGAGAGAGAGAGAGAGAGAGAGAGAGAGAGAGAGAGAGAGAGAGAGACAGAGAGACAGAGAGATAAAGAAGAGATGAACACACATGTAGAGGTAAACACAGAGATGTTTATTGCATCTTTCTTTAAATCTATAACTATAAAAAGTAAAAATTTGTTATATTTAATCACATATTTAATGTCCTTGTCAAAAGATTTTAAATTAAAATACAATGAGCCAATATCTTTAATGAGTTCTTTCTTATGGTGAAAACACACCACAGTTAAGCATGAAACTGTAAGAAACATTACTTAGTAGTGGTTGCAAACAGATGTGACACTTCTAATTTGACACCATAGATGTCTTTGTGTAATTATGCCAACTAAATGTGAAGGCTATTGTGAAAACAGCATGCAGGTGGTCCATGTCTCTTTTCACTGTTGTGTTTCACAAACTCAGTCACAACTACCCATAACTCTCAGTTCTATATGTGTCATATACCTGAAATCAAAGGCATGTAAAACATCATTAACCTCTAGTCATTTGCACACTACCCTTGGAAGAGATAAGGATGGAGTCCAATGATGGTTTAATTTTGTTTCTGGCTGTCTTCTGTGATAAGTCATCCAATTAGTGGCACGGAGATGATCAACCCATGGAGATAGAGGCTTACACATCCACATGATTTCCCAATAATTCACATCTAATGCTTAGTTAAATTACATTGGCAACCAAATCTCCAATATTCACGATAATAGGCTTTCTCTTTAGAGAAGCACTCCAACATCAACAATAAAACAAGATGGCTGCAGAATGGGGAGTGTCCCAATGTGAAAGAACCACTGAGGGGTGAGAATCACAGGTTTGGGTTAGAGTGGAGGAGGAGACAGAAGGCTACAAATATATAGGACAGAGCCAAAATTGTCACAAGGAATAACACTACATGTAGAATCTCAGACAAATAGATGAGATAAGTCAGTTTAGCATTCATGGAACTTGAAATGGTTGATTGGGAAGAGGCTGAGTCAAATGAAGAATAAAGGATGAAAAGGAGTATCTGTTTTCATGGAAAGTCCACTCTGATATAAGCTGAAGTGTTTATGAAAAAGGCAGACATAGTGCTGTAACATTGACTCAGTTCATCCTCTAGAAAAATAGCTGTGGGCTTTTGTAATGAATAGGTAAGACTGAAGGGAGTGACTTCTTTCCTTCATTGCTTTATTGCTTCATTGCTTCCTCCATTGCTTGTGTGCTAACATTAACTTTCCCATTGCTTTATCTTTAAGGACTAGCTTCTGCTTTAGCTTCTTCCTTTCCTGCATCTACTCCATTCCTTTGTTCATTTATTTTTCTTTGAGAAAATATTATTGTAGAACCTAGGTTGGTCTGGAATTCACAGTCCTCTTGCTTCTATTACCAATTGCTCTGAGTGACAACAAGAAGCACCATACCTGACTGCATTTATTTGTAATATGACAATGTTATATATACTTCATATGCATATGCACATATGTGTATATGTGTATATGTATATATGTATACATGCATATAGGTATATAGGTATATACCTATATAAATGTGTGTGCATTATATATTCGTACAGGTAGATAGTTGATTACATAGGGTTGTAGAGAGACAAACAGATAGGCCGATATGTAGAAAGACACATACTGACTGATGAGTGTGTGCTCATATGGTTATTCTTTGGTCTTGAAGAAATACAGTTTAGCTGCAGCAAAATAAAGAGACTTTTCAAATATCCTGATATGGGAGTGTCTTAAAACTACCAAAGAAATAGCCCTGTATCTCTTAGCTCTTAGAGACTGTGTATATGGCTTTCTCTGATATTCCTCTTGTTTCCTGCCAGTCGGCATGCTTTAGTGCTAAGAAGGGTTCTGAGACTGTCTTCCTAATTGACCTCATTTTCTTTCTTTTTTTTTTCAAGATTTATGTATTTAGTTTGTGTATATGGGTAAATTGTAGCTGTGTTCAGACACACCAGAAGAGGGCATCGGATCCCATTACAGATGGTTGTGTACCACAATGTGGTTTCTGGGAATTGGACTGAGGACCTCTGGAAGAGCAGTCAGTGCTCCTAACCGCTGAGCCATCTCTCCAGCCTCTATTGACCTCATTTTCAAGCATTTTTTCTTGAATTATTTTCCTCCTAAGAACAGTGGCTTTCAAAAATGCAATTGTTGTCTCAAAATTGCAACCCCAGGACTTAAAAAATTATCATCGTAGAGCGGATATGAGCCACTTATAAGTGGAAAGTGTAGCTTGCTACAGAGAATAAAGTTGTGTTTTAAATCTTCCAAGGTTTTTATCCTGTCAATTTTCTTTCACTTTTCTATATATTGAACCTTTCTTTAAATACAGGCTGCTTTCCTACAATACTAAAAATGTTAAGACCATCTTACTTCAAAGCTATTGCTTCTATTTACTCATTCATTCATTCATTCATCCAAGTAACAATGGAAAACTTCTCCCTAATAGAATTTCATTTTTTAGGGAGGGCAAAGAATCAAGAAATAATTAGACAATAAATAAAATCTCTGGAAAAAAATAGGCTACAGCTGAGGATGGGATATTTAAGCTAGTCATGAAGACTATTTATTTATTTATTTATTTATTTATTTATTTATTTATTTTTGTTGCTGTTTTGAGACAGGGTCCCACTTTGCAGTCTTGACTGGCCTGGAACCCACAATATTGACCATGATGGCTTCTTTTTTTTTATTTTATTTTATTTTCTAAGTTTTTTTATTTACATTCAAAATCATTTCCCCTTTCCCATTTCCTCCCTCCCCGAAAGTCCCATAAGCCCCCTTTCCTCCCTCTTTTCCCCATTCAACCCCCTCTCACTTCTCTTTCCTAGCATTCCCCTACATCCAGTCTTTCCAGGACCAGGGGTCTCTCCTTCCATCTTCTTGGAAATCTATAGATATGTGAATTGTGTCTAGGGTATTCCGAGATTCTGGGTTAATATCCCCTTAGATCATGATGGCTTCTAACCCATGGAGACTCACCTGTCTCTGCCTCCTTAGTATTGAATGAATATTCATCTTAAAGGCTATAAAAAGAAACCTCAAGTCTTGTGGAAGTGAGAGTGGAAGAGGTGAGAAGATAGGTTCTGAAAAGTGGGGATCCACAACTAGGATCCACCCTTTCTTTCAGCTGTGACTAATTTTATAATGTTCTCATTATATCCTCAAACTATGGTATAGTGTTTTAAAATATGGGAATTTTGTGTTGGTAAAATAGATTATTTTCTATTCTCGTTCAATGGTTGAAATATTCTAAATGTTTTTACATCCTGAAAATATAATGCAGAGAGTTGTTAAATTCTAAAGGTATTCATATCAAAGTGGTCCAGATATGTTATAGACAAGTAAAATCAATAATTAAATAAGCTCTCTTACAAAGAAATATGAACACACATGTTTTTTCAATAACTGCAAGTAAGTTTCAAATATCTTAACCTATTAAAGAGTTTACTGTTTTTATAGGGATGCCAAGGTTGGCAAATGATTGAGTGCAAATCAGTGTTGCAGGGTAAGATTGGGGAAAACAGAATAAGGAATAACATTTTATTTTGTGGATTGAGGTAGGACACAAAAGAGAAGTTGTGTCTGAACATCAACCTGGTTACAGAGTGCCTGCTCTAACTAATGAGAGACCCACCTCTGCCTTCCTTGCCTTAAGAAAGCCATTTCCTTTTCTTCCTCCTTTACCTGGCTACCATGATAACAGTATTGATGACTTCTATTCAGTGCACCACCCAACACCACATAAGCAGCCAGGGTCTGCTTCCCTGTGCTCACTCTTGCTGGATTTCCAGGTGCCAGTGTCTTTACTGTCTCTCCTGATTCTAGTGGATCTCTCTTAGACATCCATGTGATAGAGTATGCTAGTTTTGGAGAAAAAACATTCTGTTCACTTACTCTGAGTGAATTTACCCATTCTCATAATTTCACTTTCCTTGATGGTAACTCCAAGGTTTGATCCACAGTTGTGGTGGCTTGAATACAAGTGGTCCTTACAGGCCCTATATTTGGATGCCCAGTCATCAGATAAAGGCATTGTTTTAGGATTAGGGGAGTTAGGAGGTGTGGCTGTGTTGGAAGAAGTATGTCTAGGGGATATGGTCTTGTTGGAGGAAGTGTGTCACTGAGGGTGGATTTTGAGGTTTCAGCAGTTTACATCAGGCTAAGTGCCTGTTTCTCTCTTTGCCTGTGGATTAGGATGTAGCTCTCAGCTACTACATCATCTCCATGTTTGCCACCATGCCCTCTACCATGAGGGCAATGGACTAACCCTCTAAAACCGTGAGCCAGACCCAATTAAATACTTCTTTGGTTCCCTTGGTGTCTCTTCACAGCAACAGAACAGTGACTAAGACAATAATACAGAATGCTTCTGCACCTCCATTGGGCAAGTTCATGTATCCAAACTCTGGTGTACCATCCACGCCCACTTCAGAGGCCTTACAAGCAGACAGGAATTGACACTCTGATACCAGTGCTTGGTCTCAGTGTCAGCACTTGGCCCATGCCGGTCCTCTCTCCTGTGTGACATACCATATGGTAAAGCTGTCCTTTCAAGTTTGGTTAATGCTGTTTAACAGTGACATAAAAAGCTCTTCTCTGTCTCCTGCCTCTATAACTAACTACTGTACAACACCTGACTTAGGGGAAAAGTTCTTATCTCCCTGGAATCTCTGTTCCATTATATTATTATGTGACATCCTTTAGATGTGTTTCATACTGATCATCACATTTGAATTTCTTTACCACTATCTGAATTCAGTACAAGATTTTATTGTTTATCAGCTGATAGTCACACTTGTCTCTGTGATAACATCTTCAACACAAAATATGGGTTTAGTACATGCTGTATACTAAGTAAATATTGGTTGAATGAACGGATGGGTGAGTAAGTGGGGCATTTAAATTATGGATTATCTCTACATGGAAGAACACTTGGAAGAACTGGGAAGTTTTATATTTAGATGCTATTTCTGACACATGACCTGGAGTTCGTGTATGCTCATACTAAGCAGAGAGATGTTACATGGTTTGTAAGGCAAAAATTTTTAAGCAAATTTTATATTTTACCTGATAGTATAAGAAGAGGAAGAATACTTCATTACTTCAAAGCTGTGATTTCCACAAATCCTTCCTCGTATGGGCATGGAGTCACTGGTTAGCAGAGAAGGACTAAAGTAGGTCAGTGAGTAGGGCAGCCCATGGGCATTCCCGGAAAGAAACTTCCTCTCTAACTCTCACCTGACTGGACAACGCTTTTGCAACCAGGTCCCATATAGAGACACTTAAGATTTGGGTTTATGTATTTTATATCAAAATGAAACAAATTATTTTAGAAATCACTTTAAAATAAAAGTAGAAAGGTGTTGGAAACAGAGTGGATTGGAAAGTGTCCATTTGGCACTTAAACAAGAAAATAATCTGTAGGTGCTAAGGAGGTGATTCATACTCAGTGACTCAGCCCCATCCTGGAAGGAAAGGTAATTGAATTGCCTCTGTCCATTCAGTAACTCACTCAGGATTCAAGGATTCATTATAACTATCAAAGTTTTATTACATCCTTAGAGTCTAGGGTGCGTTTTTATTTGAAGGTAGTGGGTGATATACAGTTCACTTGTATAATACGATAACCATAGTCAGAAAATATGGAGCCTTGCTATGGTACCTTTATATTTAGATTACAGCCTGCCTTGTCTACCTATTCCATTAAATAGGGAGGAAGAAAAAGAGAGGGGAAAGGAAAAAGAAAGCCCTGAAATTTGACTATGAATTACACTCATGAACTGCATATTCATAATTTAGGATGTGCCACACACACTAATAAACTAAGTGTGTGTATTTCAAGAATATATTTATGCTTTCTCATATGTATTAGAAAAAAAACTATGGCAGTAGTCATGGAAGAAATGGCGTCTGTTTTTTAACAACAACAATAATAAGTACAGCAAACCACTATCTTCACAGTCAATTAAAAATAGTTTTTGTTTAGCTTCATCATACCTAAAATTTTAAGTATAGAAATGTTTCCTGTGATCACGTACAGAGTGGTACTCTCTGTAACCACTTTCTTCCAAAGTGGTAGAAAGGATGGAAGAAAGGGGTGGAAGGAGGGAGGGAGGCAGGGGGAGAGGTGGGCAGAGGGAGAGAAGGGGTTGAGAAGGATAGAAGGGGAAAGTTAGGAAGGAAGGAGGGAGGGAGGAAGGGAGGGAGGGAGGAGGGAGGGAAAGAGGGAGGGAGGGAAGATATTGAGAAGGAGAGGAGGAAAGAAGATGAGGAGGAAAGGAGAGAGATGGAGGCAGGGAAGGTGGTGGGAAGAAAGAGGGGATTTAATAATTTCAGGGGTTCTTTATCTACATTTGTCAAATACAACTTACTTAGACTCTTCATCTGTGAAAAGGAATCTGAAAAATTTGCCTTTACTAGCTACTCCATAATGATGGATATCCCAGAATTTAAATTTGCTCTGATCAATGTGCTTGTTTTAACCTTCAAATCCATCATAAAGTATCTACAAACATGAACCATTTCTTATATTTTTAGAGCTTTCAGTTACACTGACATTATGTGTGTATATGTATGTGTATATATATATATATACATATATATATTTACATATATATAATTTTATCACCATGTAATTTACATAAACTTAAACCTAGTTATTTGATTATAGATACTGGTTTTGGAGGTGGTCCCATAACTTCATGGTTACCTTTACAACACAATTTCAGTGTTTGAGAAGTCAGGGAACGGGAACATACATAGTTACATCCATAATCCTTCTAATTCACCTAACCAGTAGGAACTTCTACTCTTTCTATGTTTTTAGATTTCCATGTTCACATCTCCATATAAGCATAATCTATATGTCAAATTCTCTATCTAGTTTCCTTTACAAGCGTAGTGCTTTTAGGCTGACCAATATTACAGTGTACCCAGGATTTTTTTTTAAGTCACCAAGTAGCAGTTTATTACTCAGCCATGCCAAAGTTGTCTGTCTGTCCTCTATTGCCTTATATTCAGATTGTTTCAGCTACTGTGACTTTGTACAATAACATATGTACCAGTTGGTTATTTGTACATGCCTGCATTTCCACCAGCTACATAATGAGAAACAAAATTTCTGTTTGCAAAATGTGCTTAGTGTTTATAAAGCTGCCTTTAGAACAAAAAGACCACATACTTCCCTTCCCATGAGCGATGTATTAAAGAATTCACCTCTTTGAGTTTTAGCGAACGCTTGCAATTATCTCTGTTTTGTTCACTCTGCTTCTATAGGGTTTTTTTGTTGTGTTTTGTTTTTAATTTCACTGATAGCTCTGGTTATAGAATATGTTCTGAGTGCTCACTAATATTTCCTGGAACTTTGCATACTAAAGTCAACTCAGACTCACAGTAGTTCAATTTCTTAGAATAGGGTAATATTTGTGTCGTGTGTGTATGTGTGTTATATATATATATATATATATATATATATATATATATATAAACACAGATATATATATGTATATATATATACATATATATATATATATATATAAATCTGCTGTAATGACTATACTTAACCGTTTTCGAGCTAACATTTTTAACAAATAAGAAAATGCTGCACAGAAAGTATCTTCTCTGTGTATATATTCATGTAGTGCCCTTTGCAATTATCCTGCCCGTCTCCAAGTGAAATCAGCTTTTCAGTCTGGCCTTTTTGAGTCCTTTTCTCACAGGTCACACACATCCTGATGACAGTAAGTTTTCCTGTTTCTTCTCATTGGAATGAGTTTGATTTGATTATTTTTCTTCCTGTTTGAAGGGAAGATAGCTTAATGGTTAGTCCTTTAATTGGATGGCTGGGGATAACAGTGGCAAGCACTGACAGCATCCAGAAACAATTCCTCAGAGAGATAACTGTAGCTGGTTTCCTTCCTCCTGTTTCCACCCATGTTACCTCCCAACCCCTCCCTACCACAACTCCTATTACTCTCATACTCCCTCCCCAGAACTTCTCTTCGGCACCCCTCCTTATCCCCCTCCTCTGCACCCCTTTGCATGCATACCTGCCTCCTCAAATACTTCTGAAAATTCCAGCAGACCTATTTCCTCCCAGTTAACACATTTCATGTTGATCTTCTTTTGGACTATCCCATGAGGTACAGACATTCACCCTCCAGTGCTGCACTTCCCTTTACATAGTCATGTAGACAAATAAGGCCCATCACCAATCAGACCAGTAATTCATTTATCCACTTCCTGAGTTCTAATTATGCAAGGCTTTCTTGTTTTGGGTGTTATTTTTTTCAACACTATATCAAAGGAAATGTCACACCATCTTATAAAACTCACATTAGATTCTGTTTGTTGAGCTATGGAAATCCCATGTGACTTGAGCTTGCCACTCTCTGTCATGGTGGTGCTGAATTCTTTGTCATCTTTTGCCAGAGAAAGACAAAGCCTCTGCAAAAACAGGGGCTCATTGATTTGCTTCTGAAGGTGTGCCTGTGTATCATCAATCCAGAGTGTCTGCTGAGAGCAGAAATGTGCTCCCCTTTAGAAAGCTTGGCAGGAGATGAGGTAGAGAAGGAAAGGGTGAGCAGTGGGCCGTGACTGTGAACTCAAGCATTTGTCCACGTTCTTTCTGGTATGTAACTGTTTATTCTCTTTCTTAAAGGTTGATTTATGAAGTCTGACAGGATAGTCTGTAAACTCAACCCAGAGCTACTTGGAGAACAAGAGAAAATGATATATTAAGTCACAGTGGCCCAATTGTTTTGAGATATTAAGTCCCAGACTGCAGCAGGACAAATGAAAACTCATTAGAAGTGAATATTGATGTCCTTCATATCTGAAAATGGGGTTTTGAACAACCGCCAGGAATATCTCTGTTGGTCCCCAAAGCCTGGCTAACCTATGCATGAGTGGTCAGCGTCACTGTGAGAGGCGCCCACTGGCTCTATTCTTGTATTTTACTTTTTGATACTTCCACAAACTCCTCTCAGAACACAGGTTTAAACTTAGCATAAGCTGTCAATGAGTCACACACGGAAGTAATCTACAGTGTTTAATTTTGTGCATGACCAGTTATGCTCACAACATAATTACCTAAGGAGAATGCTTCTTTAAGCTAGTTTATCAGAGGTTAATGGTAAAGATTTCAATATCTACTACAAGAGCTATGATTTTTCTGTTTTTTAAGTATGAAAACAATTTATTACATTCCCATTCACTTGAACCTGATGCAAATGGAGTGAGAACCCTTGCAAGAGAACACAATATACTTTTTATAATTTGAATAAAATTATTTTTGTCTTCTGAACTCTTATTTTATAAGTTTTGAAGAAACGTTAGCTATACTTACTACTATACCCAGCATGTATTTTTCTGGCTTCTGGAAATCTCTGAATAAAGGTGGTCTGCAGCCTTGAAAAACAACAGCCATGATTAGCCATCATCAGCTGAGATCAAAAGCCCAAACACAGAATCTTTCCTGGTTTGGATTTTTGCTTATAACTTTAATGCCTTCCCCGCCCCCTTCATTCTACCATTTATTTAATTATCACTGGAACCCAGGCAATGTCTTCCATTTCCAAATATTTATGTTTTCATGAAGTTACTTGAAAAAGTTAAGAAACTTAGGTCTGACTATTGCACATAATCAGGAACTCCACAGGGGAATGTCTGAGCCTTCATTTCACAGGATTTAGCTTTAGGGTGGTGCTACATAAATTCTCAATATTGCTTGGGTTATCCTGGTGTGACTGTCTAGTGCCATGTTAGTCTATAGAGAAAGCGGGGAGCCCTGTGCATTATTGCATCCTGTGCATTAACTGAGATAAACTACTTGTGAAATATAAACCAACATCTTTGATTTGCATTTCCCTAATGACTAAGGATGTTGAACATTTCTTTAGTTGATTTTCAGCCATTCGATATTCTTCAGGTGAGAACTCTTGGTTTAGCTCTGTATCCCATTTTTAATAGGGTTATTTGGCTCTCTGGATTCTATCTTCTTGAGTTCTTTGTATATATTGGATATTAGCCTTCTGTCGGATGTAGGGTTGATAAAGATCATTTCCCAGTTAGTTGACTGCCACTTTGTCCTTTTGACAGTGTCCTTTGCTTTACAGAAACTTTGCAATTTTATGAGGTCCCATTAGTCAATTCTTGATCGTAGAGCATAAGCTATTGGTGTTCTGTTCAGGAAATTTTCCCCTGTGTCCATATGTTCAAGGTTCTTCCCTAGTTTCTTTTCTGTTAGTTTCAGTGTGTCTGGTTCTATGTGGAGGTCCTTGATCCACTTGGAATTGACCCTGAGATTCCACCTCACACCAGTCAGAATGGCTAAGATCAAAAACACAGGAGACAGCAGGTGTTGGTAAGGATGTGGAGAAAGAGGAACACTCCTCCACTGCTGGTGGGATTGCAAGCTGGTACAACTACTCTGGAAAGCAGTTTGGCGGTTCCTAGGAAACTGGGCATGATACTCCCAGAAGATCCTATTATAACACTCCTGGGCATATACCCAGAGGCTTCCCCTACATGCAATAAGGACAACTGCTCCACTATGTTCATAGCAGCCTTATTTATAATAGCCAGAAGCTGGAAAGAACCCAGATATCCCTCAATGGAGGAATGGATTCAGAAGATGTGGTATATTTACACAATGGAATACTACTCTGCAATTAAAAACAATGAATTCACGAAATTCCTAGGCAAATGGTCAGAACTTGAAAATATCATCCTTAGTGAGGTAACCCAATCACAAAAGAACACACATGGTATGCAAGCACTGATAAGGGGATATTAACCAAGATCTCAGAATACCCAAGACACAATTCACATATCAATAGATTTCCAAGAAAAGGGAAGGGGAGACCCCTGGTCCTGGAAAGACTGGATGTAAGGGAATACCAGGACAGAGAAGTGAGAGGGGGTTGAATGGGGAACAAGGGGAGGGAAGGGGGCTTATGGGACTTTCGGGGAGGGAGGAACTGGGAAAGGGGAAATCATTGGGAATGTAAATAAAAAAAAATATAGAAAATTTAAAAAAAAACATATTCAACTTACCTAAAACACAAATCAAATTTCATTAAAGGAAAATAGAATTTGTCTCACTTTCTATGAAATACTTATGTTTATTAGGTTTAATTATTCCTTGGGTATAACAAAAGTAGCTGTCATCGATGTAAGAACTCTCTACTTTTCTACCTTTATGCTAATCATTTGTAGCACTTTATACTCTTTAATATTCACAACCAACAGAAGGAGCTAATTTATATCCCTTTGTCATTTTGTTTGATGTCAACTGAGAACAGCACAAAATTATGAGGCAGGTATTAAAAGGAATGGCTTAGTACCCTGTGACTCCCTTTTGTTTGGGATTATGCACTCCCCCTTGGCAGCCAAGTTGTTTTTTCACATACACAGATGTGTACACACACCCATCTCCAAAGAAAGCACCTAGCTACATCACAACCATTTTACCTCCAACCATATCTAGTTACATGTATGTATTCCCATCTCTAAACCTTGGCATGAGTTTCTCTGCCACAGTAATAACCCAGTTTTGACAGTTTCTATTTTATTTATACTTTTCTTTATTTTTGCTTAAGTATCTGAACACAAAGACTAGAGGGCCAATCTAGCAAAATCAGACTGACTGACATGGCTCCATGGACAGAAAAAAACTGAATCCTCTAGTGATCTCTGCAGGAGGAATCCATGTTCATCAACCACCCCTTTGCATAAGGGGGAATACATATGACTGAAATCAGATGCCTTTTGAGAAGGGATGTGTTCAATAGAATAAGTTATTTTTATTGTTATCTATCAATCAAAATTATCCAAACTATGGCCCCCAGAATCAAGCCCCTCCTCCCCTTAGATGCCTGTCAAGAGAGCCCAGGCTCTATGTTTGCCAACATTGACTACTGTCCTTCACAGCTAATTGTTAATATTGAAACTGTATCTTTTTTTTAAAATTTAGAATCCTTTTGTCCCAAACATAGTCATCTTGCTTCCTTTCCAAATCGGTGTGAGTCTTTATTTTCAATACTTTGGGTAAGATTCCAAGAACTAGAAAACACATCCCAAGACACTGTCTAACAGTAACAATTATTCTTGCTAGGTCAGATATATATAGCTAGGAATTTCTGAGGTTGGGATTTTAGTACAAGATAAAATAACAATGAAATATATGATGTTTCCATTCTCTGTTTTAGACAAAGATGGTGCTTTCAGCTGGAGGACAAAATTAAAAACATGAAAAAAAAAGTATTGACCTTTAAGTCTTTTTTTTTAATTATTTGTTTTATTTTATTTTTTTTTAATTTACATTCCAAATCATTTCCCCTTTCCCGTTTCCTCACTCCCCGAAAGTCCCATAAGCCCCCTTCCCTCCCTCTTTTCTCCATTCAAACCCCTCTCATTTCTCTGTCCTGGCATTCCCCTACATCCAGTCTTTCCAGGACCAGGGGTCTCTCCTTCCATCTTCTTAGAAATCTATTGATATGCGGATTGTGTCTAGGGTATTCCGAGATTCTGGGTCAATATCCCCTTATCAGTGACTGCATACCATGTGTGTTCTTTTGTGATTGGGTTACCTCACTAAGGATGATATTTTCAAGATCTGACCATTTGCCTAGGAATTTCGTGAATTCATTGTTTTTAATTGCAGAGTAGTATTCCATTGTGTAGATATATCACATCTTCTGAATCCATTCTTCCGTTGAGGGATATCTGGGTTCTTTCCAGCTTCTGGCTATTATAAATAAGGCTGCTATGAACATAGTGGAGCATGTGTCCTTATTGCATGCAGGTAAAGCCTCTGGGTATATGCCCAGGAGTGGTATAGCCGGATCCTCCGGGAGTGTCATGCCCAGTTTTCTGAGAAACCGCCAGACTGCTTTCCAGAGTGGTTGTACCAGCTTGCAATTCCACCAGCAGTGGAGGAGTGTTCCTCTTTCTCCACATCCTCGCCAACAACTGCTGTCTCCTGTGTTTTTGATCTTAGCCATCCTGACTGGTGTGAGATGGAATCTCAGGGTTGTTTTGATTTGCATTTCCCTAATGACTAAAGATGATGAACATCTCTTTAGGTGCTTCTCAGCCATTAGATATTCTTCAGGTGAGAACACTTTGTTTAGCTCTGTACCCCATTTTTTAATAGGGTTACTTGCCTCTCTGGAGTTTAACTTCTTGAGTTCTTTGTATATATTGGATATTAGCCCTCTGTTGGATGTAAGGTTGGTAAAGATCATTTCCCAGTTAGTTGGTTGCCGCTTTGTCTTTTTGACAGTGTCTTTTGCCTTGCAAAAACTTTGTAATTTAATGAGGTCCCATTTGTCTATTCTTGATCTTAGAGCATAAGCTATTGGAGTTCTGTTCAGGAAATTCTCCCCTGTGCCCATATGTTCAAGGTTCTTCCCTAGTTTCCCTTCTATTAGTTTCAGTGTGTCTGGTTTTATGTGGAGATCTTTGATCCACTTAGAATTGAGCTTAGTGCAAGGAGATAAGAATGGGTCAATTTGTATTCTTTTGCATGTTGACCTCCAGCTGAGCCAGCACCATTTGTTGAAAAGGCTATCTTTTTTCCACTGGATGGTTTTAGCTCCTTTGTCAAAGATCAAGTGACCATAGGAGTGTGGATTCATTTCTGGGTCTTCAATTCTGTTCCATTGATCTACATGTCTGTTACTGTACCAATACCATGCGGTTTTTAACACTATTACTCTGTAGTACAGCTTGAGGTCCGGGATACTGATTCCCCCAGAGGTTCTTTTACTCTTGAGAATAGTTTTAGCTATTCTGGGTTTTCTGTTATTCCAGATGAATTTTTGAATTGCTCTTTCTAACTCTATGAAGAATTGAGTTGGGATTTTGATGAGGATTGCATTGAATCTGTGTATTACTTTTGGTAAGATGCTCATTTTTACTATATTAATCTTGCCAATCCATGAGCATGGCAGATTTTTCCATCTTCTGAGGTCTTCTTCAATTTCTCTCTTCAGAGACTTGAAGTTCTTGTCATACAGATCTTTCACTTGTTTGGTTAGAGTCACGCCAAGATACTTAATATGGTTTGTGGCTATTGTGAGGGGTATTATTTCTCTTACTTCTCTCTCAGCCTGCTTATCCTTTGAGTATAGGAAGGCTTCTGACTTGCTTGAGTTGATTTTATATCCGGCCACTTTGCTGAAGTCGTTTATCAGCTGTAGGAGTTCTCTGGTGGAGTTCTTTGGGTCGCTTATGTATACTATCATATCGTCTGCAAATAGTGATAGTTTGACTTCTTCCTTTCCAATTTGTATCCCTTTGACCTCTTTTTGTTGTCTAATTGCTCTAGCTAGAACTTCAAGTACTATATTGAAAAGATATGGAGAGAGAGGGCAGCCTTGTCTAGTTCCTAATTTTAGTGGGATTGCTTCAAGTTTCTCTCTATTTAGATTGATGTTGGCTACTGGTTTGCTGTAAATTGCTTTTACTATGTTTAGATATGGGCCTTGAATTCCTGATCTTTCCAAGACCTTTAGCATGAAAGGATGCTGAATTTTGTCAAATGCTTTCTCAGCATCTAATGAGATGACCATGTGGTTTTTTTCTTTGAGATTGTTTATGTAGTGGATTACATTGATGGATTTCCTTATATTGAACCATCCCTGCATCCCTGGGATGAAGCCTACTTGATCGTGGTGAATGATCGTTTTGATGTGTTCTTGGATTCGGTTGGCAAGAATTTTATTGAGTATTTTTGCATCGATATTCATAAGAGAAATTGGCCTGAGATTCTCTTTCTTTGTCGGATCTTTGTGTGCTTTTGGTATTAGTGTAATTGTGGCTTCATAGAACGAGTTGGGTAGTATTCCTTCTGTTTCTATTTTGTGGAACAGTTTGAAGAGTATTGGTGTTAGGTCTTCTTTGAAGGTCTGATAGAATTCTGCACTAAAACCATCTGGACCTGTGCTTTTTTTGGTTGGAAGACTTCCAATGACAACTTCTATTTCTTCAGGGCTTATAGGACGGTTTAGATGGTCTATTTGATCCTGATTTAATTTTGGTACTTGGTATCTGTTAAGGAAATTGTCCATTTCCTCAAGATTTTCTAGTTGTGTTGAATACAGGTTTTTGTAGTAGGATCTGATGATTTTTTGAATTTCCTCAGTTTCTGTTGTTATCTCTCCCTTTTCGTTTCTGATTTTATTAATTTGGATACTATCTCTGTGCTCTCTGGTTAGTCTGGCTAAGGGCTTATCTATCTTGTTGATTTTCTCAAAGAACCAACTCCTCATTTTGTTGATTCTTTGTATGGTTTTATTTGTTTCTACTTGATTGATTTCAGCCCTGAGTTTGATGATTTCCTGCCTTCTACTCCTCTTTGGTGTATTTGCTTCTTTTTGTTCCAGGGCTTTCAGGTGTGCCATTAAGCTGTTAGTGTATGCTGTCTCCCGTTTCTTTTTGGCGGCACTCAGGGCTATGAATTTTCCTCTTAGCACTGCTTTCATTGTGTCCCATAAATTAGGGTATGTTGTGCCTTCATTTTCATTAACTTTCAAAAAGTCTTTGATTTCTTTCTTTATTTCCACCCTTTAAGTCTTATAAGCATACTTTTAGAGGGCATTAGGAAAATGGTTGATGAAAGTAAATGATTTCTTCCCATTGTACATCACAAGTGTAGTACAGAATGAGTGGAATAGACTCATACAAAATTAATTTTATATAGTGACTTTATAGTTAATATAATAGCTAAGCTACCCAAATTTCTCTCAATGATTGGAGTCTCTGAGTTTTTGTTTCCTGACAGCTTTCTTTCACATAAAGTTTTTCCAGTTTCTGCCTTCCACACAGGTGAAGTGTTGTGGAGAGGCATTGTTTCCAAGCAGATGTTGAAAGACTCTTCATAGACATTAGCTTGGTAACTCCAGTGCGCTGGTTTCAACTATCAGCTTAGAATGAATCTCATGTTCATACCACTGGTGGGCTGGGTATGGGACAATTAATGTAAACCAAGGTACCACACCACAAGAAAAATAAGTTTGTTTTTTAAGCCATTAGGTATGCCAGGGAGGATGAGGTGGTTCTGAAGAGTTAAACCATGATGGTATGATAACCTTAACCTAACTCCCCTTCTCACTTTTTGTGTGGCTTTGAAGTCAACCGCTAAACTGATAAAAACTTTGTTTTCTTCTCTGTAACAGAAAAATAATTGTTATTCAACAGGAATGGATGAGATATTATTTGTGAGGATTAAAAAAATATTCCCTAGCTATTTCAAAGTCTATATTAAATACTGCTTTGTTTTGTTCTGTCTTTCTGATGAGATGCCACGTGTGGAAAAATTAAATGACCATTTCAAGGCAAACATCTTGCAGGAGTGTGAGCCTAAAGCTTTTGTAAACAATGACCATCCTGCCATTTTATGTAGCCAATGATGTCTCCCACTGGTAAATGGGTCTCTAGGTTTTACTCATGATGCCTTCCATATACAGTGGTTCTTTGCGGATAATGGAAATCACTTTACTTGTCAAGGAATGAAGAACACTTCATTTAGGACACACACCTTGAGCACAATATTCTGATGGCCATTGAATATAAATTTGCCTAACACAAAGCAAAACATCTTTGTTGATGACAATAACACTCTTGCAATATGTCTGGCTGAAACTTTATGCCATTACTTTACATTCCCACTTATGATCTTACAACATGTTTTTCATTCTGGATGATGATGATGATGATGATGATGATGATGATGATGGATGACAAATGGCTTGATTATATCAAATATTCTTGGAAAAATTTGGTAAATTTACAGGAGTACTTAAGATTATTCTCACGAATTAAGCAGTATTCCCTATAAACCTTATCAAAGCAAAGAAACATTACAATGTATGGTCTCTTGTATTAGTTAAAATACTAGTTTAAATGCTAGGATTTAGAACAAGTGTAATTTTTATACATATGTATGCATGGCATGCATGTGTACATGCACAGGTATTGATGAGAGGATTCACTTGTCTGTGAGTCCCTGCCTATACAACTGGCACATGGGTTGAAGCTTGGGGATGATAGCAGGTTTCTTTCTTCTCTCTCCACCCTCTAAATTAAGGTCTCTCATTGAAATCAGATATTCCAAAGTCCCCTGCTTTCTCACAAGTCATAGTATTTTAGACATGCCACTCATCAACACCTTTACTTCTTTCATATGGGTTTAAGATACCAAAACTACAGTTCCTTTGCCCATGCAGCAAACAATATACTCCTAAGCCATCTCCCTTGCCCTGAATAATGAATTTTCTGGGGCGTATTTGAAATTCAAACTTTGTTTTAAGTATCTCTGTTTCTATGCATAAACAAGATATATTCAGCTTTTAGCAGAGAAATACCTCTTTGTGGTCAAGGTTGGTAAATTCAAACACTGCTATCTGTACACGGTGCTGAGAATGAGTGGAGGCTAAGTGTTCAGTCCTATACAAGACATCTGGGCTTCTTCCTCTACTGTTCATGGAACATGGAGAAAGAGGGAAGAGAAGGAGCACACGAGACAGAGAAAGGGAGAAAAGATTTCAAGTGCCAATTTCTAAGCGTGGCACAGCTACTGAAACCATGAACTTACAAACCACCAACAGTTTTGGTTACATGCATTGGGCATATGTAAGACTAGACCCGTCTGGAATAAACAGAGAGCATGATAGTTAATATCATGCAAAGATTTTGTAGAGGACTCCCATTGGGTTTTCAGCACCCATTTCAAGTGGATCACAACTATAACTCTAGCTCCAGGGAGATCCAATGCCTGGGGCTTCAGCACTTGTATAGGCATACATAATTCAAAATTGACAATAGAGTTTATGTAATTTTTTTTTACAAAGCTGTTGATAGTATCTGGGAGATGTCATTCTCTTATCTTAGTACCCACTGCTGATACCACCAGATCTATCAGATCATTCCAGTACTGTTGATCACAACGGTGGACCTAGTTAAACATACATAGACACAGAGATGAGATTTGCAGGAAGTAGGCAAAGAGTAGATGGGATGCAATGATAACTGACAGGTTATGAGCAACAGTGTTTAGGGTGCATTATATTATTCTATATTTTTCAAAGAACAAACTTAAATTAAAAAACAAGAATATTTTCCTATGGGGTTTCCATCCCTTTCAGCTTCTTCGATCCTTCCCCTAAATCTTCCATAGTGGTCCTCGGCCCCAGTCCAATGGTTGGCTACAAGTATATGCATCTGTGTATGATATCTGTGTATGCATATGAAGTATATGCTTCAGTCAACTAATGATAGAGCCTCTCAGAGGACAGCCAGGCTTCTATCTTCAAATACAATATGGCATCAGTAAAATAGTGTCAGGTTTGATGCCAGTCCATTGGATAGATCCCAAGTTGGTCAGGTCACTTGATGGCTTTTTTGCACTCTCAGTTCTATTTTTGTCCCTATATTTTTAGATAGCAACAATTCTTGGTCAAAAATTTTGAAGGTAGTTTGGTGACTCTAGCCCTCTACTGACTGATATCTACTGAATGTGGTCTCTTCAGGTTCCATATCCCCACTGTTGGGCATTTCGGTTAGTCATTCATATTGAGTCCTGGAAGCCAACACCATTGGAAGACCAACAATTGCCCAACCTATTAGCATTTTAACATACATACCAGGGTAATGGCATGACTGAAATTTCAAGTCATGCAAAGCAAACAAAAAGATCAATGGAGATTTCTGTTAGAAGAAATAAAGGCCAATTTACAAAAAAAAAAAGAATGCAATAAAAAGATGATTTTGTAATAATAATAATAATAATAATAATAATAATAATTTTGACCTTGAAGATCTATATTGAAAATCTCGAGTTGAAGTTGAAGAGGCCTAGATAAAGCAAAATTTTAGACACGTGCTGCTTCTTTGCCTCTTTGCTGCTCTAAAGAAACTGAAGAGTCCTGGAATATTGTGGAGAACACTTTTCTATGTTTGCCAAGCCTTGTTTAAGGAATACTCTCAGAACTATGTGAAGATTTGAGATTTATTCCCTGAAAAAAAGTGGGGAAAACTGATAAAGTAAAATTAGGAAAATAAATGGTAGTTGGTTGAGATCCAAAAGACCAAGGGTAAAATCCTGGTATCGGGGCCTGATTGAGAGCAGAGGAGATGGATAAAGATTGGGACTCACTATATTCATGAATTGGGTGTAGAGAAGGCACCATCCTACCAAGGTGTATATATATATCAAGGGTATGGGTTAGGCAAGCAAATGCACATTGTCCAAGCTCCATTGGGAAGTGTTGTTCAGACTGTTGGGGCCTGATGCTGAGATAAAGCCTGAGAGAGCCCATTGTGGGAACATCTGTTCCTTTTCTTACTCTTGAATAAATCAGAGAACTTCACAGAGACATCAGTGAGTTTAAAAAAGTCAGTCTGAAAGATTTTTATTTGTATGCATGTGTATGTGTGAGAACCTTAGTGTATGGATGTGCACTGTGTGCATGTAGAGGCCTGAATGCACCAGAAGAGGAAGGAATTTGATGCCCTGAAACCTGACTTGCAAGTGGCTGTGAATTGGATGTGGGCTCTGATAACCAAACCTGGATCTCAGCAAGTGCAGCAAATGCTCTGAACCAATGAGTCTTCCCCACAGCCCCCAAAGTCACCTTTAAAATGCCTCAAAGAGGAATTTGGAAAGAGATCTGCCAGGGAAGCCTATTAAAGTTACCATCACTGTAGGAAAATGTTCTTTTGTTGCAGGTACCTAGGGAGCTTTCACAGCCACATGATGAGGGCTGCAAGAAAGCCACTAGGACCATTGTGGCAGTCAGGATACATCTGAAAGAGAAGATGCTTCTCTTCATCTCAGCTGAATTACAAACACCTTCCTGTTTCCTAAGATTTTCACATAGGACTGTGCAGAGATGAAAATTCTGGAAAATACTGACCAGACTCAGCCACCCTGACATAATATGGTCTCTTTAAAGAATCTGGTTTCTTCTAGCATAAGTAAACAATTCGAGAATAAGTTTGTGACCAGTGCTCAGTTTCACTTCTCTAATACACTTGACTACTCTCTGAATGGTAATTCCAGTGTCCACATTGTGCAAAATGTAAAACATCTGGGTCATACGTCACAGGTCCATAGTCTAAAAAGAGGATATACACAGGTGCAGCCGAGAGCCTGGTGTGGAAGTATAATGGAGAGCTCTGAATCTTACACACATAAAAAAATCACAAAGAGACAGCCTTCTCTCTGGATGCAGTGGCAATCATGAAAAACCCAGCACAACAAAATGGCAGCCACTACAGTGTCAAGGACAGGTGAAAATTAGCTTGGCCTTTAGAAAAATGGTATAGGTGTTGTTGCTTGAAAGCAGAAAATAGTTCTGTGTGACCAACTATTGTTTTAAATCATGAGCAGGTAGGTGACATGGATAACAGACATTTCCCTATGTGTACTCATATTGTGACATTATCTACAAACCTAAGATTTAAAATCAATAGAGAGGCCCGTCACCACATAAGCACAAGTGTGTGCACATCTGCATATGTATGTGTGTGCATGTAACACTTTTGAAACACAGCAAAGAATTAATCCTGATGTTTGAAGCAAAATTGATGGAATTTAAGTTTGTTGTGTAGTATAAGATAATTTTGACACAAACCGAGGTAATCCACATCCTCTACCAAGTTGGAAACTCCTGGAAGTCAGCCTTAATGTAGAATTCTGAATGACAGAAAGTGAAGGGTGAATCAGTACAAAAAGAGAGGTTGAAAAGGAAGAAGTTCTGGACTCCCAACCCAAAAGCAGGGTTGTGGTTCCCATCACACATCTTAGCCATAGAAGAGCGTGAAATTTTCAAGCAAAGAAAACAAAAGAAGTTAGAAATACTAATTACTTCAATCAACCACTACAAGTTTTGAAATATCACAATGAGTTCTTTTAGTAAAATGCATGCTAATTAGATGTATATTTCAAAATTGGCTAATTCCAACATTTTCAATAACATGAATGTTGTGGATGATTGTTAACTAAAGTAAATCAAACCCAGAAAGACAAGTACCATCATTCCACAGCATTCCAGAAACAAGTGAAAATGTTGTAGATAAGAGAAAGAAAAACTCAACAATGGTCTCAAGCTGCAGATAGATGATGACATATCAGTAAATACTCTACACAGTGTGTGTCAAAATGACTGGAAGAGTATAAAATTCCAAACATATACAATAAATAATAGTTGAAAAGATGCAAATTTGTACTGCCCTGATTTGATTAGTTTGTATTTCACACCTGTCTTGGGTTATCATAATGTTCTTTGTAAAGTTGTATAAACATTGTGTCTTTAAAACATAAAGAAATCTGTTTAAAATGAAAAACACTGTGTCTAAGTCTGAGATGGAAATCTTGAAAAGCTATAATTATTTTAAAGTTGATGATGAAACAATTCAAAGGACACCTTGTAGCCTGCCTTATGTTCCTTTTTGGGTCCAATATGAGTGTTGTGGGGCCAGAGCCTCACAGACATTGTTACAGGGCACAAATGTTTTAAGTCTTGTAAGTTCTTGTAGCATATACTGTAATGCCCTAGTTTCTAAAGTGCAAATCTAACTGCCTGAAGGGTTTCTGGCTATGGGGTTTTGTTTACCCCGAGGCCACACTATGACTTCTATAAACTACAAGCTAACTGGTCTTCCTGGACCTTTTCGTTGTTAAAAATAAAGTACCAAACTTTGTGATTACATTGGTATAAAACAAGTTAAAATATGATGAATTTCCAGAATTCAGTACACATTAAAGTCCAAAGTATCTGTCTTGAAGGCTCCTCTGCAATTGCATGACTGCATACAAGGCAGTGACCATGTCTATTGGCTAGCCCCATCAAAGCCAATAATGCAAGTGACCCCTGTGCCCTCATTCAGCCTTGAGAATAAGCTGTATATATATTTGAATATTTACCTGAATAATACAGGCATATATCTTCTGCAGTCAATTAATTTATTAGGGATTTCCCCTCATCTGTGTGTGTGTGTGTGTGTGTGTGTGTGTGTGTGTGTGTGTGTATGGTAAAGAAACCCTTAAAAAGTGGCCATTAAAATTAGATGTTTTTAACAAATAGGATATTCCTCACAGTTTAGATCTCAGAAATCAACAACACACTCACACAGCAAAGTGTGTGAAACAACAAGCAAAGTGAGTGAAAACTGGGTAAAGAAGGTCATTTAAAAATGAATTGTCCATAAACACCAAGCAACATAAACATCAGCAGTGAAAAACATACTCTATTCTAAAATAAACATGGAAACCTCTTCTCCTCAAATCAGAAGATATGTACGCAAAGAAGATGGGGAATACAGAGGCAACATGAATTCATAGTTTTGGTCTACCTGGGGCTCTTCAGCCCTAACATATGTAGATATTCAAGGTCAACAGCACTGTCACAAAATAGCTTTTGTATTTCATTTTTTCTAGGTCATTCTTAGTAGAAAAGTAACAACATGCATACATAGGCACACACACAAGGATGGAGGGGATAGAGAGACAAAGAGAGAGACAGAGAGACAGAGACAGCAAAGGAAACAGTTACACAGTCTAAACCTCTGCTATTGTGTCAATGGACATCACTGTACTTAAAAAAATGTGCACATTTTCTTATATTTTCAGGAATGTGTTTATTTTATATAATTTTTTTTCTATTGTACTGAAAAAAATATCAAATAACCAATCCTGCTCATTTGTTAAACTGTTTTAGTATAAATGTATGAAATATTACTGGGACATGATAAAATACTTTCATGGATTATTTGTGAGCATTAAAAAAAAAGAACAAGATGTAACTACAAACAAACCTGAGCTGTACTCCAAAACCCTAACTTGAAAAAAAAATTAACAATTAACATAAAGTCACGTATTTCAGATTTATTATTTTGGATTGTATAACAATAAGTAAAATATAGTTGAGTGACCACCTGGGTCTCAAGAAGACACCTATGCAGACATGCAAGGCAGCTGAATCATGGAGTGCACTATAGTGAGTAACCCACCCTGCAGGGAGTACCCCCATTGTAGGGAGTATCCACCCCCTGTAGGGAGTACCCCACTGTAGAGAGTACCCCCACTGTAGGGAGCTCCCTCACCATAGGGAGTTTCTGTCAATGTAGCAATTACCCCCAGATGCCAGCACTCAAGTCCCTGTAACTTCTTGTGCAGAGTATGGGTCACATGTGGGCATGGTCAGCTTGTGAGGCACCCACAGGTATTCATTCAGTTTGTCAGGTGTGGATGTTCCAAACAACTCAAAGACCTGTGATCTTACCTTAGACATTATAACAAGAACTCAGCTTAATGCTCAGAGCATATTCCTTCATTTTGCCCAAAGCAAATGCAACATATCTACTCATTAAATATTCTGAATTTGGCCAAAAGAAATAATTTGTAGGTCTAGGTCATTGGGCACCTATGGATTTTATGGGGTTATTTTTGTTTGTTTTTTTCTTTCTTGCTATCATGGCATGGCCTTCACTGATTAATTGACATGTCTTAAAAGAGATAATCATTTTAATGAATATGTAAAGAATTGATATAAACATCTATTTTTTCTAACGAGTTTTCTTTGGAATTTCTAATTCTCTGTGATAATATTTTTAAATTTTTTTTTGAACAAGGCCATACCTACCACCCGATGTTTCTCTGGCTATGAAACTCTTAACCCTCTGCCTTCATTTTCAGAAGGCCGTGTCTTGCCACGTTTGACTCTCTCTCTCTCTCTCTCTCTCTCTCTCTCTTCCTTTTTAAAAATATTTACATTTTCACTTTGACTTGAAGAACTGGATTGGTATGTATGAATGTTCATCTTGTAACTGTGTCTATAGTAACTTTCAGGAACTTCTTCTCTCCCTGAATCATGTGTGTCTGGAGTATCAAACTTGGGTCTTCAGCCTTGGTGTCAGTCCCAGTTCTTAGAAGACCCTCCTGCCAGCTCTCTTGTATAAATATTTATGGCTGCTCTCTGCTATTTACAACAAATTAAAAAGTTGGTTTAGTTGTTGTTTTGGGAGGGTTGCTTTGTTTTTTGTTTTTCCGCCCCAGAACAATATAGACTACCCATAACAAGTGTTGAACATTTCAGTAAAAGCTAAATTGATTTTAATAGCAGATGTGTTGCTTTATCAGTCAGTCCTCAATTTCTGTAGAAATGCCACATTGTGAGAATCCTCGGAGACAGATACAATTGGATATTATGAAAAATAATAATCAGTAAAAATGATTCTCTATATTCAAATGCTGAATAAGAAAGCCCAGAGCAAGCATCATGTGTTCCTTGACACTGGTATACTCTGGATGTGTGTCTTCCTCAAATTCACCTATGAAATGTAAGTCTGAATTCAGCAATATAAGAAGCAGGGTCTTTGAGAAGTGAGTTTGTCAGGGGCTAAAGGCTCTTACAAAAGCCTGGCAGAGAGGTAAGCCTGTCTGCGTACAAGGGCACTTCATAAAATGAAACATGGCTGTCATCAGGCATGGAGCATGTTGATGCCCTGACCTTACTCTTCTGCTTCCATTGAACACAGAATTCTGTCCTTCAAGAACCCTCCAGTCTAATACACTTTGTTGAAGCTGAGGATTTGGAGACAACAGGACTCCTATGTCGTTTTCCATCCAGAAGTGAATCATCTTCTCAATATAGAATAGTGCTTAAAGTAGAATTTTCTTCTGAGTTTCAGCACCTGTTCTTCTTTGTTTGCAGATACAGTGAGAGGCATTCTACTAAAGACTATTTTGAAATTTGGACGAAGATATAAATATTTAATAATGGAAATTTTATTCTAATATTTATTTTAATTGATGGAAGTACCAGATGCATACATATAGGCTGCAGGGTTTGATAGCTGAGGTTGGAAAGTTGAGCTCTCATCCTTATGATTCTGTATCAAATGCACTTCACCTGAGGAGGCATCTTCAGAGATCCTGAAGGTTATAAAATTAACATTACCATGGCACTGTTCAAAAGATTTAAACTTGAAGATGTACAGAGAGAAAACAGAGAACATGATATTTAACTAACTCTTGAAGGCAAAAGTTTTGACTAAAAGAAAGCAAATGATAAATATAATACAGATAGACTTATGGGAGTACACAAACAGTAGAAATATAATCTAGATAGAGTTGATGTAGCACATACACCATAGAAAATAATAGACCCTCCCTATGTTGGCCAAAAATAAAGTTGTACCACTATTTCAAGTCTTTCCAGTGAAGAGTGGGACAGTGGACATAATTAATTTCAAGAGTCACAGATGCCAAGTCAGGAAGGGCCACTTTGGCACACTTCAAAATCCAGGCCATCTCTAATTTCTCTGGGCTTCACTCTCTATTGCTCCAGTCCTGCCATGAAGCTGTTGTCTGCCTTGCAGCTGATCTCCATACTGAACTAACTCTCATGTCAGCACATTCTCTATTTCTTTTTGTCCTCTTCCTCCTCCTAACAGCTGTCAAGAGTATATGGGGTTGTTTGTTTGTTTTTAGACTCTAATTGATTGAGTAGTTACTTCTCTGCTGCTGAAATAAAATGCTCTCTGATGGAGGCAACTTAAGAAAGAAAGGGTTGCTCTTGACTTAGGACCCATCACTAAAGGGAAGCATGGCCTAGTGTAAGGCTGTCTGAGAGCTCATATCCTCAAGTGCAAACAGGAACCAGAGAGAGTGAACCCAAAACAGTGTTGTAATCTCAAAGCCTGCACACCAGTGGCATGCTTTCTACAACACAGCAGAGATACCTACACTTCCTACAACAGCTCTTCCAACTGGAGCCTCAGTCAAATGCCTCATGATCTTGGGCATTTCTCACACTTTTACATTCTGTTTCCTAGTGCATACCACACAGCACTTATTCTACATACTCAATCATTAAGAGTTCCCTCGCAGGATAGTTTTAACTTCCCCATGACTTAACATGATGCTTGCATTTAATATCTACAAAATTTACTTATCTTGTAGTCAACATATTTAGTTACTAATAGCAAATTTTGTTTAAGAGCATTAATAGTGAATGCTAACAACTTTAGTTTCACACCAAACTGCAGTCAGACTAGAACTGTGTTCTCTTCTGGATGTAAGTATGGTGGGCAGCCTGGAATCTCACAGGTCATTAATTCATTTACATGTCATTTGTACTAAAAAATAATATGTTTTCTCTAAGTTCTAAGCATCACAATCAATTTTTGGAAGATTTGACTAGCTAAAACAAGTTTGGAATATGAAAATGTTGTATAAATTCTGGCAGGATATATTTATTTTTTAAGATTGGGAGAAAAACTGCCAAATGTGACCCATCTGCTCAAACATGAGTTATTCAGTATTAATGGCCTGGACCACTGGGAGGTTTCATTTAATTAGTTTCATGGATAGTACACCAGGTAACAACAATTATCCCCACTCTTATCCCAGCAGTGAGGCTACTGAAGATTAGTTCAATTTGTGTTCAGAATATGATTTGAATGGATTCTAAGAGCCAGGCAGTCTGAACAGTACTATTCTAATGATTGCAGTGAAACAATCAAACCAATAATCATGAAAACCAGAGACAGCCTGTGTGGGGACAGAGCAGACCAGGAGTGCTGCTGGCATTATCCATCCTGGAGTCTTTGTTCTAATGCACATTGGGTCATTGCCAGTGGAAACAAAGTGAGGGAAGCAAAGGCACTGGGATAGACTTGGACCATCTTCATTATGTCATAGATATGTATATAGATAAAATATTTATTTGCTTCATAATATAAAGTGCAAATATATGGTTATACACTATGGATGTCTACTGTTCTTAATAAGTAGTAAATATTGCTTAAACTCCCAAACAAATTATTTTACATTTTATTAAATATACATTTTCCTTACATAGTGTTGATACATGATATCTGTACTGTACGAAAATAGTTAACTTTCCTTTCCATGTAGATAATGTAATTAAGGAGAATAATCTGATATATAGGTTGATAAAATAGTGCTCTGAGAAAGGACTCTAAGAGAACACTGTAACAGGAAATGTAAAAAGCAATCCATGCTGTGGCTGCAGTGGCTGGCCAGCCTACTCTTATCTTTTGTGGACTATCTGATGCAGAGCTCTGAAATCTCTCCACTTGACTCAAGTTCCCACTGTTGGGTGGGTCGCTACCACACTATCTCCAGGCTTCTAAATTTCCATGGTCTTTTGGGGTACACTTCTTGCAAACCAAAGCTTTGCCACCATACCTTTTTCTCTGGAATCCAGTTGAGTCACCATGTGAAGGAAAATACCACACAAATTTTGTTCAGAATCAACAGGTTGCTCCATCACTGGGCATAACCACTAGCATCCTAATTATGTAAGGCATTTTTATAAATCCTCTGGTGGTGAATCCAAGCCTGTATCTCTTTCCTGTCTCCCCTTTTCCTCTCCCTGACCTGGAAGGAAGTTCCACCTACTCCTCGCACAGAGATTGCTCCCCTGAAATCTTTATATCTAAGGGTAAGGTTCTGCCACAGTAGACATTTCTTCAACTCAAAACTCAAAAGTTTCCCCATATTTTGTCATTATAAAATCTAATATAAATTACATTTTTAAGTTTTGGAAAAATCTTGGCAGTTATGTATGTTCTTCTGGTTGCCGGTTTGTATAGCATGTACTGAATTGGGTTTATTACTGGTTTTTTCTCACATAAATTTAAATTTATTTCAGATAGTTGTTGTTATAAAGCTTATAGATTTAAAAAGTTCCAAGATAGAATTGTGTATATCCTAATATCATAAACAAATGCTGCTAATTTAGCCGAAACAGAATGAATAGAAGTCAAGAAGGATTTCAACTACACAAGCAGTTCTTCCCTATTCTGCTAGGATGCTAGAATATGATCATACACAAAAATATTTATGTATTAGCTTATATTTTTGAGTAGTGTTAGGTTCTAAGCATGTCTTCTCACATATTCAGATGCATATACTATCAGCATGTTCCACCAAAACAGTTCATTAGAATGTGCACGTGTAAGTAACAAGCCCAAAGATCAATGCTCAATATCTGCCTAAGTTGCTCTCCACTATAATATTTAAGACAGGATCTCTTTCTGAAGGTGGAGTTAGGTGGTTCATCGGGGCTTGCTTACCTATTAATTCCATGGTTCCTCCTATCTATCCCAGACACTTGGGTTGTAGGTACACATCCCTATACCTTGCTATTTGCCAGGGTTTTGGTGTGCCAAACTTCAGTCTCTATTATTACATAGCAGGAATTTTACTAGCTAAGTCATCTCCCAGAGTCAGGAAATATGTTTCTTTTCAAAAGGAGGTTGTGGAAGCACATGACAAGCCTCACAGTGTGCAGTCTGTGTTAGGACTCACTTTTGCCTTTTACAGTACAGAAATCTGAAAAAATGAATGGCACACGCCATAGTTATTCATTACTGGTTGATTGTCATGTGTTATCAGTGGACCCTGGGATAGAACAGCTCTACCGGAAAAGGAAAGAAGAGACTTCATACTTAATTGTATTGAAAATGCTGTGCTTTTTATACATGAACAAAAAAGAAAAAATCATATGATAAAAAAGAAAAACCTGTGATAAAGAAAATAAAGTTTTCTCTGGCTTCTGAAACGGAGTCTTTTCAAGTTTGAATGAATATTCTTTAGGATTTTATCTTGATGACGTATTAATGATTATGATCACTAGCTCTGTCAAAATGTATAAACCTAAATTGGCCACAGTACCCCAATGCCAGTCTGAGTGTTACCATGACTGTAATTTTACATAACATTAATATTTAGATTATAGACTTATATTAAGCAAGTTACCTTCTTTTTTATTTTATTTGAAAAAATATATTTATTATTTTTATTGTGGTGTGGGATGGGAAGTATTGTGTATGTGTGTATATCTAAGTGTGTGTGCAGGGTGTGTGTGTATACGTGTTTGAGTATGTGTGGTGTGTATGTGAATAAGAATGCATGCATATGTGTGTGGGGTGTGTGTATGTGTGTGGGGTCTGTTTGTATACACATATGTTGGATTTGGTGTGTGTTTGTATATGTGTGTGGGTTGTATGTATGTATGTGGGGTGTGTGTATGTTTGTGTATATCTGTGTGTGTGAGTGTATGGGTTGTGTGTGCATATGTTGTGGGGATATAAGTTTGTGTATATGTATTCGGGTTGTATGAGTGTATGTATGTATGGGTGCGTGAGTGTGTGGGTTGTGTGTGTGTATGTTGTGGTGGTGTCTGTTTATGTGTATATTTTGGGGGATGTGTATGTGTATGGTGTGGGTGTAGGTGTGTGTATATACATGAGTGTGCATACTACAATTATGTGTAGAGATCAGAAGAGAAGTTTTGGAAGATACCTCTTTCCTCCACCTTGTGTTCTTGCAATGGGATTCAGGTTTTCTGGATTATACAGCAAGCATTTTCAAATGCTGGGGTATTTCACTGGCCCTGATACACATTACATTTTTCTTATACTCCAGCTGCGTTTAATCTAATTAGGTAAAAATTCAATGACAGAGGCCTTTCTAAAGTCCCAGAATATCTTAGCATTTAAGCTACAGACACTATTGTTCCTAGGTAGCCAGTTTATCTGCCTACTTCACAGATGTTTACAATCCAAATTCCATAGTTGTCTAAGATATTTTCTTCAAATAAACCTATAGTTTCTGCATCTCTGGGACAATGAACTGATATGTGGGCCATGTGATTTTATGATGCCATTCCTTTCCTCTGATCACTTATCTAGTACATGTGAAACGTACCAAGACCTTTTATTACATTATGATTACAAGAGTTTATATGTCTGTGGCATGTCCAGAATAGAAGAAGGAATGAATATAGAGTGTTAGATGTATATTTAATTTTATTCTCAATATTCAGGGCATGTGCCCTATTCTAATACCTACTTAAAATCTTACCCAGGGAAACACCATCTCAATGGGACAGAGACCATATTCTCCTGAGGACATATATCATAAAATCATCCATCCTTGATGTCTATTCAAGCTTCTATGAACAAATTTGGTATCTTCTGTCACCCAAGTAATATAAGAAAAAAGATGTATTTGTCCTCCCACCTGCGACCTTCTTTCTAATATAAAATTACAACTTTTCAGAGCACAGCAGGTTGTTTGGGTCTTGAAAGCCTGAGACAAGCTGTTCTTTGTAGATGTGCATGGATCCTGTGCTTGCAGCATGTAAAACCTAGACACAACTGTGCTTTCATACAGATGAAGAATGGAATAACTTCAAAGTGTTTTGAAGTAAGTATTGGTTTTCTAGGGCATTTGGTGAAAAATGAGTATTCCCTGAGTAGGAAGTGGGGCATGTTCAAACTGCACATTAAGGATCAGGAAGTGAAAACATTTGAAGATTCATATAGCCTCCAGTGGGCTACATGTTCTACTTCTTCCAAATTGAATAGTAAAAAAAAAAATGATTAATCAAGGCCAAATTCTTACTTTATACTGTTAGGACCTGCTTCAGTTTTGTTTTGCTGTATTTTAGACCCAAGGACTTTTCTCATAAGACAGTTAATGGTGGTCTCAAGAATCATTTTCCTCCAAGGAAAAGAAAGAGAAGGAAGTAGAGGTTAGCAGGCCTGAGGTGACATCTGAAGACATTGCTGAGTGCCTTAACAGTATATGATGCATCCTATAGGTAGGTTTTCCTTCCAGGGCACCAGGAACTTTGATTGCACTGATTCTCTTATCCTCCTGCTTCTCAGTTGACCTCCTCTTGCTCCCTTCCTTCCTCATGCAGTCTCATTTCTACTTTTATACATGTAAGTATTCCAGGATATTATTGAGACAATGGTGCAATGGGTATGACTTTTTGCTAGGAAAGCATAAAGAAATAAATGACTTCATAGCCCTATAACCCATACAAAAGTCATATGTATCTGTGTGGGTCTATATCCTTAACCTGAAGACAGGCTAACGGAGACAAGAGAATTGTTAGAAAATTTGGGACAGCTGCCTTTGGACGAAAATGTCACACCTCAGCTACAATGAAAGACTATGTTTCCAGGGAATGAGAAAAGAGAAGGTAGATCTGGACAACTGATGTCCCCCCTCTGGTCTCTGTCACATATATATCCACACATATATGTGAATACATACACATACCCATTGTCTTAGTTAGGGTTTCTATTATTGTAATGAAGCACCATGACCAAATGCATGGAGGGATGCTTCTATTGGATCACTCCTGTGGCATGCTCAGCCTTCTTTATCACAGAACCTAGGACCACCAGTTCACAAGTGGCACTATTCACAATGATCTGGACCCTTCCTTTCAATCACTAATTAAGAAAATGCCCTACAGGCCTGCCTATAGCTCAATAACATGAAGGCAATTTCTTAATTGAGTTTCCCTTCTCTCAGAAGATTTTAGCTTGGGTCTAGTTGATTTAAAACTATCCAGCACAACTAACTTGTCAATGTCACGCACACACACACACACACACAGACACACACACACAGAGACACACACACAGCCCATACACACACTCTCTCTCTACCATTAAGCCACAATCCTTATTTTCTCATGCACCTCAAAATTTTACATTAAAAACAAAAACTTTTAATAAAAGCCCCTTAGTCTTTACAAATTCAAACACTTTAAAAGTTCAGTCTCTTTAATATATAGAGGTTCTTTTAAAAATTCAATATCTCTTTTAAAAATTAAAAATCTCTCAGCTGTTGGCCCATGTAAGAAGCAAAATTTAGTTATTTTCTTACTTCAAGAAGGAAGATCCAGGTATCAGTCACACTAATAACTAGGCAAAACTAAACTCCCAACAGTACAAGTAATACAGTACCCAATGTCTGGGATCCAGTCATGACCCTCTAGGTTTCTCTAAGGCACTTGGGTCACTGCTTTAGTTCTGCCTTCTGTATCACACAGTTTGTCTTCTAACCTCAGGCAGGCTCTACTCTACCACCACTGCTATTCCTGACAATCTTTATATGCTGAGGTCTTCTGCAATTGGGCAGGAATTTAATTGTTTGTGGCACTAAACCTCAAACTGTATGAATTTTTCAATCCTGGACCTTCAAATATTACTGAGGCTGCACTTCTACCTGAGAAATCTTCTGGCCTCTCACAGTGACAAGCCTCAGTATTCTCCAGGACCCTTGCATGCCTTCAAAACTGATACAACCCGGGTGACCCTTACACTACCATGTTTGACTGCAGCACAAGGTTCAACCTTAGTTCTGTCTGGAATACAGCTTCTGTGTACTAATTCTCAGGAATTGCTGTCATAAAGATTTCACTTCATCGATGCTGGTCTCTTCTTAATGACCACTAATTTCTGTGCTCCAGTAACCAGTGTCAAGAATCCTAGCAAAGCAAAGGTTTTACTTTAGTAGTTCTTGTGTCTTGCTTGTATTTGATTATTTCACCCTAGCTAATACAGATTTATAATTCAAAATAAATTTCCCTGATAAAGTATCTAATTTTCCTTCTGAAACTTCTCAAACCAAGCCTACATTGTCTGCATTGCCCTCAACATTTTTTATCTTCCAAGCTCCTATAGAACTGAGATCTCAACACTCAAGGCTTTTCTAGTCCAAAACTCCAAAGTCCTTCTACAGTTCTCCCAAAAACCATGCCTATATCTGTCATATCAATACCCCACTTCTGGTACCAACTTGTCTTTGTTAGGGTTTCTATTGCTGCAATGAAACACCATAACCAAAAGGCAAGTTTGGGAAGAAAGGCTTTATTTGGCCTATGCTTCCAAACCATAGTCCATTACTGAAGAAATTCGAAAGTCAAACAGAGCAGGGACCTGGAGACAGAAGCTGATTCAGAGGACTTGCAGTGATGCTGTTTACTGGTTTGCTCTCCATGACCTTTTCAGTCTGCTGCCCCTGGCTTCTTAATTCTTATATAACTCCAAACCACTAGTTCAGGGATGGTACCATCCATAATAAACTAGGTTCTCCCTCATCAATCACTAATTTGAAAAATGACCTACAGGCGTCCCTAAACTTTTATCTTATGGAGGCAATTTCTTAATTAAGTTTCCTTCCTTTGAAGTGACAAGCTTGTGTCAACTGACATAAAATTTTCCAGAACACACATACACAAAATCTAGGACCTCTATATAAAGTTAATTTTTCTGATTCTGAAATACTTTGACTAATAAGATGATCTTCAGTTCTCTCCATTTTATCTCATACTTCTTTATCAACAACATATAGAAAGGTATTACCCTGTTTTAGATGAATCAATACAACAAACACCTTCACAAACATAATGAACAGACACTGAAATACAGAAAAACAAATAATTCACACCACTGAGTGCTGGCATGCTACTTCACAGTTGTTCTTGTACCTAGAACATTGTGCCTCAACAGGACAAACTTGTAAAATCTCTGAGATCTTAGAAAGAAGAAATATCAACTGAGAGATTCTGAGTTCCATCCTATATGTGGCAGGGTCATTTCTATCACCATTTAGTGAGAAGTTCATTGCTGAGATGCCAATTCCAAACTCATGCAACCTGCAATGAACAATTAAGCGAGTGAACCTGAGAAGGTTAGTAAACACAAGAGAACTTGTGCAAGGCAGAAGTTTTTCCACTTCTGTATGTTCTCTAGCATGTCTGTCATTATTTTCTTTAAAAGGTTTATTTAATATTTTTTGTTTATATTTATGGTTGTGAGTTCCTGTATGAGTTCTTGTATACTATAGTCATGCTAAGCCCAGGAGACCAGAGAGCTGTAAAGTTGACAATCATGGGTGCAAACCCAACTTAATTGCTTCATCTTAACTAAAAGAAATCTTAAAAGATTCTGTTTATTAACAAATACCCACCTACACACATTGTGTGCTTCCCCTTAAATGTAGCATTTTGAAGAGACAGGAATAAATATGCAAAAGGTCTTTAGGATAAACCATATTCAGGTTATTAATTTCTCTATCTCTTTTGTCTTAAATGCCTCCCATTTAGAGAACTTCTTGTGGTTTGATGTGATGTGTATGGATGAAACTGTGGCATTTTGCATTTGGAATGAGATGTTCTTCCTTTAGATACTAGAAACTTATTGCATCTTGTAAGATGCTAAGTCTCCTTTCCTCCTGCGCCAACTACAGCGTGTGGTGTATCCTCAGTTATGATGCTCTGTGTTGTGCCAATATCACTGGGCATTGGACAGTCCTGAGACTGCAGGACATAGTCTTGATGTATCTATTGATTTTTGGAGGCTTTTTGCACCATTAGTCTATTTGGTATATTCTATGTGTGAATCCCATGGACATGGGTCTCCAGAAACGACATTATAGCCTATACATCTATCTCTCTCAAGGGTACAAGAAACTAATATAGCAGTGTAACTGTCTGCACCATTATGCAATTGTGAGCATTATCATTAAAATAAAACATTAGAATAGTCTCTTCTAAGCAGAAATTGTTACTCAAAAGAAAAGTTAAATATGAGTTTTTTTTTTTTACTTTTCTCTTAAAATGTTGGCAAAGATGCTCAAAGAATATTCTTGACCCTTTCTTTGGTTTCCTATGGGAAAAGTAGTCAAATATTTCAATAAAAATCTTAATACCATAAAGGGAAAAGAATAAAGCTGTATGTAACCAGTAAATTAAGAAACCTTTTACCTGGAAGAGATCATGCTGAGAGAGCTAATTAAACATCTGAAATATTGGATTATGAATTTATAATATTTGCTTCAAGCACGGTTACTTTTCTGGTTTTCTTTAATAAAATTCACAAAAATTAGTCATATGAATTTAACACATTAAACAAATGTGCACACACACAAACACACACACATCATAATTCCACAGCAATAATAGGTGTATCGATTTCAACACCAAGGATTGAAGAGGTAGATGTTTAGGCTCTTTCACATAAGATATTTCTTTTTTATGTCGAGAGCTTGGAAAATATACTTTAAATGTAATCTTTGCTTCTTGGTTACAACCTATTCAGGTCAAAATGTTAGCAGTTATTGTATGCAAAGCTTCCTGTAAGTGCTATGAAGAACAGATATGTGGTATTGGAGAGGTAAAATATTATAGTATTTGAGGATGAGATAGAATATTAGTCACCATTGTTCCACAGTCCCACTGGGGATGTCTAAAAGCTGTATAATTTTTAGATAAGAAATGAAGGAATTTATCTTGTCTAATAAAAAATCAGTACAATTAATATCAGCTATACTGCTTGTAATTGTAGCTTTGTAGCTTTCAAATGACTAGAAAGTTTTTTCTTTTCATTTTGTTCTTAGATTTTGTTCATTTTCTTTCTTTCCTCCTCCTCCTCCTCCTCTTCCTCCTCGTCCTTCTCCTCCTCCTCCTCCCCCTCCTCCTCCTCCTCCTCCTCCTCCTCCTCCTCCTTCTTCTTCTTCTTCTTCTTCTTCTTCTTCTTCTTCTTCTTCTTCTTCTTCTTCTTCTTCTTCTTCTTCCTCTTCTTTCTCTTCTTCCTCTTCTTCCTCTTCTTCTTCTTCCTCTTCTTCTTCTTCTTCTTCCTCTTCTTCTTCTTCTTCTTCTTCTTCTTCTTCTTCTTCTTCTTCTTCTTCTTCTTCTTCTTCTTCTTCTTCTTCAAATGGCATATGTGGAATTTCCACTTCATTAAAGAAACAAAGTTAAATCAGTGTTAGTAGTGACACTGGAACACCAATATGTAAAAGTTATTTCTTAAAAAGAAAAACTGTGTATTACTTTTGGTAAGATGCTCATTTTTACTATATTAATCCTGCCAATCCATGAGCATGGCAGATTTTTCCATCTTCTGAGGTCTTCTTCAAAGACTGGAAGTTCTTGTCATACAGATCTTTCACTTGTTTGGTTAGAGTCACGCCAAGATACTTAATATGGTTTGTGGCTATTGTGAAGGGTATTATTTCTCTTACTTCTTTCTCAGCCTGCTTATCCTTTGAGTATAGGAAGGCTTCTGACTTGCTTGAGTTGGTTTTATATCCGGCCACTTTGCTGAAGTTGTTTATCAGCTGTAGGAGTTCTCTGGTGGAGTTCTTTGGGTCGCTTAAGTATACTATCATATCGTCTGCAAATAGTGATAGTTTGACTTCTTCCTTTCCAATTTGTATCCCTTTGACCTCTTTTTGTTGTCTAATTGCTCTAGCTAGAACTTCAAGTACTATATTGAAAAGATATGGAGAGAGAGGGCAGCCTTGTCTAGTCCCTGATTTTAGTGGGATTGCTTCAAGTTTCTCTCCATTTAGATTGATGCTGGCTACCGGTTTGCTGTAAATTGCTTTTACTGTATTTAGATATGGGCCTTGAATTCCGGATCTTTCCAAGACCTTTAGCATGAAAGGATGCTGAATTTTGTCAAATGCTTTCTCAGCATCTAATGAGATGACCATGTGGTTTTTTTCTTTGAGATTGTTTATGTAGTGGATTACATTGATGGATTTCCTTATATTGAACCATCCCTGCATCCCTGGGATGAAGCCTACTTGATCGTGGTGAATGATCGTTTTGATGTGTTCTTGGATTCGGTTGGCAAGAATTTTATTGAGTATTTTTGCATCGATATTCATAAGAGAGATTGGCCTGAGATTCTCTTTCTTTGTCGGATCTTTGTGTGCTTTTGGTATTAGTGTAATTGTGGCTTCATAGAACGAGTTGGGTAGTATTCCTTCTGTTTCTATTTTGTGGAACAGTTTGAAGAGTATTGGTAATACACATATTCAATGCAATCTCCATCAAAATCCCAACTCAATTCTTCATAGAGTTAGAAAGAGCAATTCAAAAATTCATCTGGAATAACAGAAAACCCAGAATAGCTAAAACTATTCTCAAGAGTAAAAGAACCTCTGGGGGAATCAGTATCCCGGACCTCAAGCTGTACTACAGAGCAATAGTGTTAAAAACTGCATGGTATTGGTACAGTAACAGACATGTAGATCAATGGAACAGAACTGAAGACCCAGAAATGAATCCACACTCCTATGGTCACTTGATCTTTGACAAAGGAGCTAAAACTATCCAGTGGAAAAAAGATAGCCTTTTCAACAAATGGTGCTGGCTCAGCTGGAGGTCAACATGCAGAAGAATGCAAATTGACCCATCCTTATCTCCTTGCACTAAGCTCAATTCTAAGTGGATCAAAGATCTCCACATAAAACCAGACACACTGAAACTAATAGAAGGGAAACTAAGGAAGAACCTTGAACATATGGGCACAGGGGAGAATTTCCTGAACAGTACTCCAATAGCTTATGCTCTAAGATCAAGAATAGACAAATGGGACCTCATTAAATTACAAAGTTTTTGCAAGGCAAAAGACACTGTCAAAAAGACAAAGCAGCAACCAACTAACTGGGAAATGATCTTTACCAACCTTACATCCGACAGAGGGCTAATATCCAAGATATACAAAGAACTCAAGAAGTTAAACTCCAGAGAGGCAAGTAACCCTATTAAAAAATGGGGTACAGAGCTACACAAAGAGTTCTCACCTGAAGAATATCTAATGGCTGAGAAGCACCTAAAGAGATGTTCATCATCCTTAGTCATTAGGGAAATGCAAATCAAAACAACCCTGAGATTCCATCTCACACCAGTCAGGATGGCTAAGATCAAAAACACAGGAGACAGCAGTTGTTGGCGAGGATGTGGAGAAAGAGGAACACTCCTCCACTGCTAGTGGAATTGCAGGCTGGTACAACCACTCTGGAAAGCAGTCTGGCGGTTCCTCAGAAAACTGGGCATGACACTCCCGGAGGATCCGGCTATACCACTCCTGGGCATATACCCAGAGACTTTACCTGCATGCAATAAGGACACATGCTCCACTATGTTCATAGCAGCCTTATTTATAATAGCCAGAAGCTGGAAAGAACCCAGATGTCCCTCAATGGAGGAATAGATTCAGAAGATGTGGTATATCTACACAATGGAATACTACTCTGCAATTAAAAACAATGAATTCACGAAATTCCTAGGCAAATGGTCAGATCTTGAAAATATCATCCTTAGTGAGGTAACCCAATCACAAAAGAACACACATGGTATGCAGTCACTGATAAGGGGATATTGACCCAGAATCTCGGAATACCCTAGACACAATCCGCATATCAATAGATTTCTAAGAAGATGGAAGGAGAGACCCCTGGTCCTGGAAAGACTGGATGTAGGGGAACGCCAGGACAGAGTAACGAGAGGGGGTTGAATGGAGAAAAGAGGGAGGGAAGGGAGCTTATGGGACTTTTGGGGAGTGAGGAAACGGGAAAGGGGAAGTGATTTGGAATGTAAATTAAAAAAAAAATAAAATAAATAAAAAAAAAAAAGAAAAACTGACCTTTTGGTCGCCATCTACAGCAGGGAACCAGGCAGCTCCAAAGTCTTCTGTGCTTAGCCCACCAGGAGAGAGTGATCTACCAGCAGCAATTTCACTTCTGAGTGCTGAGGTGAGATCTCCACCTTCTCTCTGGAGGGGTACAGCTAAGAGCGCACAGGGCATAAATCAGTGTAGCTTTTGGGACAGGAGTCTTCCCTTCCTGCTGCCATCTGCTGTGCCACCATCTGCAGCAGGAAACCAGGCAGCTCCACAGCTTTCTGTGCACAGACCCTGCCAGAAGAGTGTTGGTCTCCCAGGAGTACAGACACAGGCTTACAGGCCCACTGGAGGGGCAAGTTCCAGCCAGAGACAAGAAGACCAGCTAACACCAGAGATAACCAGATGGCAAAAGGCAAGTGCAAGAATGCTACCAACAGAAACCAAGGCTACTTGGCAACATCAGAGCCCAATTATCCCACCACAGCAAGTCCCAGATACCCCAACTCACCAGAAAAGCAAGAGTTGGATTTAACATCTCATCTCACAATGCTCTTAGAGGACATCAAGAAGGACATAAATAACTCCCTTAAGACAATACAGGAGACCGTGGGTCAAATGGTAAAAGCCCTTAAAGAGGAAACACTAAAATCCCTGAAAGAAATACAGGAGAGCATGAGTGAATAGGTAGAGACCCTTAAAGTGGAAACACAAAAATCCCTTAAAGAATTACAGGAGAACACAAACAAACAAGTGAAGGAACTGAACAAAACTGTCCGGGATCTAAAAATGGAAGTAGAAACAATAAACAAATCACAAACTGACAATCATCTCTGGAGATAGAAAATCTTGGAAAGAATTCAGAAGTCATAGATACAAGCATCAACAGCAGAATACAAGAGATCGAAAAAGAATCTCAGGGGATGAAGATACCATAGAAAACATTGACTCAACAGTTAAAGAAAATGCAAAATGCAAAAACTTCCTGAGCTAAAACATCCAGGAAATCTAGGACACAATGAGAAGATCAAAACTAAGGATTATAGGTATAGAAGAGAGTGAAGATTTCCAACTTAATGGGCCAGTAAATATCTTCAAAAAATTTTTAGATGAAAACTTCCCTAACCTAAAGAAAGAGATGTCCATGAACATACAAGAAGTCTACAGAACTCCAAACAGACTGGACCAGACCAGAAAATCCTCCTGGCACATAATAATCAAAACACCAAATGCACTAAACAAAGAAAGAATATTAAAAGTAGCAAGAGAAAAAGGTCAAGTAACCTATAAAGGCAGGCCTATCAGAATTACCTCAGATTTCTTACCTGAGATGATTAAAGCTAGAAGATCCTGGGCAGATGACATACAGACTCTAAGAGAACACAAATGCCAGCCCAAATACTATACCCAGCAAAACTCTCAATTACCATAGATGGAGAAAACAAGATATTCCATGATAAAACCAAATTTATACAATATATTTCCACAAATCCAGCCCTTCAAAGGCTAATAGATGGAAAATGCCAACACGAGGAGGGAAACTACACCCTAGAAAAAGCAAGAAAGTAATCTTTTTCCAACAAACCCAAAAGAAAGTAACCACACAAACATAAAAATAACATAAAAAAATAATAGGGAGCAACAATCACTATTCCTTAATATCTTATAACATCAATGGACTCAATTCCCCAACAAAAAACATAGTCTAACAGAAATATCTTTCATGTAAATCTTCAATTTTATCAGAAAATGTTTGTGATTCCTCTTTCAATTCAGTAATGATTTTTATGTCTACCATTTTAACTGTATTATTTTCCATGATAATCTTTAATTTTAACATTTTTTCTATATATTTCTTCAATTTTATCAGAAATATTTTCCATGTAAATCTTCAATTTTGTCAGAAAATGTTTATAATTGCACTTTCAATCAAATTAGGAATATTTTTATGCCTACCATTTTATCAGTGTAATTGTCCATGATAATCTTCAATTTTAACATTTTTCTATATTTTTCTTCAATTTTATCAGAAATATTTTCTAAGTAAATTTTCAATTTTATCAGAAAATGTTTATAATTCTACTTTCAATCAACTTAGGAATATTTTAATTTCTACCAATTTATCTGTATAAATTTCTTGAATTTTATCAGAGATATTTTCCATGTAAATCTTCAATTTTATCAGAAAATGTTTTTAATTCTACTTTCAATCAATTTAGGAATATTTTTATGCCTACCATCTTATCTGCATAATTTTTCATGAAATAGTCAGTTTTAATATATATTTCTTGAGTTTTATCAGAAATATTTTCCTTGTAGATCTTCAGTTTTATCAGAAAATGTTTATAATTCCATTTTCAATCAACTTAGGAATATTTTTATGTCTACCATTTTATCTGTATAATTTTTCCATGAAATAGTCAATCTTTTTTTTTTTAAGGTCTTAACTATTTTTTTACTGGTTTAAATTTTTCATACAGTATATTTTATTTTATTTTATTTTATTTTTAAATTTACATTTCAAATCATTTCCCCTTTCCCGTTTCCTCCCTCCCCGAAAGTCCCATAAGCCCCCTTCCCTCCCTCTTTTCTCCATTCAACCCCCTCTCATTTCTCTGTCCTGGCATTCCCCTACATCCAGTCTTTCCAGGACCAGGGGTCTCTCCTTCCATCTTCTTAGAAATCTATTGATATGCGAATTGTGTCTAGGGTATTCCGAGATTCTGGGTTAATATCCCCTTATCAGTGACTGCATGCCATGTGTGTTCTTTTGTGATTGGGTTACCTCACTAAGGATGATATTTTCAAGTTCTGACCATTTGCCTAGGAATTTCGTGAATTCATTGTTTTTAATTGCAGAGTAGTATTCCATTGTGTAGATATACCACATCTTCTGAATCCATTCCTCCGTTGAGGGACATCTGGGTTCTTTCCAGCTTCTGGCTATTATAAATAAGGCTGCTATGAACATAGTGGAGCATGTGTCCTTATTGAAATAGTCAATCTTAATGTGTTTTTCTATATATTTCTTCAATCTTAATGTGTTTTTCTATATATTTCTTCAATTTTATCAGAGATATTTTCCATGTATATTTACACAATGGAGTACTACTCAGCAATGAAAAACAATGAATTCATGAAATTCTTAGGCAAATGGGGAACAGGGGGAGGGAAGAGGGCTTATGGGAGTTTCGGGGGGGGTAACCAGGAAAGGGGAAGTCATTTGGAATGTAAATAAAAAATATAGAAAATAAAAAAAATAATAATAAAAATAAAAAAGAAATATTTCCCATGTAAATCTTCAATTCTGTCATAAAATGTTTCTACTTCCTTTTTTAATTAATTTATCCATGTTTTTTATGTCTACCATTTTACCCTTTAATTTTTCATGAAAATTGTCATTCTTAATGTGTTTTTCTGTATGCTTCTTCAATCTTGTCAGAAACATCTTCCATGTAAATCTTTAATTTTATCATAAAATGTTTTTCCTTCCTTTTTCAATAAAAAAAAGAAAGAAAAACTGTATGGTCTAGAAAATTATCAAAAATTTTAATGTAATTTCTTACAAAAGAAGAAGAAAACAAATGCCAAAACTGCCATGCTGTTCTGAAAACAGCAGCATATGCACATGCTCTTGGGGAGCTTACATGGGGCTGTACAGTTCTAACTAATTATATGACTCCTAAAACCTCCCTGAGCCAGTGCTTTCTTTTCCTCATGAGTCTGAAGGACCGATAAGGATGGGAGAATAGATAAGTATGGTTTTTTACAAGGTAGAAAAGGAGCGTCTTACAGCATAAAGGGCTCTGGATAAAATCAAGCAGTAATAGGGATAGAAAGCTTCCTTCCTTTCTTTTCTTGTTCATTTTTCAATGGTGGGAATGAAAGGCATCTGGGTGGGAATGGCTCAAATAAACAAGGCCCACACTTAAAGTAGGAATTGACTCAGAACTTGACTGAGTAGTATGAATGTATATTGGGAATACTGATTGGTTGATGGGACTGATGATAGTGCACAGACTCAGGAAAGATCTCAAATGGGCAAGGAACAACAAATGAAGGTTCTCTCAAAGCTGACTTCATTCTCTGGGAAACCCATATCATTTGTTTCACTTGGGCCTGAAGCCCAGACAGTCACCAGGCTACCTGATTTGCTGACACCATCAAGACTAAATGGCCCTGGCCTCCCACACTACTCTTACATTCTGACTTGGGCTATGTAATTAAATACTTCTAGCTCCCTAAATAGTAAGAGTGTGGAATTCTTATTGCATCAGTAAAATTAAATTTCCTTATGAATTTATGTCCACTATATACTATTAAAATCAAGATATAAATATTTGAAACTCACTTGGCAACCAAGTTTTATATATGTTTTAAGTACATCTGATTAGTACTATGCATTGCAATCCTTTTTTAATAAATTATGGAATCCTAATGAAGAATCAGAGATAGTTGAAAATGGCACAGGATGGACAAACATAAAATCAGGATGGACAAACATAAAATAGCCCCCATAGGGACTCATTGGTTTCTCATCTAATACATTATTTCACTTTAGAGACTGAAAATTTTTTTTACTGAGTATTTAGAAGGCAGGCATGGTTTATGGGATAGAAACTATCAGCACAAAATCAGAGATCCTTGCCTTCTCAGAGGCAAAGAATGTAAGGTTCCATCAAATAAGAACACAGATTATTTATAGAAATAAAAAAAATTGGAAAAATCATAACTCTTAACTGTCTCCAATACTGAGTGACTATGGGAGTGGTTTCATTCATCAAATCAAGGAATCCAATTGTAATCCTCACAGAACTTCAGGAAACAAGTTTCTAATTAGAGGGAGCACAGAATACCAAGCTCCAAATGCCAGATCAAGTTTCACAGATCAGGAAAAGTTCCACTATGCCAAGAGGTGCAGAGAGAGAAAGAGAAGAGGCAGGCAGGAAAGGCATTTCAGATTCCTAAAGGCTCTGTCTTCAGAAAATACTAGTGATGAGCTTCAAACCAAGCACTTTAAAAGCTTGTGTGAGATATTAAACAAGCATAGAGGCATTTTCAAACTCACTCTGTCTGCTCTTCAGTGAATGAATTACAAAAGAATGTATCCTTGAGGGTAAATAATAGCTTCTCAGAGAGTGGCATCTACATTAAAAGTGCTCTGAGATGAAATTTTCCTTCAGCCAGAGGCAGAATCAGGTGATTCACAATGGTTGGACACCTCCCCTCAACAGTGTTTCCAGAGGCCTAGATTTTCTATTCTTTTTCATTTATATTGTTGTCAACTTCTAATATCTCTGTCACCATTCTTTCTACTTTACCAGTATCAAATTGATCTTCCACCTTGAGGAAGGTAGAGTCAGGACCCAGGAGATAAAGTTCTCATCCAGGGCAGAACTCTATGAGATAAAGTCAGCCTCCAGAAGATAAGGTCAGCCTTCAGTAGATAAGAGCAGCTTCTAGGTCTAAAGGCATTCAGCAGAGGATAAGACAAACTGCAGCAGATAAGGTAAAATTCCAGAAAATAAGGTCTTGGAAGATTGTCTGGTCTCCAAGCGATAAAGGCACACTCCAATAGATAAGTCCTCCAGAAAATAAGGTCAGACTCCAGAAGGTAAGGGAAGACAACAGCAGATCATAAGGTTGGCCTCCAGAAGACAACCAGTATCATATATGTCCATTATCTTGCAGATCAGGTCAGAGTCCCAAAAATAAGAGCAGATTCCAACCTCCAGCAACTAAGTGCAGATTCAAAGACATTAGGTCAGATTACATGAGAAAAGAACAGATTCCATTAGATTAGGGTAGCTGCTAGCAGATAAAGTAATCCTCCAGTTGATATAAAGTTCAGCCATTTCTCCTTCTTGTAAACATTATCTGCTAGCATGTCACTGAATTCATGCAATCATTAGGTCACACAACTTGCTAAAGTATGTGTTTCTATTACTGAACACAAACTGTAAGGAGAGGAATGGAAATAAAGTGAAGCCAGATAGATCATAACAGAAAGAATGTGACAATGGAGGTGGGCCCTTGAAATGCTGCTCACAATGAGAGCTACACCCTGGCACGTGAAGATCTCAGTCCTTACAGTCATGTCCCACAGCCAACAAATCTGCGTTTTACTGAAGACTCAGTCTTTGAAAGTCTCCTGAATGCTGAGTGATGTGTGATTCCAGGGTCAGGCTCTTTCACTTTCCATCCTGCCTTCACATTGACTATTTGTGTCTTTCATGAAATTAAACTTCCTGTTCATTTTGAATAGTAGTGGAGCTTCTATAGCATCTACCATTTCAGATGATTGCTGTGATCAAGAGTTATAAATATAAATGTGATAGGCATTGAGTAAATGCTGAATAAATTCTGGGAGTTGTTTCAAATTCAAATTTATCTCTTACTACAGCAATAACCTAGGGAGAATATCCTTCTTTTTAACACATGTTGTATTATCACACAGAACTTGGGACCCAGCCAGCCTCCTCCATGATTTGTTTTAATGCCTTCCTCTTTACCTCTGTAGCTAGAGTGCCAAAGAAAGAAAAGTAGATTTATTTACACATGAAGAAAACAGTTTTGTTTTTTTTTTTACTCTCATAGGTATGTGTTATGTCTTTTCTGGATTGTGACACTGTTTGTTTAAAGCACCAATTTTAATCATAATTTTACGTAAAAAATTATAACATGAATTTTAGGTTCAAAATGATCACCAAAGTGGCAGGGAGGATGAACAGGCTTTTCTAGAGCAAACAGAAGCCTAAAGGTAGGTTTCTGTTTGCTGGAAAACTATATCTTTTTAGCAGGAACCTCCCTTAATCTGCCAGTAATCTTCCTTATTCAGTCAGTCTTTCCTTGGTCTTTTACAAAGATCAACAACAATGGTCAAGGAGATCTAGCTTCTGGCCAGTCTGAAAAGCTTTTATTATCACAAAGACCCTATTATGCTGTTATACATAACCTGCTTGCTTTTCCACCACGAGGAGCCTAGATATCCCCCAATTGTCTACAGATTTGCTGTTGCTGTTGTTTTTGTTGTTGTGGTTGTGATTGTTGAGCACTGAGTCTTCAAGAGTTTTTCCTCTTCCATGTTAGTGTGTCCATTGGTATTGTCAATGTTCAGGTCTTTTTTAGGCAGTCATGTTAATGAGACTTCATAGAAGTAGCTTCTCTGACATGTCTAGGAGACATAATTTAACAGCAAAAATCTTGGATTCTGGGTCTTTCAATATTAATGGACCTTCTTCTCAATGATCCCAGAACCAGAGGTACAAGGATTGTGTTGTAGACATTTGGGACTTGGCACTCCATGGTCTCCGTACTTTGACTTTTGAATGGTTGTGGTTTTCTAAAATGGTCTCCATGTGAATATTCTTCTCAATGATCCCAGAACCTTAGATTCATGGATTGCGTTGTAGGTATCCCAGTTAGGACTGGGTACTTCATGGTCTCCTGTTCTCTGTCTTTTGATTGGTTGTGGGTTTCTAAAATTATCTCCCTGTGTTGCAAAGAGTAGTTTTTTGAAGAGGGGTAATATTTACAAAGATCTAAGGGTATAAGGTTAATATTTAGAATGCAGTTAGGAAAATTTCTGGTTTACAAAAGTGACAATTGTATGTTCTAAAAAGTCCATGATTTTGCTATTATTGAGCAAACCTTAAGTCTTATTAAGGATCTCTTGACTACTCTTAAATATCATTACCTCTATTGCACTCTTAGAGTTACATTCATGTGGTTCATAGGTTCATCATATCTAGATAGGATTATTTATTGGTTGCTTCCTTCCTCTGTAAAATTGCATGGCACCTTTTGGTACCATAAAAGCTAGTACCCAATGAAGAGACTTTCAGGTCAGATTCATTTCAGGTTCTCTGAGTCTTGTGTTTGAAGTACATGGTGTTTTTGACATAGGAGCTTATCTTCTACTTCTGTGATATAACCACATGCAATAGCAATAGCTCATATTGTTTTGGGAGCCTCATGGAAAATCTTGATCAACAATTCATAAGTGGCCTTCACATGTCTTATTTTGGAGGTTTTGTTAGATAGTCCATGACTCATGGAAGGAAAATTTAAATCTAAAATGAGAAATTTCCATTTCAACTATATATGTATATTCACAGATCTATACATGTACACAGATCTATAGTTATTATATGTAACTTCAGGAATAGACAGGTAAGAACATGATACCTTTTAACATTTTCAGACATTCTTATTGCTTGCCTTCATCCATGTTTCATCTGTGTTTATCTTTCCTGTCCCTAACTAAAGCCATCCTATACCTCCATAATGTGACTACATTCATAGAATCAAGGATATTTTGGAAACCATGTTTCAATAGAGTGGTGTCCCTGACAGAAATAGTCAGTTTTCCATTCTTATATCAGGATATACTCAGCTAACAAAGTTAACAAGAAGAAAGATTTTCTTACTTTTGGGTGATAATATTCTAGGTTCCTACCCAAGATTGGGTTCTTGTAACAGTACAGCACATTATCATCAGACTGCCTGAATCACTTTTTTGACATGCACCCAATGTAAAGAAGATCCTCCAGTAGGCCTAATAGCCTAGGGTTCCATCTCATACAAATAAAGCTTCAATACATCAGTCACTAGTGAACATTCTAGATCCCAATTAGACAAGGGCTAAATAGGAGATGATATTTTTCAGAGTTGTATTTCAATTAGGTGTGATTAAAATCTGCCTTATGTAGTATGAGCAATATGCTGATTACATTTGGAAGTTAAAACGCCAGCAGTGCTAATACAAAATGACCATGGAATATTTCACTTGCACTTGCTAGAAGATATTGTTATGAGCAAGAAAAGATAATCTGAAATCCTTTTAAAAAGTGTCACACTTGATGACACACTGTTATGGATGGGCCTGGCGCTGTTTGTATTTTGATGCTAATTCTGCTCTCCTGGAAGGGACTGTGAACAAGGAGTGAGTCAAGTACTCAGGTGACTTTCTGTGAAATTATCCCCTAATGAATAATGGAGCCAATTACTGGGTGAGTAGGAGGGACTTATGGGTTGGATGGAGGAAGAGAGGAAGCAGGAGAAAGTTAGGCCCTTTTGGACGAGGATAGTGTGAGGACAAGATGTAATTACTAGTGTCTCCTGGACTCAATGCAGATCTGTCAGGATTTGCCACTGGATTATTTAAATTTAATAAGGCTTACAAGATTAGGATTTTAGTTGTTGCACCCAGTGATTGAGTTGCCATTGTGTCTGAACTAAGTTTATGTTGTGTTTTCCTTCACGTGGTGGCTTGTCTGGGTTCAAGAAAGAAAGGTTTGGCAGCAAAGTATGGGTTTGCCTGAGGTGAACCACAAGGCTGTGAGGAATTGGAAGCATGGGGTTGGTGTTGCAGTGACTCACCAGTGGGAACCTAGTGAGTTGGGTGGAGAGATTGTGGAGTTCTGAGTGAGAGTCTCCACCAGACAAAAACAAGTTGGCCATTGCCTGCCAGTGCATGGCCAGCCAGGCTGCTGGGGCTGAGAGTGGCTGGGTCAAGTCGTGGAATATGCCAGTTCTTTTTTTTTTTTTAATATTTCCTGCCGCACCACACGTTAAATTTTAGTCTGCCTAGTAAATGTAGAAATAGAAATGACAATCCCTTGAGAAAATGTAGTTACAAAGAACTCATAAAAAATGTGTTCATGATATATCCTACATGACTGATAGGTTCTTACCAGCCAATCAAAAGAACAGAAAAGATACACCAGGCAAAGTATAGCTAGCCTGCTCAGTAAATCAGGACATAAATCCTCAAACATCAAATGAAAGAGGCCTATTTAATTTTGAATGAAAATATTCAAACATAAAGGAGGTATTTTACTCATCAGGTTTGAAATTTTAAAAAGTTAAACATTTCTAGTTTTAAAAGCAATTGAAATCTAGATACTATTGTAGATTATTTAAGTAGTGGATTTGTTGTAACTCACTAGACCCTAATATTGAGTTAAATTTCAAAGCATGAAATTATTGGGCCAGAATTGTAGTTTATTTTTTAGGATATTTGTCACATGCAAAACTCAAAGCATTTATGTAAGCATATTTGATTGTATTTTAGTAATAAAATTCTCTGATGATATAGGAAAAACTGTAAATATCTGAATAGTAATATGCTGCAAGTGCATTGTATTTTTGGGGGGTATAAAACTAAGGTTGGATAGCCATAGCCACTAAGTCAGATCAAGGCTACAGTACCTGGCTTCATTGGGCTGCAGAAACATAGGATGCATAGGCTGTTAAGAAGAATTGTGTTCCTGGCTGGTTAATGAGCTACTAAGTTCGGAAAGAATGCCCTGGAAGTAAGTGAAGGAAAAACATGAGATAACAGGAGACAGAAATGTAGTCTTTTTCTTTAAGAGGCAAAAATGCCCCAATTCTAGCCCAGTTTTCTGATCTGTATTTTTGTCTTATGAAAAATAGAGATGATGTTTGAAATTACACAGCTGTTGTGAAAGTAATTCCATGTAGCTTACTTCTGTGTGTGGTTGAGTGCAAGGGTTTGGTCTTGTGAAAGGACCCCCTGTAGCTATCTGTGACTTCTTCATGACTAGATATACTAGTCTGGTTCCCAGACAGAACTAGGATGCATTAGAAGAGACACAGAACTTGGTATCATGCTCAGTATTCCAGGGAGAGTTTGTCACTCTGTGTTTAGTGTTTTGGAAATGGTGTCATTCTTCAGACATCCTCTGAGCATTTAAGAATTCATGAAGACAGCTCAAATTCTGTAGTTACCAACTACATTAAAATATATTACATCATCTTATGGATTTTTACATTTATTTTATGTGTAGGACTCTAAAGCTAAAAGACCAAGTGAATGTTTATTTCTCTCTGTTTATAACAGAAGTAACCAAAACCTCTGTTCCTACTTTCTACCAAGGAAAAAGGCGTGCTTCTGTCATTAATTCAAAAACTGCTTCTCAGTGCCGTCCCATCAAAATGCTTCATGTTCAAATGCTATAAAAATTATGCAGAGACACATGGTTTTGTCCATGTGTACTTATTTTACATAGGAATGAAACGAGACTTGTACTTTCCATTAATTTTCTAGTTGCTTTGTCTGTAGCATACAATGTGTCACCCCATCCACATGACAAATGTGAAAAATATTTGCATACTCTATTATCAGCATCTTAAGCTCTCAGATTATCATCTGTAACGAGCATTTTTAATAGTAGAGTTTCATTCACTGTTAACTTTATATTCTTCTGATTTGTAAAGGCACAATGAATTTGACAGTGATTCCAGCTCCAGGAATGAATCATAAGGCAGTAGTTAACTATATGAAAATTGATTCACAAAGACATTCATCATAGCATTTTATGTGTGAATGAAAAAATAATCAACATAAGTGTCCTATAACAGAGGATTAGCTCGGAAAATAACAGGCCACTTAGTCAACATAATTCCCTGAACCATCAAGAAAAGTGATATTAGTGAATATTAATCATTGTGCAGTGATGTTTACAACGGCTTAATAAATAAAAAGCATGAGTGCTTAACGAATAAAAGAATTCATTCATGATTTAAATGTATGCAAAGAGAAATATAAGCCAAAACATACAATATAAATTATATTAATTATATAAATAAATGAAAACATAAAATGGCTGAGTAATTATCTTGTGGGATGTATTCTATCTTAATGCACAATCTCATTATTTTAGAAATCAGAAAACATTGCCTAATCACATTTAAAATAAGACTGATGAAACTTATACTTATTGATGACTTCCTTTATGACGAGAATGTCTCAAGGATCCAGTAGCAGTGAGTATATTTAATAAGCAGACTGTTCCTAAAGACTATTCAGAAGATTTCTTAAATAAATATATAATATATTCTAATCACCACTCAGGTGGGTTAGGGCATGAAAAGTCCATCACATGTTTCAAGACCATCCTCACAATCACATGTCCCAGTTTGTCACACAGTAAACCACTGCTCTGATGTGCAACTTTCTTCAGTTCATTTTATCTCTTACTTAAGCCTTCTCAAGATGTTTGGATGCAAAGATGAGCCTGAAGGTTGTCTGTCTGTCTGTCTCTCCAGTATCTAAGTAAACATTATTCATCTGACCAAGTCAGCTCAGTCAGAAAACAGGGCCTCCATGGAGGGACTGAGGATTAACGAAAGAAAAGACATTTAGACAAGATTATAGTATGACCCCAGCAAGTGTTGGAGCAGGTTTAATTTTTCCCGGTCTGCTTTTATATCATTCTAGGTACATGCAAAGAATAGGCTTAGGTATAAGCAAATAAGTCAAGAAACAAACAAAGCATAAATAAAGAAGTAAAGAACAACCAAAGCATAAACAAAGTCCTGAGTGTTCAGGAACTTTTCAAATATGATTGAGATCTTGAGCCTAATTTGTTGTCCTAGACCCATGTCAAATTATTGCCAGTAATCTTGAAGTGGTACCAAGAGCACTCCACATTTGTCAAATGTGAGATTCATCATAGTGCTTATTGAATGAGAAGATCTAGGAATATAATCAAAACATATTCTGGAAATATATGAAATCTCATTATAGTCTACACAAAATGACTTACATATATGCATGGATGTGAAATTTCAAAACACTTGGTGGCAAGTTCTTCACAGCAGAGCAGAAAGGGTTCTTTTGTATTTCTGTATCCTGTCTCACAACAGTTGTAAGGTAGAATCATCAGGTACACACAGATAATTGATTTCAAGAAAGGAAGTCTTCAAAGGCAACATACCAGAATCTGAGCCTGTCTGGGAAGAAAATTAAGATGACAAAAAATATCTTCTATTCCTGACATAAAAAATGATTATACACAAACCTTCAATTTAAAAATGTGTAAGTGAGATTGATTTTGTGTTCTTAAAGCCAGTATTGCAAGATCATTGGTGGGTTTTAGTCAGGTAGGATTGCAGTCTTGGTGAAGTTTTGTTAGATGACAGAGAGATCCTGCTAGCAAGTCTTCTGCATGTAGGAACTAATGCTATGTGGGTAGATTGCCAGAGACCCACATGTAGTGAGCACATGGGCTAGAATTTAACTCCCTGTTTCTCTGTAGGAAAAGAGGAGGACAGAGATATCAGAAAAGACATACACTTGCAGAAAAAGGTGAAATAATTGTATTCACAGAATGTTCATTCTGACTGCAACAGCAAATTCTGTCACGTGGTTTGTACACACAGGCCATGTGGCCTTGCTACCATCTGCTCTTCTTAAAATCTCTCATTGCACAGTCACATTTGTATATGCTACTCTGCTCTTATATTTTTAAAATTTTTGATAGGATATTGTATTTATTTACATTTCAAATATTATCCCCTTTTCTAGTTTCCCCTCTGGAAATCCCCTATCCCATCCTCCCTCCCCCTGCTTCTATGAGGGTGCTCCCCCACCCATGCACCAACTGACTCCCACCTCACCACCCTGACATTCCCCTACAATGGGGCATCAAGCCAGACCCTCTCCTCCCATTGATTTCAGACAAGGCCATCTTCTGCTACATATGCAGCTGGAGCCATGGGTCCTTCCATGTGTACTCTTTGGTTGATAGTTTAGCTCCTAGGAGCTCTGAGGTGTCTGGTTGGTTGATAGATATTGTTGTTTTTCTTATGGGATTGCAAACCCCTTTAGCATCTTCAGTCCTTCCTTTAACTCCTCCATGGAGGTCACCATGATCAGCCCAATTGTTGGCTGTAATTATTCACCTCTGTATTCGTTAGGCTTTGTCAGAATCTTTCAGGAGACAACTATATCAGGCTCCTGACAGCAACCACTTTTGGTATCTGCAATAATGTCTGAATTTGGTGGCTGTATATGGGATGAATCTGCAGTTGGGACAGACTCTGGATAGCCTTTGCTTCAGTCTCTGCTCCACACTGTGTCCCTGTATTTCCTTTAGACAGGAGCAATTCTGGGTTAAAAATTTGGAGATGAGTGGATGGCCCCATCCTCCAACTGGAGGCCTTGCTTAACCTCTAAGCATGGTCTCTTGTGGTTCTCTCTCCCCTTTGTTGTGCACTTTAGCTAATCTCATCCCTGTTGGGTCCTGGGAGTCTCTTACTTTCTTGGCATCTGGGACTTTCTGGTGGCTAATCCCACTAAAATCAGGGGCTAGGAAAGACTGTCCACTCTCTCCCTATCCAAAATAGTACTTGAAATCCTAGACAGAGCAATTAGACAATAAAAAGAAGTCAAAGGGATACAAATTGGAAAGGAAGAAGTCAAAATGTTAATATTTGCAGATGATATGATAGTATACTTAAGTGACCCCAAAAATTCCTCCAGAGAACTTCTAAACCTGATAAACAACTTCAGCAAAGTGACTGGATATAAAATTAAAAAAGTCAGTAGTAGCCTTCCTCTACTCAAAGGATAAACAGGCTGAGAAAGAAATTAGGGAAATGACACCCTTCATAATAGTCACAAATAATATAAAATACTGTGGTGTGACTCTAACCAAGTAAGTGAAAGATCTGTATGAGAAGAACTTCAAGTCTCTGAAGAAAGAAATCAAAGAAGATCTCAGAAGATGGAAAAATTTCCCATGCTCATGTATTGTCAGGATTAATATAGTAAAAATGGCCATCTTGCTGAAAGCAATCTACAGATTCAATGCAATCCCCATCAAAATTCCAACTCAATTCTTCATAGAGTTAGAAAGAGAAATTTGCAAATTCATTTGGAATAACCAAAAACCCAGGATCGTGAAAACTATTCTCAACAATAAAAGAACTTCTAGGGGAATCACCATCCCTGACCTCAAGCTGTATTACAGAGCAATCATGATAAAAACTGCATGGTATTGGTACAGAGACAGGCAGGTAGATCAATGGAATAGAAATGAAGACCCAGAAATGAACCCACACTTCTATGGTCACTTGATTTTTGACAAAGAAGTTAAAACCATTCATTGGAAAAAAAAAGACATCATTTTCAACAAATGGTGCTAGTTCAACTGGAGGTAATCAAGTAAGAACAATGCAAATCGATCCATTCTTACTCCTTGTACAAAGCTCAAGTCCAAGTGGATTAAGGACCTCCAGATAAAACCAGATACACCGAAACTAATAGAAGAGAAAGTCAGGAAGAGCCTAGAGCACATGGGCACAGGGTAAAATTTCCTGAACAGACACTAATAGTTATGCTCTTAGATCACTCTGCTCTTAACTGTGCTTTATGTGATACCTTTGAGCCATAGAGTCAGGATGCTGAGTTTCAAAATGACCTGTCTATCATCCTTCCCTACATCTTCTTGGCTTCAGCGTAAGGGCAGAAAAGTTGTGTGTGAGAAGAGTTGTGGTCCCTCTGCCTTTTTGTACTGACAAATTAAAAAGAGTTATGGTATGAAATATTCTGAACACTTAACAGTAAATACAGAAGGGAAACCTAACAAGGGAACATCATAAAGAGACACTCTGTAAACTATCCTAGGTTGCCTTGACCGAACTCTCTGTCTAACAAGATTCATGAGTAGGTCATAACCTATAGGAAAAGAAAGCAATTCAGAGCTAAGGGTCCACAATAAGTATTTCCTCTGCCTTACTTCTTCTTTTTTCTACCCTTAGAAGGAGATCAAGTAATGAGCTGTTGAACTGTGTGACCTGTTGCCTGAGGTAGGTTGAGAACTATTATGGGAAGGCATAGAGAAAAGTAGTGTTCACTTGGTTCAAGTGATCTGACCAGCAAAGTCAGTGCTGAAGTTAATCTTACAGCATGCTATGAAATTTAGCATCTGATGAAATACAGAACTCTACATAAAAGCATACATTTATAGGAGATATAGGTATGGCACCTCTTCACCAAGAAGACAGAACAATGTAAGAAAACAAGCTCTACATGTTTAATAGCCACGAATGCCATCTTCACAGAAATACAAATGTTATTCCCATTCCAAGGTCAGCAGGCACCTGGTCTTCAGTCTCTAACTCTAGCAGGGACAATCGTTGTCCCGTGGCCTTGACAAAGCCTATGCTTTCCCTGCTTCAGGTATTAAGTACAAACCCAAAAGCAGCTGGTTTGTTTCCAGGGTACGAAAGGGCTGTTGACTTGCTCTGTTTTAATCATGTACTCACTGAGATGCTGGCTTTCACCTTTGATATGAATCTTGAAAGTGAAAATTATTTCACTTTTTTTGAATATTATTTAGCTGAGGTGAAAGGAGTGATGTGTCCATGATTAAGAGCACTGGATGTTCTTATGGGGGACTCAGCAACAACATGGTAGTTTGTAACTGTCTGTAACTCAAGTTACAGAAGATCCCCTGTCTTATTCTTGCCTTCCTAGGCACCAGAGATGCTTGTAGTGTCCAGGAGGCAAAACCACTCATAAACATAATATAAAACTTAAAAGGATGAATTATTCATGTCATAACTCAATAGTATGACAGAAACTTGATAAGTGATATCTAGGAAGTGGTTTGTTATCTGGTGCCTTTTTGCCCCATACACAATGCTTCTTTCCCATGTATCATCACTGTAGTTTGAAAGTAAGAATGGGAGCCAAACACCTTTGTGGCTAGCTGGGCAATAGACATGGTTTTGAAGAACACTTATAATGTTAGATTAAAAGTCCTTAACATTTAGCTGTGAAATTGCTTTACAATTATATGACACTCAGTTATCTTTAGTTGTACTTAGACTACAATCTTTTCATAATTTGGATTTAGAGGACTACCACATTTTCCATAGCAATTCATGAAAAGTGGATTTATAAGACAGGTGATAGTGTTTTTCATTTTTTTATGGGACAGGATTTTCTGTACAACTTATTGTCTCTGAATCTTGAGGGTTTTAGTTTTATTGATAAAGAAGAGGACATAGTTTCATGCGTGACTTATTTATTTGATTTCCACATATATGGTTTTATAAGTAAGGAACCTAAATAAAAATAAAAATTGTTAAAAATGTACACAATTTTTTTATATCAAAGTAGGTAAGAAGTGTGCCTCTGCAACATGGTTAGATAAGTGATATATAAGCGTATAAATGACTAGATGGCCTCATTTTCAAAGCACGTGCTGCCTCCTGGGACTTAATACATAGAGGGTATTTCAGATTCATATGAAGATTCAGACCTTGTTTATGTGGAATCAAAAATAAGCAGCAGTTCAAATCCACAGAATAAGGAGTGGAAATGGTGCATGGGTAGGAAAAGGGGCTTGGGAGGGCATGTGTGTTAAATAATACAAATAATTTTGGAAGAATAGATGTGCAGGTGGATCGATGATGAGGCTAGGGTAATATACTGTGTTATATTCTGGGAATTTGCTAATATTTGAAGTTATTGTTCTTACAATACACACAGGTGCTGTGTGGGAGAGTGATGGGTTATTGACTGAGATATTCAGTTATGTGTGGCTGCTGTGAAGAACACCTCATGTCCTTGCACAGCTAGGTCCAGTGTCTTTTACCACTTTTGTGTTACTCAATCCCTTTTTTTAATATGAAAGTTTAACACTTAAATAATTCGTTGTATTTGAGACATAATCTATCTCAAATTTCAAGTGGATTCAAATAAAGAGATTCATGATTTGCCCCAGATATTAATTTGAAATGGTTTGAATTATAGCGAGAGGCTAAATTTGCCACAGTCAGCATTAGTATTTCCATTTTCAACCAAAGAAACAGTCTAACTAGTTCAAAAAGCTTGGAGCATGATAAACAGTAGCACATCCCTAAAATGCTCTTACACGTCTAGACTCACAAGGTCATATGTAGTTGGGGAAGTAATAGAGAAGCAGTTACTACAGATGAGGAAGGGAGACAGTCAGGCAGAGCATAGTGCATATGAAGCGTGTGCGTCAGACTGCTCCTGAAAGTTACACTGCGAAGGATGAACAGGTAATGAAGGTGAAACTAATAAAGAACACAGCATTAGACTGTGCAAATGTCCCTCTGCACACTTAATCAATCACTTGCTCATCATAATGCAGGCAGTACTATAGAATGGACAATATGAATGCTAAAACCAAACAATCACATTAAAGTAGATTATTTTAAATATGTCTTAAGTTGACATAAAATGATGACACAGTTAAATCCTAGTTGCCTTTAATTTAATTTGTTTTAAAATAACAACTTACAAAAATTTGATTCCTTATATTATTTTTATTTTTTTATTTTTCCAGAGTTGAGGACCGAACCCAGGGCCTTGCGCTTGCTAGGCAAGCGCTCTACCACTGAGCTAAATCCCCAACCCCCTTATATTATTTTTAATCAGTGAAATTAGTATCTTTTGTCTCTCCCATTTTCCTCTTTGTGCCCTTCCCCATGCCCCTTCAGGTAATCTTGCATTTTAAAGATGGATTTAAAGAAAGTGCATGCTACCCTGAGGCCCACTGCAAACCCCTCAGAGCAATACAGAGGTATTGGAGAGCTGCTGAACTGCAGTCCCCCACGGGGTTCAAACATATGGATACATGTGTGTAAATATAAACATGGGTTAAAATTACAAATGTCTGAATCTCTAGCTCTCCAAGCAGCTCTTGCCAAAGGTTTAAAAGTATCAATTGTGGGAAATAAAGGGCACATTTAAGATGATTTTAAACAAATGAGTTAATATCATCTAAATATAATTTTACAATCATTTTCTTCTGAAATTTGCTCAATTATGGTGCTGAAGATGAAGACTGTACCAAATGCCTTCACATAAGATTACTAATTTTATGAGTTATTAATGTTTATAATTCAAGTATTAGCAATTAAGATATCCCTAATATTACAAATTGGTCTTTTGATGTTATAGTTTTTTACTAGGAAGAAAGAAATCAAGATTCAAAGATGTACAATAATTTGCCAAAGTTCAAACGTCTGGCAAGTTTATGTGATGAGTCTTGCATGTAATACTTTTCATATGATATTTTTTTTTCTTACAGTGAGTGGAGATCAGAAGTTACTTAGAATTCTGAGTTGATTTTCTCCCAGACAACATCCATCACAAAAATCTGTGGCTTAATCTACAAAGATGCCTGGAGAATTTTATTCCATGGACAAATGCTGCTGTCGTTTTTATATATCAGTGTGATAAGTACCTGTTGAGTATGGAGAAGGAAGAGAAAGAGCGATAACAAGCTGGAGAGATGGAAAGATTACTTGCTGCTGTTTACCCCAAATAAACCCCTCTCTCTACTTGCCAAAAATACATGGAGTTTACAGCAAAAAATAAATAAATAAATAAAATATAAAAATAAAAATCAAATCTCCTTCTAGCCTGCAGCACACTGTAAATATCCTCTTCCATTTATAACCATTCCATTAATTGTTAGTTTTCCTTTGGTAATTCACAGCTCAGAATGACTTTCAAGGATGCTAGACATATTTCCAGAGACAGCTCTCCATCGTCAATTTTCTTTGAGGAGCTCAGCTTCTTCTCCCAAGGGATTTTCATTGGATGGTTTATCAGCTTAAATATGTGGAAATCCAGAACCTTGACTCTAAGTTGGAAAACTTAAAAGGTTCCAAGGCTTCCAAAATGTTTGATGCTTTAATATCCCTGCTGTGCAGGCTCACTTCACTACGCTCGCTCTGCCTCCTTCCTTTCCATCCTGGACATCGGCCATTATGCCAAGAGTGTTCTCTAGTGAAGAACCTGCATTTTAATTCCCATCTCCTTGGCTGAAGCCTGGGAAAGATAGAGTTTAACTGTATTCAATAGCAGAGGCAAATGAGCCAGCCTCAGCTAATGAGACTAAGAATGTGGAGCTCTTGACAACACAGTTTCCTTTGAGATATGAATGCAGTTGCCTGTCAGCTCTCTTTCAACAGGGGCCAATGAAAGGAAGGGACACGCTCAAGGTCCCTATACTACTGGGCCCTATGAAGCATCTTCAGACATTTCATCCTGTGGAAAACTTAAGAATCACATAGGATTATCAATTGGTGTGGTTGCTTATAGCCAGTATGGTAACAGCTTATAAGTTTATAAAGGTGCAGGGTCTAGTGTAGGAACTGCTTTTCAGATTTAACTAATGTATATAAAGATGATTGAACTCTGTCATCTGGCATGTCTGAGGCTACACTACTCATAGTCATGGAACAGAGATAGACAAAGGAACCACAGACCATGTACACCCCCAGTGACCACCTTCCTAAGTTCCCTCTACTGGAGTTTTGGTTGCTTCCCGAGTACTGCCACCAGCTGGAGATAGTGTTCACAGCACGAGACGTGGAAGTCTTTTACTGAATCTACAGCAGCTGTAGAAGCTTGTTTTCAGAAAATATAAAAATTTATTAGTCATAAATAATAAGACATGTAACTAAATAATAAATGAGCAAAATAAAATTGACAAGCACTTCTCCAGACAAGATAGTTAGATAATGATTAATGCCATGAAGAGATGCTTAGCACCACCAGTCACTAAGAAAATATAATTTCACATGGGCGAGCTTAGAGATATATCCCTGCAGTGACAGCAGAAATGTGATGGCAGAGACTCAGAGAGCTGGAAACCTGTGAGATGCAGCCGAGACAGGGAGTCGGAACCTTGCTCCAGAAGTTACTTTAAAGCACTATAACAACACTTGGTGTTCAAAATCCCATCTCCTTCTTATCCATAAAAAATGAAAGACCAGGTCTACAAGTACACTTCTGAAACCATTCCGGTAGAATTAGAAGAGGACAAATTGTCTTAAAGGTTAGTTTTAAGTTCACCATGAAACTGCGACCTGGAAACAGATATATCCCATATGTTCCTTTTCTCAGAAGCAGCCTCAGCTGTTGTCCATACAACCCATCACTGCTCTAGTAATTCACATGTTCACTGTGATGTGGTCACAGTGACATTTTTCCCATAGATATGATCACAGTGATGTGTTCACAGTGAAATGTTGAGTAAAGTGTTCACAGTAACATGTTCACAATTATGTGTTCTCAGCTATGTGTTTATAGTGACATGTTTACAGAGACATGATCACAGTGACATGATCACAGTGACATGTTTATAGTAACATGTTCACAGTGATGTATTCCCGGTGACATGTTTACAGTGATATGTTCCCAGTGATGTGATGTGTTCACAATGACATGTTCACAGTGACCTATTTACAGTGACTTCATAATCTCACTGCACTCACAGTTCCAGGAGCAGCTCTTGTTGATGTATAGGTTTGAGTGTTCCACAGTAGCACTGAACAAGTGATCTCCAATCCCCAAATCCAGTGTGCTTATCCTTCCCACTGCAGGCTACCATAGATGCTTCTACTGTTCTCATTTCCGAATTGACATGTAGTTACAGTATGTGTTCCCTTAAAAGAGTTTTTTATTGCCTTTTGCTTGTGTGTGTGTGTGTGTGTGTGTGTGTGTGTGTGTGCGCGCGCGCGCGCGCACGTGCGTGCACAGGTGCATGCTCATCTGATATAGTGAACATGGGGAAAGATCAGAGAACAACTTCTGAGAGTCACATCTTTCCTTATACCAAGTGCTTCCTAGGTCATCAGGTGAGATCCTGTTATTACCAGGTGTGGTAGCAAATTCTTTCGTATGCTGCCCCTCTTGCTGGTGCATTGATAGTTTTAATTTGCTAATGTTCATTTAGATTTCTCCATGTCCTTTCATGTATTGATGCCCACTTTGCAGAATTGATAAGGTTTATATATCTGGGTATACACAGTTTATCCAGTAACCTTCTTTATATCAACTTACTGACTTTAAGGGTAAGTCTATAAACAGCTACTAGCACACATACGTAAACTTACGTTTGTGTGCATGTGTGCATGTATGTGCCTGTGTGCATATGTAAGAGTATGTGTGTGCATGTGTATGTATCTTTTCAATGGATTTGAGTGAATGTCAAGGATCTTGTTATATTATATAGTAAAGGTGTATTTAGTTTTATAAGAGGATTCCAATAGTTCTTCTCAAGCATTTATACATTATACTCTGCTCTCAGAGAACAATGGTTTTCACTAGCTCCATTTCTTCAATCTCTTATAGAATAATACTTTTTCTATTTATTTTTTAGAGTTTGAATATTGTAGCATTCTTGCAACAGTATCTCATTGCAGGTTTAATTTATAATTTCTTGATAAAATATGGCATATATCATCTTTTCATGTACATACTTGGTGTCTGCATGCATTCAGTTGTGAGACATCTGCTAGGGTTGGTCTTTGGCTAGTGTGAGAATTGTTTAATAATGGTTGAGTTTTAATCCTTTCACTTTTTTGGTTAATGACCCAATTGCCTGTATATATTACAGCTACTCTCTTTTCTGTAGCTGACCTTCATTCTGTTTATTATGAATTTCTCACTTTTCCATAACAGATTCTTTAATCTAAATTTTAATGAAATCAGAATATGCATTCATTCATAGATGAATAGTTTGGTCTTTGATCTAAAAGGTAATTTCCAAAATATTGAGATAGTCTAAGGTTTTTGTTTTTGTTTTTTTTTTAATGTTTTCTAGAAGTTTTACAGTATTGAATCTCAATTATGGTCTATGATTATTTATTTTTTTCTGTCAAATATATTATCTATATTTAGATTTAATTTCCACACATGTCCAGTTAGATGATAATATATTCAGAAACTACATTGTTCTGCTGTCATGGTTGCATACTGCTACCACAGATTAGTATGTAGTGTATGACTTTATAGACTCTGTCAACTGACAAGCAAACCGAACAACAATAAATGAGAAGGAGATACCACCAGGAACTGTGTAGAAGGGAGCAACTGAATTCACATTAAATATTCCATGTATCCACATGATATGAACTCAAAAATGAATACATATTTCACAACCCATCAAAATGAACTTTATATTGCCAAAACTGGTCATGACATTCATATACACAAAAAAACTTAGAATAACATGCATCATAATTTTAACATAGTAGTATGTTTTGATACATTACCAACTGATTTTATAAGATATCTGTTAAATAATGAATGGCTAATTATTGTGGGTGAACAAGTGTAGAATAATGTATCTTCCTAAAAATTCCTTTCACCAAAGGAAAGTTCTCTACTCAATCATAATAACAGCTACAATTATATTCTTTAAGTTTGAACTATTTTTACTGAATGACTCATAACTGTGGGAAATGAACAATGTTGGGTGTACACATTTGCTTTTACGATGTGCTTGAAATATTGTCCTGGATCAGGGCTCATTCTTATCATAAGCCATGTGTCCACTCACTCAAATTAAGCCTGGAAGATCTGAGAAGAACCAGTTGATGAACCTCTGATACCTGGCCAGCACTTCAGAATGTAAATCTAAAAGTCTAGGTTGTAATTTCCTACTGAACTGAGAATCACCTGTAATAGGAGCTTTGTAAAAATAAATAAATAAATAAACAAAAAAGTGTCCTAATTGATTACAAACTGAAGTTAAAAGGTTAAAATCTAATTTGGACAAAGCAATGGCTCACCAGTTAAGAGAACACACTTCTTTTTCAGAGTATATGGGTTCAGTTCCCACCACCTATATCAGGTGTTGGTTACAACTCTGTAACTACAGCTCAAGGGGACCCAGTATCTTTTCCTGGCCCCTGTGTATACTCTCCGTATTCATGTATACACACACACACACACACACACACACACACACACACACACACAGAAAGACAGAGAGAGAGAGAGAGAGAGAGAGAGAGAGAAAGACTACCAATCCCATATATATGGGAGACAAGGCCTTTTTCTCTGGGGCTTAATACAGTTGGTTTTCTTGTCCTCAGTTCTCTGAAACTTTTGCAGGAATTTAGTCCTTACATCGATACTTATTTCACTATGTGGATTGCTTTTCTATAATCCAGTTTCTAAACCACAGAAAAGACTTATTTTTGAGAGTTTACATCCCAGTGTTCCTGTAAACTTTCTCAAGGTTTTGATTATGATATTTAATTGTTGCTCTATCTACAAAAATAATATCCAAATAAAATTAATAGCCAGCTTACAAGGAAGCAGGATATAGAACACATCAAAGGTTCTTGATTTGTTTTGTTTTGCCTTTTTAAAAATGAAATATCTCTCCTAAAGAATTCCAAAAGAGCACAAGCATAATCTCTTGTCTTATAACGCAGGGCAAACAATGAAGGTTTCACAGCAAGGATGAGACTGAATGGGAGAACACTTGGGAAAATTTAAGAGAATGTAGAGTTTGTTGAAGCCACACTTCAAAAGAGTTCTCCCTTTGCTAAAAATTGTTAAGAATGTTCATCAATAAATTCAAAGAAAAAAATTGTTGTGTCTACACTGCCGAATCAAAAGGAGGTCCACCGGAGATGAAATAATGAATTGACTACGCACACTCACTTTTTAGTTGAGAAGAGACATTAGTCTGCATTATGGTGATGCTAGACCTAAATGAATTTCATTTTGTGGACGAGATTAGAAGAGAGTAATGTAATTTGAAAACATGCATTACTTATGTGAACTTTTATGATAAAATGCTGTCAGTATTTCCAGAAGATGAGCTGTTTCTTTGCTTTTAGGTAATTAACTAGCAAAGTGAATATAAGTCCCTTTTAGTCTTATTTTGTGCTGTCAAATCAAGGTAATTTAAATTCAACCACTATATATGCACCTCTATTTAAAGTACGTATTCACACAAATCATGATTTGCGAAACGTGAAAGTAAGAAAGATAAACGGGACTTCAGGATAGCGGAGACTAACATCACATTCACTAGTGTCTATCCCCTTTAAAAAAATCAAATTCCATTAAAATATGAAAAGAAATAAAATCCTGATTGGATTCTCTTTTCATCCATAACATATACAATTCATCTATTTAAATGCATTCATTTTCCTGTGGTTTTTGGCCCCACCACCAATCTCCCCACTAATGCTGTATTTCATACAGCAAATATTATACTAGTCAAACCAATGTGGATATTTCTCTCCCTTCAGATGACTGCCCATTAATCTCTGAATGCTGAAGTGCTTTGACGTAAATATAATAAAACTTCTCTTCATTTTTCTTGTAGCCTTCATAATAAAATGAATGTCTCTTGCTAGGTCCAATTCCAATTTAATATCAAAGTAGAATGATGTCCCTCTTAACAATGCTACCCTGAGTTCTGTGAGCCAACTAATTTCCTAAGTTATTTCAAAGTTAAATAATTTTCTATTCAAGCTATCAGTTAATGTGATGTATATTTGAGTCACTTCAGAAATGGTTCTGTGGAACTTTAGATTAGGAAGATCAGTGTAGGATGAAAATGAGATTACATGGTAAACTAGAATGCTCTCCTTCCAACTCGCTGGGAAACTGTTAGAAGTTCTAGAATAATCTAAGTTTCCCATATGTCAAAACTTCTTTATCAATACAGTTACATGGTTGTATACAATCATTATTTTTCTGATTAAGCCTGCATGTATGTTTATTTCTTGGAGAAAAGGCTTCTTGTTGCCCTAGCACCTTCCAAACTATATATGCTCTAAGGCTGAGTTTCACCTCCTCACACTCCACTTCCCAGTAGAATTACAGTGCTGCACTTAAAGGTGCAAGCACCATGCCTCATGCAATGTTGCTTTTCCTCAATACAATGTATTTAACAGTCACAGAAAATGTCTTGTTAATTTTGATGTATGTGTAGAGTTACATTTGATTTCTATATTTGAACATGGTCCTAAGATTCTAGTTAGATTATCATTTGTTATTTTAAAGGGACTACACTGAATACTCAACAGTGATACCATATCTATTACATGTTTGGAAACTTCAGCAGACATGTGACAATCACTCTCCAGATAAATGCATTGGACAGGTTTAATTTCATCATCAAGAGAGCATCACAGACATTCATCCCAGGATTCTGGTCCTGTGTATTACACATCTGGAAATAGCTGGTCTTTGCTACTTTCTGGGTCCTTCTTTCTTCCAACTTTTTGCATCCTTTCCATTCTTTCAAGCCCCCAACACAAAATACAAGAGAATAAAAGAATAAAAATTCAAGGAAAGAGATCATAGAATAAAGTCAGGGATTGGAAAGGGGGCAGCATTATCATTAAACTACTTCCTGCTGATTAGCAGCATTGAGTTCTTTGGGGCAAGTTTGATCTTCACCATCAGAATATCTAATTTCTTCTTCCTGATGTTGTTTCCTTTTTGTGCACAACTACTTAACAAACCATGACTAACAACCAAACAACAACACATCATTTATCTCAGGCCCCTAGCATTTACATAAACTTCAAAAAGCCCCCAGAATTTTAAATGTCACAGCATTTAGAAACAATCTGCATCTGGCAAAATCACACCCTGCTAGAGCATGAGAGAAACATAGTCAGCTGCCAAGGGCAATCTTAAGTATCCTCATATCCCACAACTGGGATTAAAATGAAAATGTAATCTTATCTGTGTTTTTTAAAGAAATCAAAATTGTCAATAAACCTGGGTCCCATGGTACAGAGAGAGACTTCTATGAAAACAAGGGACACACCACTCACTTCTAAGATCATAAGAAGCTCAGGGATTCAATGGCACCCAAGAGAAAGAACTGAAATCAAAAAGCCCAGTGAGACAAATGAGATGCTGAAGACTGCTGGCAATATGATATGGTATGCCATCTTAGAATCAGTTTTAAACTAGCAGAAATAGCATGCTTCAGCAGTGGCGAGCATGACAGATAATACATGAGCCTGGACTGGTAGATTCCTGATAATGTACAGGATCTGGTTGGTAAGTGCTCATGCCACAGTTACAGGGATAGGTCTAAGGGTCACTTTCTCCTGGTGTGGTAATCAAGGACCTCTTTTCTGAATGTGAACATGTGAACATTCTTGACCATGAGATTTTAATTTCCATCCAAAGATGGAAATGGGAATATTTGGAAATTCCAAAATGGTGGAAACTGAGTATTGCATATATACAAAGAGTATTTCAGGAAAGGGACTCAGTGATCTAAAAAGCCTAAGGGACTATAACTTAGTAGTGTCCTTTCTGAGGTGTAGATTCAGATTCAGGAATCAGGGATCTCTCAGAAGACCATTACGTCATTTGCATTTGTCCCTCAGTAGATATTTAAGCTGGAAAATATCTGTGTGCCTGCAGAAGGTTTTTTCTAAAGTATGTAGTTGGTAAAAACAGAAGACATCGTGGATACCTTGAATTGTACTACCAATGTATTTTTAAGGTTTACTTTCTTTCACTGGCTCTCATGGGGGTTTTATACTATTTTACCTCTCCATGTCCCAATCTAGTTGCTCTTGTGTTTCCCAGAACCCCTACTCAAATTTACCATCTCTTCTTCAATTATTATGGTTATATAAGCTCATATACATTCAATTATTTATAATATCTAATACCACATAAATGCCATGTAAATACAGTTTGTGGAATTAACCATATGGAAAATGTACCTGTTCAGCTCAGATGTGTATACATATTTAGTGTTTCTCAAATGTATACATGCATAGGGTGGATGACTAGGAATGGATATTCTCTCAGGGGTCTGCTCCTTAGAGAAGATTGAATTGCTCTCTTTCAGTAACCATTAGTTGCTCATCATGTAAGGCTGGGGATTTGTGAAACTCCCCTAAAGTACATTTCTGTGTCTCTAGGTTTATTTAGGCTACAAGATGGTTGAGATATCATATGTGTGGTTTTTCTATCTTGTTTAGAAGACACTATCTTAAAAAAAAAAAGACACTATCTTATTACAAATGGCCTGGTCGTCTGGCTTTTAGAATCTTTCCATCCTTATTCTGTGATTTTTTTTTATGAGGAAAAATCCCTTACCCGTAGGGATTGAAATGTAGATCTGAACATGTTTTTAAATGGAAATCCTGACAAACCATATTCTCACATCCATTTCCAAATTCTTATCCTTCATTTTCCATTAAGGGTATTTTCAGTTTTATTTTCATGAAGGTATCTTTACATAAGTACCATGCACATACTAATGACTTTTTGATGCTGATTCTTTCCCCTTCAAAAAGTGGTAATACTTGTGATTTCTACCACCAGAAATTCATTTTTCTTTCTTTCTATATCCACAGAAGTGAAAGTACACAGTTCGTACTACAAACAGGATGCCCACTGAGGACTTCCAGTGTCTAGATTTATCTACTATTTTTATCTATTAATGACTGATAATAGATTCATAATCTATTATGACTATTTGTGAACAATTGATTTTTTATTTCAGTTTTCATTCCTCTTTAATAAAAGTCTAGAGGTGGAGTCTAAGGGTAAGTTGTATTTAACTATATAGGCTTTGCCTGAAGTGTACTCGGAAGAGGTCTTACCTGGATAGTCAAGCTATAGTCTCATCACACAACTCTGTGAGGCTTTGAAGTGTTACTTTAACAAGCATTTTAAAGATGGTACAACAGTGAGACTCATTTACATATTCTTTTCATGGAGGTTTACATTCTACTTTTATTGCCACTTAAATTTTGTTTGTCTTTTAAATTGACTTGAAGAATTCACATATGAATCTCTCATGCCATTGCTTGAATATTTCTTCCCAATCTATATATTTGATTATTATTTATTTTAGAAAAATATATTAAAGTTTAGCTTTATACTCTTTTTTCTGTTCTCTGAGAAAGATTCTTATATCAAATTTTATTATAGAGACTTTATGATTATGGCTTTTATTATATAACCAGATTCTTCTCATATTGATTGAGTACATAATGCCTATTCAGATTCATAGTTTTGTGTGAGCATCTGGTCATTTTCTGTTACAGCTTTCACACAGAAACATAATACACCCACACGGGAGCCTACATTCAAGTGGTATTTTAGTTTTGTTCTGTCCCTGAAAGATCAAAGTTATCAGAATTTACTTGGTGACAATACATTGCTGAGAGAAGTCAGGGTGGGAATTCAAGCATGAACTTGAATCAGTAACCCTACAGACATTCTCCTTGCTGACACAGCCTTGTGCTAAAATGGCTTTCATATGCAGCTCAGACCCACTTGCATATGCATGGTGCCACCCATAGTGGACATGAGCCTCTTACATGGATTAAACATCAAGACAGCATCTCATAGACATGCCTGCAGACCAATCTAATCTGGTCAATTCCTCAATTTTAACTTCTATTCTCAGGGAGTTTAGAAGGACAGATATAAATAGTATGATGCCATGATCTTCTGCCAAGAAGTTGGAAAACACTTCATTACTGAACTAATGAACAGAGTCAAATTCATGATGTGACAGGGGAAGACAAGGGATTTGCAGTCTGGGATTAATGACTGAAGAAGAATAAAGGTTCCTGTTCTTGAGGAAGAAAGCTCCAGGAGCTCACCTCCTGGTACCCAGATCTCAGCAGAGTAAGAAGCCAGGAGCAAAGCAAAGCTCCGAGTTATCAAACATCAGAAGCTGGAGTCAAACCTGTTACATGAGACATCGTTTTTTTTTTTTTTGGAAAGAAATAAAGTTCTCTCCTGCATTGCCTTGCACTCCCAAACACCCATGTTTACACACATGATCTTGAACTCTTTTCATATGCGTTTTTTCTTTGAAAATAAAACCTTGACAATATGGCTTCATAGTGAGCCTCTAGCTTAGACAAATCCTCACTGTTCTCTTTTAAAGTAAATTCGATTATATTGTGTACATTGATTTTCCACATGGATTTTAGAGTCAATTTGTTAATTTTTACAGAAAAGGAGATATAAATTTGATTGATACTAAATGGAATTTATAGGTTAATTTGGGTAAAATAGCTCCCTTAATAGTAAAATTGCCAATCTATAATCACATTATGGCTCAACATTCATTTATGTCTTCTTAGATTATTGGTTTTAAGACTTTCTCTCTTTTTTTTAATTGGCAATTAACAACATGTCTTCACTCTAAGCACTCCTCTGGCTGAATACCACAAATTCTGATGAATGTTCTCATTATCACTGGTATAAATCACATACACACCAGCACACACAGCCCAGTCACCCACGTCCTCACAGACAGCCACTCTGAATCTCCTTGTGTCAAAGACAGGTTACATGTCTGTGGCATGTATTCAAAAAGGATATTGCTTGAGTGAAACATTTTGTGATTTAAAAGTTGAGTCTTGTTAACTTTTATTTGAAATGCCCAGAGTAACATAGAAACCTGATTTTGAGCATTTCTTACTTCATTGCTTCAATTTGTTTTCTAATATAAAAATCTTTAATTTATTGCCAAATATAAAATCTATACATGAGTTATTTTAAAAGTGTGCATATATGCTTTAATAAATGATTTCTTGATTTAAAAAAAAAACTGTTCACCAAAAATATGTTACTAAAGTTTGGGTTACTAGACATCTTTAAAGTTACCCATGGCTCATTTTCAGTCTAACATGCTGTGCCTACAGAACATATTAGTAAAGTTTCAAACTGTAAAACTTTTGAAGCCCATTTAATAGCCTGGAATAGGATTTTCAAGGGAAACTTTTCCTGTGCATTTTCTTATAATTGGATAATTAGACATGGTTTTCCCTTCTCTGTCAGGTCATTTAATAATAGCACAGTAAAAATCTTCAAAATATTTACTACATTTTTTCTTTATGATTGTATGCCTGTGCAATAAAAGGGCTACACTCTTCTAAAATGTGCAATTATGAGTGTCAGCATGACTTTATGTTCCATATGTTTTAAATTTCATTCATTCTTGCCATATATTTAAGATTGGTTTACCCCATGTACACCCAACTGTCATTCACAGATGACATTGACATTGTGTTAATTCATTCATACTTAACTGTTTATGGGCAAGTGTGTATAAGTGAGTGAGTCTGAGTGTGTGTGAGTTTGTGTGAGTGTGTTTGTGTGTGTGTGTGTATGTGTGTGTGTGTATGTGCTTGAGTAAGTAAACTTGTGTGAGTGAGCTTGTATGAGTATGTGTGTGTGCGTGTGGGTGTGTGTGGGTGTGTGTGGGTGTGAGCGTGTGCACACACAGGCAAAACAATGATATGTTCTGCCCTGCAAGTGCAGGTGTGGATGCTAAAGGGTAATTCGAGGTATTGCCTGTTTTCTCTCCACCTTATTTGGGGGGAATAGTACTATAAAACTTGACACTTACCACTTTGTTTAGGCTAAACTGGGCGCCAGAGAGCCTCAGGATTGACCTGTCTTTCAACTCCATTTCCTTACCCACAATGTAGGCATCTATCACCCATACTCAGTGTTTACATGGGTTCTGGGCACAGGAACTCAGATCCTCATTATTGACAAGCATTCAGTTCACCCTCTGAAGTGAGATCAGCCTCAGAAGTGTCTAACTGGAAACCAGAGTAGACACTTGAGCTTAATGTTCTCATCCTCTCTCACTTTTCTTGTCATTTCATTGTCTTCCACTGCAGTCCTGTGGGCATCCCTGCCTGTAAAAGAGAGCATGCCATCAATTAACATGCCTAGCTCTCATTTTTCTACTTTTACTTTTGTCATCTACATTCTTTGCTTCCTGTATTCTGACCTGACTTATATCATTTGGTTTCATTTGGTGACATTTTTTCCTTTGCTATGACTAGATATCCCTAGCTGTTTCTGCTGTCTGTTCATTTTTAATCGCTGCTCCTTCAATTATAGCACACACTTTTGAATTGTTATAATGTGCTTGAAAATGTGTCCAGATCTGGTTTTCATTTTAATAATCACTTCTTGTCTTTGCTCAAGTTTTCTTGAACTATTGATGATTTGAGTATCGAGATAGGATTCTTTTCTTTTCTTTTTTTTATAACTCTTTTTTTATTTTCTTTTTTATTAGACATAATCTTTATTTACATTTCAAATGTTGTCCCCTTTCCTGGATTCCCCCTCCCCCAAAAATCCCACAAGCCATCTCCCCTTCCCCAGTCAACCCTACCCTGCTTCCCTGTCCTGGTATTCCTCTACAATACTGCATCAAGTCTTTCCAGGACCAAGGGCCTCTCCTCCCTTTGGTGTCTAACAAGAACATCCTCTGCTGCCTATGTGTCTGGAGCCATGGTTAACTCCATGTGTACTCTTTGGTTGATGGTTTTGTCCCTGGGAGCTCTGGGAATACTCGGTGACTCATATTGTTGTTCCTCCTGTGGCTCTGCAAACCCCTTCAACTCCTTGGGTCCTATCGAATGGCTGAGAAGCATCTAAAGAAATGTTCAGTGTCCTTACTCATCAAGGAAATCCAAATCTAAACAACCCTGAGATTTTACCTCACACCAGTCAGAATGGCTAAGATAAAAAACTCAGGAGACAGCAGATATTGGCAAGGAAGTGGAGAAAGAGGAACAGTCCTCCACTGCTGGTGGGATTGCAAGCTGGTACAACCACTATGGAAATCAGTTTGGCAGTTCCTCAGAAAACTGGACATAATACTACCGGGGACCCCTGCTATACCACTCCTGGGCATATACCCAGAGGATTCTCCACATGCAATAAGGACACATGCTCCACTATATTCATAGCAGCCCTCTTTATAATAGCCAGAAGTTGAAAAGAATCCAGATATCCCTCTACGGAGGAATGGATACAGAAAATGTGGTATATATACACAATGGAGTACTTCTCAGCCATTAAAAACAATGAATTCATGAAATTTTTAGACAAATGGATAAAACTGGAAAATATCCTGAATGAGGTAACTCAATCACAAAAGAACACACATGATATGCAGTCGCTGATAAGTGAATCTTAGCCCAGAAGCTTGGAATACCCAAGACACATATAACATATCAAATGATACCCAAGAAGAGGAATGACAAAGAATGGATCCTCGGGTCCTTTGTAGAAAAGGAGAAAAAAACCCACAGGAGATACAGAGACAAAAGGTGGAGCAGAGTCTGAGGGAAAGACCATCCAGAGACGATCCCACCCAGGGATCCATCCTATATAGTTACAAAACACAGACACTATTGTGGATGCCCACAAGTGCTGGCTGACCGGAACTGGATATAGATATCACCTGGGAGGCTCTCCTAGAGCATGACAAATACAGAGGGGGACACTCTCAGTCAGGCATTGAACTAAGCACAAGGACCCCAATGGGGGAGCTAGAGAAAGTATTGAGATTCTATCAAGCTCTTAGATAGGGTCTGGACTTCTCTAACCTGGGAATTAGGTTAGAAATCCATTGTTCTAACTCTATGATTATATAGACCTGGCCCCAAATGCCTGACAGCTCTTTTTAGACTCCTATCACTTGCTCCCTTTGGATTTCAGACCTTGAAATAATTTACTACTCTGTAACACTGTTTGGGGCATTCTCTTTTTTTTCCTCCAGCTTTTTTTTCTAAGTATTTTTATTTACATTCCAAATGATTTCCCCTTTCCTGTTTCCTCCCTCCTGAAAGTCCCATAAGCCCCCTTCCCTCCCTCTTTTCCCCATTCAAACCCCTCTCGCTTCCCTGCTTGGCATTCCCCTACATTCATCTCATTCCAAGAAGATGGAAGGAGAGTCTCTCCTTCCATCTTCTTGGAAATCTATTGATATGCGAATTGTGTCTAGGGTATTCCGAGATTCTGGGTTAATATCCCCTTATCAGTGACTGCATACCATGTGTGTTCTTTTGTGATTGGGTTACCTCACTAAGGATGATATTTATGCATTGTTTGTGCTACTTAGCTCTCAGTTTGTGTTCTGTGTTTCTACATTATTCTCAGGTCTTCAAGATACAAAGAAAAGCTTGCTGTTTGAGTACTAAGTGTCTTCCTTTGTTCTTCCATTTCCAGCCATTTGATATCTACAAACTATCTTTCATCCTGAAAATCTTCAGCAAAATAACTTTAATATTTTGTCTACAAATTTTAGTATCATTCAGCAGTAACATTGCCTGACACAAACTACTTTATCATCACCAGATGAAAGACATCTGTGTTTAAGTCCACATTGATAATACCTTAATTATTATTTACTCTCAGGGAAACCATAAAGGTTCATTATAAAGTTATTTGAAACACATAATGTTAAAGGAAACCCCAAACTATTTCTAGCTTCACTAATGATAAATAGTTTGCATGTGTTCATTCTATCTCTTTTTATTTGCACATAGACACATGTGTTTATGAATGAAATTCAGATAGTTATAATGATATTAGTGTGTTCTCACATAAAAACTTTGAATTATTATATGCATATTTTCTTCTATATATATTAACTTTTATATTTGTAAAAAATATTTTCAATCATGATAATATCACATAGTACCATGTAATTAACTATGTCTCATATATATTGGTGTATCATATTAAAGTTATAATTTAGAAATAATTTCTCTTGGGAAAACATGATAAGTATCTGTACACAACATTTCCTCTATATTTCCTTTTCGTTTTTCTTCCTTCTACAGAATGCATTGTAATCATATTCTCTCTGTATCTTTGCTTATTTCTTTCTTTTCCCATAAACTCCTGGAGAGATTGAGGCAGTTAATGACTAATGGAGGAAGGGGTCATAGTCCTTAGTGGTCTGTGTTCAAGCAAAGAATTTTAATCCCAGCTTCACGTAGGCAATTAATCAATTGAAGTGGTCCATAAATGAAAAAGAGACAGAAATGAAAACAGGAGGGGGGCATGTTACAAGTTATGTTCCTTGCAGATGAACCAGTTCACCACTGAATTTCAAGAGCCTGATCCCAGCCCCCACCCTGCTATGACTTGCATGTGAGCATTGGTCTCTTCCTGCATTAGGCTTGATTCTGAATTTTGCAAGTATAACTCAGTTTCCAGAGTTCCAAACAGTTTTGCTCTTCATAGGTTGGTTGAAGTTTTGAATGAGTTCTTAGTTCTTAGAATATGTCTCTGCAATCTCAACTATATAATTTCAGACAACTGGATAAAATGTTCACTTTTACCATGAAGTATGTTTCTCTCCCTGTTCCTCCCTTTCTCCCTGTACTCTTTCTCCATTTTTCTTCCTCCTCCCCTTTGACATTCTCCTTTCTCATCCTTTTAACTTCATCATCTTTTGTTGGTTCTGGGATGTGAACCAGAACTCACCCATGGGACTCAGTATCTGGGGTAGGGGAATTAGCCCTGGTACTTCTTATTTATTGGTTCTCTCTTGAAGTAGTGGAGAAGGAAAATTGTTGGCAGGAGTACTTGGTCTTGCATGATACTTAGGGTTGCTGTTTAATAATAAAACATTTACCTATTTTAAGTCTAAGTCACTTTGTTTTTGCTGTAGCTGACCTGCCTGCCTGAGTTTTCCTGAGGCCAGAAACTGTAGTCTCTGGCATTTAGCACACTTCATCATAAAACAGCAGGGGATGAAGTAAAGTAGCCTTTGTTCTATCTCTACAGGAATTGCTTGATTCTAACTTCCAGATTGCTAGTTGAAGTTGGAAGAAAGAAGTGACACTTTGAAAAGTGATGTTTAATCTGTTTTTCTAAGTTCTCTCTAAAAAGTTTTCTATGGAAGTTCTAAAAGGTTCTTCTCTCTAAAATGTTTTCTCCCAATCTTCTACCCTTTTATTGGATATAGAATTAGACTCAAGTCTGTAAGAAAAATGCTTTCTCCATTTTAGTAGGAGTAAGCCTGTCTTGGTCTATTAAGAAAAGACCTGTTCTTCCTTGTGGTAAGGAGAAGCCTACCTGGTCTTTCTGCTCTCTCTGCAGCGTCTTCCTTTTTCTTTCTTCCCTCTGCATTCTCCAAATTGCTCTTTTAATTGTTTTAAGTTGCCTTGTAATTTCTCAGTTATTCTATTCTGCATTATCCTTCTAATCTTGTTCTCTCCTCCTGGTCTGATGTAGCAATGTCTTTGCTCCCAATGCCATGCAATGTAATGTTTCCTAGTCTTTTGTACATTTTCAAGGACTAGAGATTACATGGTTTATTCAAGCATCTCCCTCCTTTTTTTAAAAAAATAAAAACAAAAATTCACTAAAAGTTCAAACATGAATTAAAATAATAAATTGAATAAGAAGTTCACAACAGAGAATGTTTACATGCATATCCATTAAGAGTAATTTCTGGCTAGATATTCATCATCTGTCACTATCTCAACAGGTTCATAGAAAGTTAGGAAGCATAATTTCTGTGACTAAGGAATTAGTGAAGTTTCATATAAATAAGCCCAGTCAATATTTTATCTTCTGTCCTTGCACCTATAGTAAATCCTTAGTTCCCTTTTTATGACCTTTGGTTAATTATTTCTCATCTTGGAATGTGCTATAAGCTGTAGATGCCTAGTTACTATCTCAGAAGCAATTAACTAGTGACACTTGAAGACTGGCAGTGTTCTCAAATGCAGTTTTGGCATCAGAAAGGACTTAATAGCAGTCCTATTAAAAAATACCTTAATAATTACTAATATAATTTTAGGAATTCTTATAAAACCAACATTAATAATTAAGAAATCATCTATTTATCTATATAGCATCACTACAGGGAAGTGTGTCCTTATTCTGCAGAGATCTGCTCAAAAGGGTGGGCTAATGCCTAGTGATCATTATATATACTTAATAATAACAACTAAAGCAAGTTAATAGCAGGAATCTTTTCTAAAATATAGTTTTCTCAGTCTTGCTTAGAGAAGTAAATCTGTCATTAACTTTGACAATCTATGGCAGAACCTTATCAGGATGATCATCTGCTAGTTTTTAGCTTTTCCTTGATGGTTCCTGGCAACTCAATTGCTGTACACTGTCCTGGACACACACAACTGCTTCTCATATTTTCAGTGGAAACTTGGCAGGACTTCTAAATTATGTCTTCTTGATTCTTTCAAATGTGTGAGTGGATCCATTTTCATTGCAATGATGTAACTGGGAGTAATTTTACATTAGAGCAAACTAAAGTTTGTAAAGCTTGAGAAGTAGCCACAAGAACTTAATGAAGTAAACAGCTCATGTGACCTGAAATCTTTTCTGATCTTTCACAGATGTGCAGCATGGATTCTCCCAAGTTACCAGCACATAAGCACCCAAAAGACTGGGAAAGTCTCAAGGGGATGAGATTGTTAGAGTCTGTCGGAAGACCCCCACTCAGTAAGGCCACAGAGACCGGAATCGTTGCAGTCTGCAAGAGGTTTAATGCTCCAATGTACATTGGGATCCCTCAGCACGCAGGCAAGAGGAGACCCCGAGCTCACAAAGCATATACTTTTTATAAACATTTTTGCGGGGAGTTCAGTGGTCGCCTGAGTTGGACGACTGCGATTGGTTATCCTGAGCAACATTTAAAATTATTGGTCAACTCGAATGGGGAGTCCACCATTTGGCCCTGTCCTGTCCACCTTGTGGTATTCGTGGTATTTCCTAGTCTTGTCTTTTTTTCCAAGTCACTTCCCTCAATAGCCTCACCCTAGGCAGGGTGGTTCTTTGTTTAGACCATTTCCTTATCTGTCCTCCCCCAGTCAGTCTTGGGCAGAATGGAATGTTCAAGTTCTGCTGTTAGCCCCCCTTCTTGGTTGTGGGGGACTGGCCTGCTGTTTCTGACAGGGTTCTCACAAGATCCCATTTGACTCAGTAGAAAAAGAGGAAAAGGAGGGGGAGATAGAAGAGGGAAAGGTTGTTGACCAGAGGGGGTCTGTGTACTCTTTAAATTTTTCATTTTGGAATTCTTTTTCATTTTGCCCACTTTTGTATTTGCTGTAGTGAGAATGCAGGAATAAAAGGACAGGTGCCCAGGCTCTCCTTCTTTCAGATATCTGGGCTTTCCTTCTCCCAGGCTCCCAAGCTCCTTCCACCATGTGTATTCCAGAGAAACATAATTCAAAGTGTCAGGTTTGGTTATAAGTGCCTTTTACCTCGAGTTATGGGGTCCATCCAATTTCTTTTTAAATTTTACTGTTATTATTGAAGAAAAGAGAGTTGAAAGATATTAAACCACTTCTAAATTTTCTTTTAATTCATAGTTATTTTTTTCATAAACATGATAACCCCTTTCTTTGTATCCTAAAGGTCTTTCCATGCAATATTAATCTGTATTCTTTTTATGCAAATTCATTCTGACAGCAACAGTGCAGCATATGACTCATTACTAACTTATTTAAAAATAATTTGGAGAAAAATTCAGGCAGCAGAATTTGTTAGAAAGTAAAAAGACATCTGTAAGATGCTTACAGTTCCAACTTGATTTAAGCTCTAAAGTAATTTACCAAAGGGACCAAAGAAATGCTTCTTCACTGACATGTCTTGAAATTCAAAGTACATGCTGGGTATGAATAGATACCTCACACTCCTTCCTGAAAGACCCATTCTGCAAAAGAAAATGTACATACTAAGGGATTTTCATTTGAATGAGAACAAAAATTTCTGAGAGCTGAAATGTGCTAAATTGATTTTGGGTAAAAAGTATTGATGTCAACTTTCTCTAAACACACACACACACACACACACATGCATCCACACACACATACACATGCTCACAAATGTACTCTCAGACAAACACACACATGCACACATACAGGCACAAACAGAAACACATACACATATACCCTCTCATACACAGTCATATACTCACACTTTCACACTCACTCACACATCCACACACACTCACACACATACATCTACACACACACTCTCACACACTTACACATATGCACACAAATACATGCACACATGCTCATACTCACATATACACTCTTATATACATACACACAGGCATACACACAGACACACACACTCACAAACATACACACACACACATTTATAGGCACACACACACTCACACACAAAAAACACACACCTACACACTAACAAACACACACATAAATACCTACAAACATTCACTAAGACACTCATACTTTCACACAAATACACAGATAAACACACACACACACACACACACACACACACACATACATACCTGTCCTTTAAGTATTGGACAGTACACTGTCATCACTTACTTCCTACTGGATGGTACTTGTGAGGATGATTGATGTGACCTAGAAGGACATGATGGGCCAGTACATTCAATAAGGTAACTAAGAAATCAGTCAACCTGTGACAAGAACACAGGAGAGACATTAACACAGGGACAAAAAGATTTGCTGTCTGGATATTTCATGAGTTTGTTGAAGATTGCTCCAAGCTCCTTGGATATTTAAGAAAAAAATCAAGAAATTACTTAGAAATGACCTTTCTCCTCTATTTATCTTGCAATGAGTGAATGATACTTTATAAGGAAAATGATAAATGTTAGAAAATGTAGAAACCTACTCATCCTTTACTGCAAGTGGTGTTCATCTTACAGCATGGATTTTTAATAGAATGATTCATATTTTTTTTCCTCTAAGATTTTATGGGAGGATATAGAAAATACCTCAACTCAAAGTTCTTTTACAAACAGTGTGACTGTAGCTAGGACACAGAAAACATATCTTGTATAAGGTATATTGGAAGCTGATTTTCTGGAGGAAAATTCTATTGTATTCAAAAGATTTTTTTTAGTAAGTCATTTTTTATTTTATTAGACAGACCCCTTAAACTTATACAACCTCTGCCTTTTAAAATCTTTCAGTTTAAAGATAGACTCTCATTGAAAAATCTGTTTTTACTCTTCTTGGAAAAAAGCATACTTCTGTGGGTCACAATGTGAGTTAAGTTATATTAGATTGTGGTCCCAATGTCACAGCTGCAGAGCCCTTTCCTAAAATGTGCAGATTGTGATGTGGGCACTTGATACAAAACTATATATATATATATATTAGATTAAATCAATTGACATTAATTTCTTTCTCACACAATGGGTCAAAGGAGCTGAATCCCTAGGGTCTGCCCCCACAGTTATTCTCTGTTCTTTGTCCTTTGCCTTAATTTTTAAGATTTCCTTGTATCTGAGATGACAGCATCATCAGGGAACCAGAGTTCTATTTCAGAAGACAACAAATAAGGAGCAACCTCAGTGATGCCCTACTCTTGACTGCATCTGACTACTGCAGATGCTGGGCATGGAGACATCTAAACTTGTCAATATTTTTATGACAGACATGATGAATCATGTAAAAAGAGCTTTAAAAGTTGATCACACTGTCTGTGTACAAACTAATCCCTGCCATCATCCTCTTTTCTTCCTTCTCTCAATTAATTTGCTGAGCCAATTTGTGCTCTGGGTACTTATGTTGGTTTAATAGACATACATCAGATGTATATCAAGTAGCACATATAGTCCACAGTGGTGGTATTCATCCATGCATTCAAATGATGTAGATTTGAAATTCAACTGATATGTCAAGCTGTTAGTTTTTCCTCAAATATAAGGTGGGACTTTTGAAAAGGTTAAAGAGAGAAACCAGACAAACACCACACAGGCTGGAGCAAATAGGAACCCATTATAGACTAAACAACAATGTAGACAATATAACCATTAGGAGTCAACCAAAAGATCTCTACATGTTAGAAAGTTCCAAAAATATGTGTTTGTGTGTGCACATTAGCCAATCCTAACCTGTGGTTTAGTTCCAGTGCATAGCATGAAAAGAGCTGATACCCCAGAGGAATGTTCATGAGAACACCCACAAGGAGTTCTTGACAAAGGCCTTCTGCACTTTTAGCAAAAAAAAAAAAAAAATACCATTTCATGAAATGGTTTAAGAACCATTTCATACTTAAGATCATTGGAAGAGTCTGTAAACACTGAATTCAGTACAGTATTAAAATTACTAAAAAGTATATAATTAAAAATTAATATTTTTTTCCTAAAAGGTAAAACAAAACAAAACAAAACCATGACTGTAGAAAAGCCAAGCAAATCTAAATTTTGGATAGGGAGTAGAACACCCTCCCTAAGCAGCATTGTGATTAATAAATTTGATAATTGACTATAGTTCCTTTTTTTCTAGTTCTTTTGTTTTTGAGGGTATTTATTTATTTATTTATTTTAATTTATTTACATTTCAAGTGTTATCCCCTTACCCGGTTTCCCCTTCTCACAGAAACCCCTTAGCCCATCTCCCTTCCCCCTTCTTCCATGAGGATGTTCCTCTTCTCACCCACCCACTTCGGCCTCCCCACCCTCGATTCCCCTACACTGGGGCATCTATCAAACCTTCATAGGACCAAGCACCTCTCCTCCCATTGATGGCTGATAAGGCCAGCCTCTGCTACATATTCAGCTGGAGACATGTGTACTTCTTGGTTGGTGGCTTAGTCCTTGGGAGCTCTCAGTGGGTTGGGAGGGGGAGTGTCTTGTTGGTTGATAATGTTGTTCTTCCTACTGGGTTGCAAACCCCTTCAGCTCCTTTAGTCCTTTCTCAAATTTCTCCATTGGGGACCCCACTCTTAGTGCAATGGTTGGCTACAAGCATCCGACTCTGTATTTATAAGGCTCTGGCAGGGCCTCTCAGGAGACAGCTATATCAGGCTCCTTTCAGTAAGCATTTCTTAGCATCCACAATAGTATCAGAGTTTGGTAACTGTATCTGGGATGAATCCCCAGGTGGGACAGATGCTGAATAGCCTTTCCTTCTGTCTCTATTCTGCACTTTGTCTACACATTTGCTTCAGTGAGTATTTTGTTCCCCTTTTTATGAAGGACAATAGTAGCCACACTTTGATCTTTCTTCTTCTTGAGCTTCATGTGGTCTGTGAATTGTATCTCGGGTGTTCTGGGCTTCTGGGCTAATATCCACTTATCAGTGAGTGCATACCATGTGTCTTCTTTTGTGATTGGGTTACCTCACTCAGGATGATATTTTCTAGGTCCATTCATTTGCATAAGAATTTCATTTTGAGTCTTTTTTTTTAAAATTTTCTATATTCTTTTTTTTTGTTGCTTTAGGTTTTTTAATTTTATTTTCTAAGTTTTATTTTATTTACATTCAATATCATTTCCCCTTTCCCTTTTTCCTCCCTCCCTGAAAGTCCCATAAGCCCCCTTCCCTCCCTCTTTTTCCCATTCAACCTCCTCTCGTTTCTCTGTCCTGGCGTTCCCCGTTCCCCTACATCCAGTCTTTCCAGGACCAGGGGTCTCTCTCTCCATCTTCTTAGAAATCTATTGATATGCGAATTGTGTCTAGGGTATTCTGAGATTCTGGGTTAATATCCCCTTATCAGTGACTGCATACCATGTGTGTTCTTTTGTGATTGGGTTACCTCACTAAGGATGATATTTTCCAGTTCTGACCATTTGCCTAGGAATTTCGTGAATTCATTGTTTTTAATTGCAGAGTAGTATTCCATTGTGTAAATATACCACATCTTCTGAATCCATTCCTCCGTTGAGGGACATCTGGGTTCTTTCCAGCTTATGGCTATTATAAATAAGGCTGCTATGAACATAGTGGAGCATGTGTCCTTACTGCATGCAGGTAAAGCCTCTGGGTATATGCCTAGTAGTGGTATAGCCAGATCCTCCGGGAGTGTCATGCCCAGTTTTCTGAGGAACCGCCAAACTGCTTTCCAGAGTGGTTGTACCAGCTTGCAATTCCACCAGCAGTGGAGGAGTGTTCCTCTTTCTCCACATCCTCGCCAACAACTGCTGTCTTTTGTGTTTTGATCTTAGCCATTCTGACTGGTGTGAGATGGAATCTCAGGGTTGTTTTGATTTGCATTTCCCTAATGACTAAGGATGATGAACATCTCTTTAGGTGCTTCTCAGCCATTAGATATTCTTCAGGTGAGAACTCTTTGTTTAGCTCTGTACCCCATTTTTTAATAGGGTTATTTGCCTCTCTGGAGTTTGACTTCTTGAGTTCTTTGTATATATTGGATATTAGCCCTCTATCAGATGTAGGGTTGGTAAAGATCATTTCCCACTTAGTTGGTTGCCGCTTTGTCTTTTTGACAGTGTCTTTTGCCTTGCAAAAACTTTGTAATTTAATGAAGTCCCATTTGTCAATTCTTGATCTTAGAGCATAAGCTATTGGAGTTCTATTCTTTATTTACATTCCAAATGATTTCCCCTTTCCCAGTTCCCCCCTCCCCGAAAGTCCCATAAGCCCTCTTCTGTCCCCCTGTTCCCCAGTCAACCCCCTCCCACTTCTCTGCCCTGGTATTCCCCTACACTGCTACATCCAGTCTTTCCAAGACCAGGGGTCTCTCCTTTCTTCTTCTTGGGAATCAATTGATATGTGAATTGTGTCTTGGGTATTCTGAGCTTCTGGGCTAGTATCCACTTATCAGTGACTGCATACCATGTGTGATCTTTTGTGATTGGGTTACCTCACTAAGGATGATATTTTCCAGTTCTGACCATGCCTGAGAATTTCATGAATTCATTGTTTTTAATTGCTGAGTAGTATTCCATTGTGTAAATATACCACATTTTCTGTATCCATTCCTCTGTTGAGGGACATCTGGGTTCTTTCCAGCTTCTGGCTATTATAAATAAGGCCGCTATGAACATAGTGGAGCATGTGCCCTTATTGCTTGCCGGGGAGGCCTCTGGGTATATGCCCAGGAGTGATATAACAGGATCCTCTGGGAGTGTCATGCCAAAACAACAGCCAACAAATTGGGAAAAGATCTTTACCAATCCTACATCCGACAGAGGGCTAATATCCAATATATACAAAGAGCTCAAGAAGTTAGACTTCAGAGAGCCGAAAACCACACTAAAAATGGGGTTCAGAGCTAAAAAAAGAATTTTCAACTGAAGAAACTCAGAAGGGCTGAGAAGCACCTAAAGAAATGTTCAATATCCTTAGTCATTAGGGAAATGCAAATCAAAACAACCCTTAGAATTCACCTCACATCAGTCAGAATGGCTAAGATCAAAAACTCAGGAGACAGCAGGTGTTGGCGAGAACATGGAGAAAGAGGAACACTCCTCCATTGCTGGTGGGATTGCAAGCTGGTACAACCACTCTGGAAAGCAGTCTGCTGGTTCCTCAGAATTCATCATTTTTAATAGCCCAGTAGTACTCCATTGTGTAAATATACCACATTTTCTGTATCCATTCCTCCGTTGAGGGACATCTGGTTTCTTTCCAGCTTTTGGCTATTATAAATAAGGCTGCTATGAACATAGTGGAGCATGTGCCCTTGTTATAGGTTGGAGAATCTTTGCGTTATAGACCCAGAGGTAGTTATAGCAGGGTCCTCCAGTAGTACTATGTCCAATTTTCTAAGGAACTAAGAGACTGATTTCCAGAGTGGTTGTACCAGCTTGCAATCCAGCCAACAATGGGAGAGTTTTCCTTTCTCCACATCCTTGCCAGCATCTGCTGTCACCTGAACTTTTGGTATTAGTCATTCTGACTGGTGTGAGGTGAATTCTCAGAGTTGTTTTGATTTACATTTCCCTGATGACTAAGGATATCAAACATTTCTTTAGGTGATTCTCAGCCCTTCTGAGTTTCTTCAATTGAGAATTCTCTGTTTAGCTCTGTTCCCCATTTTTTAATAGAGATATTTGGTTCTCTGGAGTCTAATTTCTTGAGTTCATTGTGTATTTTGGATATTGGCTCTCTATCAAATATAGTATTGGTAAAGATCTTTTTTTTCAGTCTGTTGGTTGCCATATTGTCCTATTGACAGTCTCCTTTGCCTTACAGAAGCTTTGCAATTTTATGATGTTCCATTTGTTGATTCTTGATCTTAGAGCATAAGTGATTGGACTAGAGTTCTTTTATATCAATTATCTTCACCATTTTTATGTGCAGAGCCTTGAAAGTACAATTGGGAAAATAAATTTAAGGGGACCAGTGTTTAAATTGATGACTTAAAATATGTGTGTATCACCTTGAACTATGTACCAAGTGTTCATTTGAGCATAAGCAAGATAGAACATGCATTTGAAGCTATTTGGATTATCTTATAACTAATACAGGAGAAGATTATGGTAATAAAGTGCTCAGCATGCATTCCGCATTACTTCATCTAGAAACAGCACTCATCAGCATCCACCAGAAGCAAAATCACCTGCATAAAAGATTCTGGTCCTAGTGGACAGCTCTATAGTTTAACGGATGCAATTTGATCACTAATTTTAATATTTTAATAAGATATTAGAATTTGCATATGTATATTCAGCAGTGATTCTGTGAATCTGTTTATAATGACATGTATGCCAACCACAAAAGCATTTTATATTGTATTTTTCCAGGTTTAAATAGTTCAAAGATTATTTTTAGCCACTGCTTATCATTGATGCTAACCTGGAGGTGTAAACATGTATTTTAGATGTGAGAATTCCAATATTCTTTTCTCTCTTTCCATAACTTTCAGTCACCTTACAAACAGGTGAGGTGGCAGCTTCATTTCAGAATTCTTGTCTCGGCACAGCATCATCTTCTACTAGGATCACTTGGCCATGCTGTTCATGTCAGAGTGTAATTTATTTCTGAAAAGCTGTGCATTCTTTTGGAATAGAAGAAAGACTACATCTCTCTTCCCTCCCCTTTCTTCCCACTGTAACTCGAAAAAAGTACAGACTGGAAGTTTCCAATTGTTTTCTAGGAAACATGGAAAAATGGAAAAAGGTTTAGTGTTGAAACTGAAATAATAAATAGAGTGGTGAATTACTGAGTTTTTGAGAGAATGACAAACAAGTGTCTCATGGTTTCTTCTCTGCACAGTAGAGGACAGGAGCGCTCATACTTTTACACTCTGTTACACTCCTGTCTCTGTTGTGATCAGTACCTCCTGTTACTACCCACCTGCAAGCACAGAAACAGTTCTGATAAAATGAGCAAAGACACTCACTGTGATTTATGCTGCTTTTCTTCTTTGCTTGAAATAGCACAAATCATAGGTCTCTATTTTTTTCTTCTAGATCTCTAATTATGCAGGTCTGTAATTTTGTCCAGAAGCCTTAAATTGTATTGAATATTGAAAACCAAGTACAGTACGCTTTCAATTTGGCTTCTTCATACATTTTTAAATATCAAAATGATTAGGTCAGGCTTAGGACCCATTCTCTGAGAAAGTCCATGATTAAAATGCTCACCCTGTGGCTGGATGTGAGATAATGAAGCAGTCAACACACCTTCAGAATTTCATGAAGAAGGAAGGAAGAGGTGACCGATCTCTACCTTCTCTGTTGCCTAACTGATGTGTGCATGGAGTTTGGGTAATATAATACATATTCATGCTGACAGCTAATTTTCAGGCTAATGCAATTCAAAACAGAAAAGATAATGAACCCTAAAAAACCCAGAGTTAGTAAATGGAAGTGCTGACAGACTCTTAACTCTAATAGCTATGCTATTGGGCACCACAAAAATAACAAAGCTAATTTTAATGAAGATTTGAAAGTAGATGAGGCATTTATCTTCAATAATTATGGTGCTTCTGAAGGACCAATATCTAAATGGAATTTAAACCATTTAAATGTCCCAAGGGAAGGAGCAATTGTAGAAATAATTTTTTCTCAGTGTGTTTCATATAAGTACAGGAGTATGGTAAATGTATCTAGCCCCATACAAAATTCTGATGTATTCCAAATGTAAGCATACTGTTCTTTTATCAGTTTATCATCAAATCTAGTTGAAATACACATAGATGGTGATGTCTGAATCTGATTCTATTGCTATAACAAAATGGCTGTGACTAGAAACACTAAAAAACACAAAACAAAAACAAACAAACAAATGACCAAACCAATTCATTTATCTCAAAGTTCCAGAGATTGAAATGGATTACACAAACATATGCTTGACTCTTGCTTCAAGGAAGTTGGTTGTACAATAGTAGGGAAACACGGGGATATAGGTACCTGTAAAATATCGAGAAAGAAAACAAATCAACTCAATAGAACAGATATAATCCATTGCTTGGGTAGAGTACCATGACTCTGACAGGAATCTCTCTCTCTCTCTCTCTCTCTCTCTCTTGCTCAGCTCACTCTGTATACATAACATGTATATATTCTCTCTATATATATACATAACATGTATATATTCTCTATATATACATACATGTATATATATACTTAACATGCATATATTCTCCATATATATATATAATATGTATATATTCTCTATCTCTCTGTCTCTCTGTCTCTGTCTCTCTGTCTCTCTCTGTCTCTCTCTGTCTCTCTCTGTCTGTCTCTCTCTGTCTCTCTCTCTCTCTCTCTCTCTCTCTCTCTCTCTCTCTCTCTCTCTCTCTCTCTCTCTGTCTCTCCCCAAGAGACAGACTTGGAGTACTTCAAATGTAACATAATGGTGACCATAATTCTAGAATATGAGACTTTGAAAAGCAAACTTTAACCATATCTTCCCTATATCACATGATTCTAAAATTTTTTGTTTTTTTAAAAACAAATATGTTCTATATACCCTATTTGTACCAATGTAGCCTCCTATTACCTTTTTAAAATAATGTTTAATGTCTTGTTGACACTCTGTCAAACTTCTCTTCTCACTTTGAGGGCCAGATACATTGAAGAATGATAGATATTTCATGTCTTGAGATATATCAATCTATTGATCTATCTATCAATCTATCACTCTATCTATCACTCCATCTATCTATCTATCTATCTATCTATCTATCTATCTATCTATCTATCTATTGTCTATGTATCACCTATATATCATCTATGTATCTGTATCTATCGTTTGTCTATTCTATATAATATATGATATACACTATACATATTTATACTGTACTAATCATCGGTCTATATATTTATTATTTATGGATTAGCTGTCTATCTACTTGTCTGTATCTATCTGTCTATTTAATATTCCACCTGCATGAATTAGTGATATCTATAGTATATATATAAGTCATATAAAGGAAAGATTAACTAAGAAATGGTGATCATACTAATTATAGGTTTTATTATTTCATAAATAGACATAAAATAATGAAGTAATTTTGGGCAGTGGTGGCGCACACCTTTAATCCCAGAACTTGGGAGGCAGAGGCAGGAGGATTTCTGAGTTTGAGGCCAGCCTGGTCTACAAAGTGAGTTCCAGGACAGCCAGGACTACACAGAGAAACCCTGTCTCTAAAAACCAAAAAAAAATAAAAAAAAATAAAAAAAAAATAAAAATGAAGTAATTCTATGGAACAGATATTGTTTCCTTATGCTTCATTGACTTTGTGGTGTTAGCTGTTCTGTCATGCCTTTTCCACTTTGATGGGTTAAACTTATTTGGTTTTTGTATATTATGAACACAATGATAATGTCTCTAATGCAAAAATTAGTATCAGGAGGAGTGTGGTCATTGTTTGGACTAAACCTCACTATCTTGTTATTAAACCCTTGGGAAATGTCTAAGACAAGAAAACAAAAAAAGGACAGGGGTAAGAAATAGGATAGATAGCATGCTGTATTCAGACCTTAATAATGTGTATGTGCAACATGAGTAGAAAAACTAAGAAAAACCAAAAAACCAGGCTCTTGAGATCTTGCACAGGAATGGGGACTCCACTCATCCTTAGACTAGAGTCCATTCATGTTCTGATGTATCAGATAATCTTTCTATATTTTGTCTGTGTCCTCAGAATTTACATGAAAGTGTCTTTTAAAGTAGAGTTGTTTTTTTCTTGGGGTAATATTAAAGCTTCCTGATTATCACTCAAGACTTTAGCCACAGCTATATTAAGAAGTGAACGTGTGAAAGAAAACATGAAAAAAATGGAGTTTGTATTAGGAAGTCTGTGGAAAGTTGAAGGTTTTGTTTTGGAGAGATTCCCAACAATGAAAAGAAAGCCAGAAAAGCTGTTTTTCACCCAAAATTCAAAGGTAAACTTGGGTGACAGGGCAAGGTGGAACATGCTTATTGAATAAAAATGAAGGCAGCACACAGAAACACTCTGTAGCTCTGATTCATAATAAAGGCTGTGTTATGCCAATCTCCCTGCCATAATGGTGCTTTAAACACCAAAAGTGGGAGATGTTTTCATATTTTCCTTCTTCTCTTGTTTTCTGAGATGTCTCATGAGTAAATCTTTTGCTGGTACAAGTGGTTTATCACCTTAATATGATTTTCCCTGATAAAAATGTGAACATTCCTCTTTCCTGCTAATAAGAGGTAGCCAACGTGTAGACTCACCTAATTACCTAATTACCTCTTTCATATCCCAGTTCCCCGAGTTAGAGTCTGGGATAAGTGCTGCCTCAGGAGGAGCATCTAGAGGACTGCAGTTTATTTCTCATTATATATTTCCTTTGTGCCTCATGAAGATTGGGTGTATTATATAATTAGGCTTATAGTTTTGACTGATAAATGCATAAGAAGAAATAAAGAAAATATTTTAATCTCTTAGGAGCCAAAGAACAGAAATGGAAATTCGGTCTTGTCCACTCTCGAATTGGAAAGATTCTTGAAAATATCATCCTGAGTGAGGTAACTCTGTTCCAAAAGGATACACATGGTATGTACTAATACATGGATGTTAGTCATAAATTATAGGTACCATGCTACATTCCACAGACTCTAAAAAGCTAAACAAGAAGGAAGGCATAAGTGAGAAAGCCTGTTTCTTTCTTTTTTTTTCTGATTTTTCTTCTTTATTTAAAAGGGCTCCTTCACACGAGTTCTCTGAGTGTTGGTTTCCATGCTAAACTATAAGCAGGTTTAACTGATTAGCTTACATTATCCAGCACGTTCTTTTTAATGTAGCCATGATGACATATACTCAAACTATTCCTCCTTTGATAAATACTAATTTTTCCCACTAGAATGATTTTAAAAACATTGTAAATACATCTTTTTTACAGATTGGTATTATTTCTATGAAATAAATTTATGATATACTATAGTATATCTGCACTCTCCTAGATGTTGCCAGATTGGTTTTTTTTTTATTTTCTAAGTTTTTTTATTTACATTCAAAATCATTTCCTCTTTCCCGTTCCTCCCTCCCCGAAAGTCCCATAAGCCCCCTTCCTTCCCTCTTTTCCCCATTCAACCCCCTCTTGCTTCTCAGTCCTGGCATTCCCCTACATCTAGTCTTTCCAGGACCAGGGGTCTCTCCTTCCATCTTCTTGGAAATTTATTGATATGCGAATTGAGTCTAGGGTATTCCGAGATTCTGGGTTAATATCCCCTTATCAGTGACTGCATACCATGTGTGTTCTTTTGTGATTGGTTTACCTCACTAAGGATGATATTTTCAAGTTCTGACCATTTGCCTAGGGATTTCATGAATTCATTGTTTTTAAGTGCAGAGTAGTATTCCATTGTGTAAATATACCTCATCTTCTGAATCCATTCCTCCGTTGAGGGATATCTGGGTTCTTTCCAGCTTCTGGCTATTATAAATAAGGCTGCTATGAACACAGTGGAGCATGTGTCCTTATTGCATGCAGGTAAAGCCTATGGGTATATGCCCAGTAGTGGTATAGCCAGATCCTCCGGGAGTGTCATGCCCAGTTTTCTGAGGAACCGCCAGACTGCTTTCCAGAGAGGTTTACCAGCTTGCAATCCCACCAGCATTGGAGGAGTGTTCCTCTTTCTCCACATCCTCGCCAACAACTGCTGTCTCCTGTGTTTTTGATCTTAGCCATTCTGACTGGTGTGAGATGGAATATTAGGGTTTTTTTGATTTGCATTTCCCTAATGACTAAGGATGATGAACATCTCTTTAGGTGCTTCTCAGCCATTAGATATTCTTCAGGTGAGAACTCTTTGTTTAGCTATGTACCCCATTTTTAATAGGGTTACTTGCCTCTCTGGAGTTTAACTTCTTGAGTTCTTTGTATATATTGGATATTAGCCCTCTGTCGGATGTAGGGTTGGTAAAGATCATTTCCCAGTTAGGTGATTGCCTCTTAGTCTTTTTGACATTGTCTTTTGCCTTGCAAAAACTTTGTAATTTAATGAGGTCCCATTTGCCAATTCTTGATCTTAGAGCATAAACTATTGGGGTTCTATTCAGGAAATTCTCCCCTGTGCCCATATGTTCAAGGTTCTTCCCTAGTTTCCTTTCTATTAGTTTCAGTGTGTCTGGTTTTATGTGGAGGTCCTTGATCCACTTGGAATTGAGCTTAGTGCAAGGAGATAAGAATGGGTCAATTTGCATTCTTCTGCATGTTAACCTCCAGTTGAGCCAGCACCATTTGTGAAAAGACTATCTTTTTTCCATTGTATTGTTTTAGCTCCTTTGTCAAAGATCAAGTGACCATAGGAGTGTGGATTCATTTCTGGGTCTTCAGTTCTGTTCCATTGATCTACATGCCTGTCACTGTACCAATAGCATGCAATTTTTAACACTATTACTCTGTAGTACAGCTTGAGGTCCGGGATATTGATTCCCCCAGAGGTTCTTTTACTCTTGAGAATAGTTTTAGTTGTCCTGGGTTTTCTGTTATTCCAGTTGAATTTTTGAATTGCTCTTTCTAACTATGAAGAATTGAGTTGGGATTTTGATGGGGATTGCATTGAATCTGTATATTGCTTTTGGCAAGATGGTTATTTTTACTATATTAATCCTGCCAATCCATGAGCATGGCAGATTTTTCCAACTTCTGAGGTCTTCTTCAATTTCTTTCTTCAGAGACTTGAAGTTCTTGTCACACAGATCTTTCACTTGTTTGGTTAGAGTCACACCAAGATACTTTATATTGTTTGTGGCTATCATGAAGGGTATTATTTCTCTTACTTCTTTCTCAGCCTGCTTATCCTTTGAGTATAGGAAGGCTACTGACTTGCTTAAGTTGATTTTATATCAGGCCACTTTGCTGAAGTTGTTTATCAGTTGTAGGAGTTCTCTGGTGGAGTTCTTTGGGTCGCTTAAGTATACTATCATATCGTCTGCAAATAGTGATAGTTTGACTTCTTTCTTTCCAATTTGTATGCCTTTGACCTCCTTTTGTTGTCTAATTGTTCTAGCTAGAATTTCAAGTACTATATTGAAAAGATATGGCAAGAGAGGGCAGCCTTGTCTAGTCCCTGATTTTAGTGGGATTGCTTCAAGTTTCTCTCCATTTCGATTGATGTTAGCTACTGGTTTGCTGTAAGTTGCTTTTACTATGTTTAGATATGGGCCTGGAATTCCTGATCTTTCCAAGACCTTTAGCATGAAAGGATGCTGAATTTTGTCAAATGCTTTCTCAGCATCTAATGAAATGACCACGTGTTTTTTTTCTTTGAGATTGTTTATGTAGTGGATTACATTGATGGACTTCCTTATATTGAACCATCCCTGCATCCCTGGGATGAAGCTTACTTGATCGTGGTGAATGATCGTTGTGATGTGTTCTTGGATTCGGTTGGCAAGAAGTTTTAATGAGTATTTTTGCATTGATATTCATAAGAGAGATTGGCCTGAGATTCTCTTTCTTTGTCGGATCTTTGTGTGCTTTTGGTATTAGCGTAATTGTGGAAAGCCTGTTTCTTAAGTGTTTCTGATATACACTAACATTTAGAAACAGGTTTCAGAGGACATGTGACTTGTGCCTGTTATTGATATCTTTTTTTATTGTGGTGCATTCAAGGTGGAACTGAACTAAGACTTCACTCTATACTTGATTAGGACTCTAGAATACTGTCTGGATGACAGACATTTCTTCTAGAGTCAATCTGAAGAACAACACATTGCATTTAATTTTCAATTCTTCATATGCTCTTCCAACTCTTGCATCCCTTTGCCTCCTTGTTTTTGAAAAAGTTGGCCTTTTGACTATGTCACTGAAATATCAGATGTGTAGATATATTTAATACATTTCATTATCAGGCTGGGATTATGAATATTTTGAGCATCATTTTAGACATGCAAAGCATCTTCTAATGACATCTAACTCAAACCATTTCATAGCCAAAGTCCTTCTCTGTCAAGGTGTTTTTTGTTTTGTTTTGTTTTGTTTTGTTTTTGGATGCTGAACTTGATCAACTGTTGTATATAATGTGTGCCATGTATCTTACCTCTAAATGTGTACAACTCCATCATTTTCCTTCTACTCTTTGAAAGAGAGTTATTATAATCATAGCGCAATTAGGGAGTTGGGAAATGCATGCCAAAATCCTTAGACTCATGAGAACAAATGCATAGCATTATTTGTAATTCTTTTGAATAGAAAAATTGCTTCTTTGCTCAAATTTATGAAGTAGATCATTCATTTATAGCAAGATGGATTCAGAGACATTTACTGTATGCTTTCTTATAATCCAATACTTCATTTGCTCACTCAAGTTATGTCCCCTCTTCTCCTTATATGTCTGTGTGTTAATATTTGTACCTCAAAAATTACTCATAACTTTTACAACAATGTTGCATTTGTTTTCTTTGTATAGACTTCTTCTACCTTTCTGAAATGTTCTCAACTCATTGTGTACATTTTCTGTCTTAGCTACAGAACAAGGTATTTCTTCAATAATCTGTGCTTCTATTTACTGAAGAATTTTTTCTGACACCAATGTCTGAGTGTGAAGTGTTCTTTCTGGGACCTTTGTATTTGGTTCTATTTCTACTAAACTGTGCCAGTCACAACTTAGTGGAAGCAGATGAAGAAAGATACATAGGGGCTCTGCTCCTCTATCTGATAAATTTGAACCTATTCTTCTCTTATTGCAGTTTAAGCTTTCCACTTCTGAAGCTAATCTCCTTTGCAGGCTACTCCTCTTTCAGTTTTTACACTGTTCTTTAAATTTCCTTTTTATATACTTATTTATACATGCAGGAAAAATATGTCTTGGGGAATATATGATTATGTTTCCAATGCTATGCTCATATAAAGAGAGGATGTAATTTCAAATTCAAAATTTCTCCTTCCATCATATTGTAGAGAAACCATAAGTTGCCTCTGTGTTTAATATGGAAGCCAACTCACATCACTGAAATTAATATCAGTCCAAGAAGTCAGTATGATCACAGTGTGTTTGCATTTCTTGAGTGTTTCATGACAGTGGAAACAATTCACAGTACTGAGTAAATATACCTTGAATACAAAGAGATTAAAAAGTCTCAGCTCTTCTTTGATATTAACTTTTTTATTTTATTTTTTATTGAAAAAGGAAGTAAAACATTTTATGATAAAATTAAAGAATTACATGGAAAATGTTTCTGGCAAAATTGAAGAAGCATATAGAAAAACACATTAAGATTGACAATTTTCATGGAAAATTAAAGAGTAAAATGGTAGACCTAAAAACATTGCTAAATTAATTGAAAAAGGAAGTAGAAACATTTTATGACAGAATTGAAGATTTACATGGGAAATATTTCTAATAAAATTTTAGAAAAATATAAAATAACATTAAAATTGAAGATTATTATGGAAAATTTCAGATAAAATGGTAGGCATAAAAATATTTCTAAGTTGATAAAGTGGAATTATAAACATTTTCGATAACATTGAAGATCTACAAGGAAAATATTTCTGATAAAATTCAAGAAATATATAGAAAAACATGTTAAAATTGACTATCTCATGGGAAATTATACAGATAAAATGGTAGGAATAAAAATATTCTTAAGTTGATTGAAAGTAGAATTATAAACATTTTCTTATAATATTGAAGATTTACATGGAAAATACTTCTGATAAAATTGAAAAAATAGCTCCTTTGCTGCCTGTCCTGTTTGTTCCGATGTGGTAGACCTATGCTAGGTCTGCCACGGGGGAATACCCCATTTCCCAGTGCTTTCTAGAGATCCAGCAGCAGCAGCAGGGCATTCGAGATCCAACAGAGGCGGGGCATACAAGATCCAGCAGCCACGGGGCATTCAGCCTGTGCCAGGTCTGCATGGGGGAAACTCACATTTCCTGAGATCCAGCAGCAGCAGGGTATTTGAGAACCAACAGTTTGCAGAACATTTAACCCTTGCTAAGTCTGCCACAGGGAAGACCCCATTTCCTGATACTTCCTGGAAAACCAGCTGTATGTAGGACATTTGAGAGAAAGGGAATCCCAGGAGTACAGATACACAGTCCTGCAAGACAGAGAAGTCACAGTCAGAGACAGCAAGACCAGCTTACACTGGAGATAGCTAGATGGCCAAAGGCAAATGCAAGATCATTACCAACAGAAACCAAGGCAACATGGCACCATCAGAACCCAGTTCTCCCACAACAGCAAATCCAGGATACTCTATCACATCTGAAAAGCAAGAGCTGGATTTAAAATCACATCTCATGATGCTGTTAAAGGAATTCAAGAAGGACATAAATAGCTGCCTTAAAGAAATAAATGAGAACATGGGTCAATGGGTAGAAGCCCTTAAAGAAGAATCACAAAAATCCCTTAAAGAAATGCAGGAGAATATAGGTCAACAGGTAGAATCCCTTAAAGAGGAGACACAAAAATCCCTTAAAGAAATATGGGAAAACATGGGTCAACAGGTAGAAACCCTAAAACAGGCAACACAAAAATCCCATAGAGAACTTTAGGAGAACATGGGTCAACATGAAGAAGTCCTTAAAGAGAAATCACAAAACTCTCTAAAAGAAACACAGGAGAACATGGGTCAACAGGTGGAAGCCCTTAAAGAGGAAACACAAAAATCCCTTAAAGAACTTCAGGAAAACACAAACAAACAAGTGAAGGAACTGAGCAAAACTATCCACAAACTAAAAATGGAAGTAGAAACTATAAAGAAATCGCAAAGTGAGATGTCTCTGGAGATAGAAAACCTTGGAAAGAATTCAGGAGTCATAGATGCAAGCATCAACAATAGAATACAAGAGATAGAAGAATGAATCTCAGATGCTGAAGATTCCATAGAAAACATTGACTCAACAATCAAAGAAAATACAAAATTCAAAAAGCTGGTAACCCAAAACATCCAAGAAATCCAGGACACAATGAGAAGTCCCAACCTTAGGATTACAGGTATAGAAGACAACGAGGATTTACATCTTAAAGGGCCAGTAAATATCTTCAACAAAATTATGGAAGAAAATTTCCCTAACCTAAAGAAAGAGATGCCCATGAACATACTAGAAGCCTACAGAACTCCAAACAGACAGGACTAGAACAGAAATTCCTCCCGTCACATAATAATCAAAACACCAAATGTACTAAACAAAGAAAGAATATTAAAAGCAGTAAGGGAAAAAGGTCAACTAACATACAAAGGCAGACCTATCAGAATTACACCAGACTTCTCACCTGAGGTGATGAAAGCTAGAAGATCCTGGGCAGCTTTCATACAGACCATAAGAGAACATAAATGTCAGCCCAGACTGCTATAACCAGTAAAACTTTCAATTACCATGGAAGGCGAAAACAAGACATTCCATGACAAAAGCAAATTTACACAATATCTTTCCACAAACCCAGCTCTACAAAGGATAATGGGTAGAAAATATCAACACAAGGCAGCAAACCACACCATAGAAAAAGCAATAAAGTAAACTTTCAACAAACTCAATAGAAGATAGCTACACAAACAGAATTTCACCTTTAATAAAGAAGATAACAGTAAGCAACAATCACTTTCCTTAATATCTCTTAACATCAATGGTCTCGATTCCCCAATAAAACAACATAGACTAACAGACTGGATACATAAGCAGGACCCAACATTTTGCTGTACACAAGAAACCCACCTAAGTAACAAAGGCAGTCACTACTTCAGAGTCATAGTTTGGAAAACAATTTTGAAGGCAAATGGTCCCAAGAAACAAGCTGAAGTAGTCATTCTTATATCGGATAAAATTGACTTTCAGCCAAAAGTTTTCAAAAAAGATAAGGAGGGTCACTTCATTCTGGTCAAAGGAAAAGTCTACAAAGATGAGCTCTCAATTCTGAACATCTATGATCTCAATGCAAGAGCACCCACATTCATAAAAGAAACTTTACTAAAGCTCAAAGCACACATTGTACCCTACACAATAATAGTGGGAGACTTCAAAACCCCACTCTCAAAAATGGACAAATCATGGAAACAGAAACTAAACAGAGACACAGTGAAACTAACTGAAGTTATGGACCAAATGGATCTAACAGATATTTATAGAACATTCCACGCTAAAGCACAAGTATATACATTCTTCTCGGCACCTCATCGCACCGTCTTCAAAATTGACCATATAATTGGTCACAAAACAGGCCTCAACAGATACAGAAATATTGAAATTATTCCATGCACCTTATCAGATCACCACAGACTAAGGCTAGTCTTAAGTGCAAACAAAAACAATGGAAAACACACATACACGTGGGCTTTGAACAATGTTCTTCTCAATGTTAGCTTGGTCAAAGAAGAAAGAAAGAAAGAAGTTAAAGACTTTTTAGAATTCAATGAAAATGAAGACACATCTTACTAAAACTTATGGGACACAATGAAAGTAGTGCTAAGGGGAAAACTCATAGCTCTGAGTGCCTCCAAAAAGAAAATGGGGAGAGCCTACACTAACAGCTTGACAGAGCACTTGAAAGCTCTAGAACAAAAAGAAGCAATTACATCCAAGAGGAGAGGCAGCAGGAAATAATCAAACTCAGGGCCGAAATCAACCAAATAGAAACAAAAAGAACTATACAAAGAATCAACAAAACCAGGAGCTGGTTCTTTGAGAAAATCAACAAGATAGATAAACCCTTAGCCAGACTAACCAGAGGGCACAGAGGCACTACCCAAATTAATAAAATCATTAATGAAAAAGGAGACATAACAACAGAATCTGTGGAAATTCAGAAAATCATCATATCCTACTACAAGAACTTATACTCAACAAAGTTTGAAAATCACAAAATGGACAACTTTCTTGATACATACCAGGTGCCAATGTTAAAACATGATCAGATAAACCATCTAAAGAGTCCCATAAGTCCTGAGGAAATAGAAGCAGTCATTAATAGTCTCCCATCAAAAAAAAAGAGCCCAGGGCCAGATGGATTTAGCAGGGAATTCTATCATATCGTCAAATAAGAGCTAATACTGATACTCTTCAAACTATTCCACAAAATAGAAAGTCAAGGAATACTACCCAACTCATTCTATGAAGCCACAATAATGCTTATACCTAAACCAAACAAGAAAGGAGAACTTCAGACCAATCTCCCTCATGAACATCGATGCAAAAATCCTCAACAAAATTCTAGCCAACCGAATTCAAGAATGCATCAAAACTGTAATTCACCATAATCAGGTAGGCTTCATCCCAGGGATGCACGGATGGTTCAATAAATGGAAATCCATCAACATAATTCACTATATAAACAAACTCAAGGAAAAAAAACTCATGGTCATTACATTATATGCTGAAAAAGCTTTGACAAAATCCAGCATCCCTTTATGATAAAAGTCTAGGACAGAGCAGGAATCCAAGGCCCATACTTAAACATAGCAAAAGCAATATACAGCAAACCAGTAGCCAACATCAAATTAAACGGAGAGAAACTCGAAGCAATCCCGCTAAAATCGGGGACCAGACAATGCTGCCCACACTCTCCCTATCTATTCAATATAGTACTTGAAGTTCTTGCCAGAGCAATCAGGTAACAAAAAAAGGTCAAAAATATACAAATTGGAAAAGAAGAAGTCAAAATATCACTGTTTGCAGATGATATGATCATATACTTAAGTGACCCCAACAGTTCCACTGAAGAACTCCTACAGCTGATAAACAACTTCAACAAAGTGGTTGGATATAAAATTAACTCAAGCAAATCAGTAGCCTTCCTCTGCTCAAAGGATAAACAAGCTGAGAAAGAAATTAGGGAAATGACACCCTTCACAATAGTCACAAATTATATTTCATACCTTGGTATGACCCTACCGAAGCAAATGAAAGATCTCTATGACAAAAACTTCAAGTCTCTGAAGAAAGAAATCAAAGAAGATCTCAGAAGATGGAAAGATCTCCCATGTTCATGGATTGGCAGAATCAATATAGTAAAAATGGCCATCTTGCTAAAAACAATCTACAGATTCAATGCAATTCCCATCAAAATCCCAAATCAATTCTTCATAGAAATAGAAAGAGCAATTCTTAAATTCATCTGGAATAGCAAGAAATCCAGGATAGCAAAAACTATTCTCCAGAACAAAAGATCTCCTGGGGGAATCACCATCCCTGACCTCATGCTCTACTACAGAGCAATAGTGATAAAAACTGTTTGGTATTGCTATGGTGACTGGCAGAAAGATCAATGGAATAGAATTGAAGATCCAGATATGAACCCACACAGGTGTGGTCACTTGATATTTGACAAAGGAGCTAAAAACATTCAGTGGAAAAAAGACAGCATTTTTAACAAATGGTGCTGGATCAACTGGCAGTCAGCATGCAGAAAAATGCAAATCAACCCATTCTTATCTCCTGGTACAAAGCTCAAGTCCAAGCAGATCAAAGGCCTACACATAAAACCAGAGACACTGAAGCTTATAGAGGAGCAATTGGGAAGAATCTTGAACACATGGGCACAGGGGAAAAGTTCCTGAACAGAACACCAATGGCTTACACCCTAAGAACAAGAATCAACAAATGGAACCTCTTAAAGCTGCAAAGCTTCTGTAAGACAAAGGATACGGTCAATAGGACAAAAGGGTAACCAACAAATTGGGAAAAGATCTTTACTAATCCTACATCTAATAAAGGGCTAATATCCAAGCTATACAAAGAACTCAAGAAGTTAGGCTCAAGAGAGTTAAATAACCCTATTTAAAAAATGGGGTACAGAGCTAAACAGGGAACTCTCAAGTGAGGAAACTTGAATGGTTCTAAAGCACCTAAAGAAATGTTCAGCATCCTTAGTTATCAGGGAAATGCAAATCAAAACAACCCTGAGATTCCACCTGACACTGGTCAGAATGGCTAAGATGAAAAACTCAGGGGACAGCAGATGCTGGAGAGGATGCAGGGAAAGAGGGACACTTCTCCATTGTTGGTGGGATTGCAAGCTGGTAAAACCACTCTGGAAATCAGTTTGGCAATTCCTCAGAAAATTAGACATAGTACTACCTGAGGACCCAGCTATACCATTCCTGGGTATCTACCCAGAGATGCTCCTACACATAATAAGGACACATGCTTCACTATGTTCATAGCTGCCGTATTCATAATAGCCAGAAGGTGGAAAGAACCCAGATGTCCTTCAACTGAGGAATGGCTACAGAGACTGTGGTATATATACACAATGTAGTATTATTCAGCTATTAAAAGCAATGAATTCATGAAATTCTTAGGCAAATGGATGGAACTAGAAGGTGTCATCTTGAGCAAGTAACCCAATCACAAAAGAACGCACATGGTTTGCACTCACTGATAAGTGGATGTTAGTCCAAAGGCTCAAAATAAACAAGTTATAATTCACAGACAACAGGAAACTCAAGAAGGTGGAGGACTGAAGTGGGGGTGCTTGGGTTCCTCTGAGAAAAGGAACAATACACTTACAGGAGCAATAATGGAAGCAAAGTGTGGAGCAGGGACTGAAGTAAAGGCCACCCAGAGACTGCTCTACCTGGGGATTCACCCTATAAACAGTCACCAAACCCCAACACTACTATGGACGACAAGAAGCGCTTATCAAAAGGAGCGTGCCATGGTTGTCTTTGGAGGAGCCCTGTCAGAGCCTTATACATACAGAAGAAGATGCTAGTAGCCAACCATTGGTCTGGGAGTGGGGTCCCCAGTGGAGTTGTTGGAGGGTGGTCCAGAGGAGCTGAAGGAGTTTACAGCCCCACGGGAAGAACAATGATGTTGACCACGCAGATGCCCCAGAACTCCCAGGTACTAAGCCAGCAACCAAGGGGTACACATGGTTCCAGCCAAAAATGTGGCAGAGGAATGCCTTGTTGGGCATCAGTGGGAGGAGTGGTCCTTGGTCAGGTGAAGGCTAAATAGATGCCCCAACAGGGGAAATTGAGGGGTGGGGGAGGTGGGAGTGGGTCAGGTGGAGGGCCATATAGTTGGAGGCAGGGAGTGGGAGGAGGGGTTGGGGGTTTGGAGAGGGGGGAAACTGGGAAAGTTTTTACCACTTGAAATGTAAATGAAGATTATATATAATAAAAAATTGAAAAATATATAAAAAACATTAAAATTAAAGATTATCATGGAAAATTATACAGATAAAATGGTAGGCATAAAAATATTTCTAAGTTTATTGAAAGTGGAATTATAAACATTTTCTGTTAAAATTGAAGATTTACGTGGAAAATACCTCTGATAAAATTGAAGAAATATATAGAAAAACATGTAATATTGGTAGATATTCCTATATGATGAATATAATTTTGAAGAGGAGTATGTATATTCCTTACATGTGGTACAAAGTTATTTACTTTTATTAAGTACTAGTTTGGTAACATATTTTCAGGGCTTCATCTCAAGTATGACAACTTTCACTTTAGAAAGAAAAGTAAAATATTCAAGCAAACAAATGAAACTTAATATGTAATCTAAACAGTTCCTCAACCACGTGGACCCAGGTTGGATAAAACAGCTGGGAAGAAAAGCAAAGCAGAGAGTGAGCAGCAGCCAGCAGGTGAGCTGGGAAGCAACATTTCTCCATGTTTCTGTGCCACTTCCTGTTGAGTTCCTGCCCTGACTTCCCTATGTATTTGTACTGTGACATGGAAGTCTCAACAAAATAACCCTATCCTCTCCAGACTGGCTTCTTTTGGTGAGAAGGGTTTTATTGCAGTAACTAAGAAAGCAAACTAGAAAAATCTCTTTGTATTGGTGACTGTGAGTTCCAGCAGCTCACAGTTTGACTTTCCAAGCACAAAGCATCTTAGTCCAATGTCATGAGAACAATGATGTTCAGAGACAAGCTTTCAAAGCAGGAACTTATTGATGTGTATGTGGAAGGCAGAGACTTGTTGACTATAGCTTAGAGTGTTCACAGCCTGCAGTGGAAGATTTTATGGTGTGGGAATTTGGAGCTCTTTAGTGTCTTGCAGATTCTTCCTTCTTCTGCTGTCTGGACATCTGTATCTTGGTATCATTGCCTAGATCTGCTGCATCTATGGTTCTTACCTTGTGGTGCCACTCTGCAACTCACAGCTGACAATATGGTAGAAACTCTAAAAACTGTTTTGTTTTTGGTTTGATTTTTTTTCCAACTCAATGCCCTTTACCTGAAACAAAGTCCACATGGAGGCTAAAGTTTACTCAAGCAAAGCTTTCTTTAGGGTTTAATATTGTACCTGTAGGAAAGTGTTTGTGTGTGAGTATACGTGAATATATGTGTCTGTGTCTATGTGTGTGGTGTGTGTACATCTGTGAGAATACATATAACATACTGCAGAATTTTCAGCAGTCTTGCCCTTCAAAGGCAGGTCTTGTCTCTATTCCAGTTTGTTTGTATATGGATGAGTCAAGAACTAAAAGAACAAATGACTTTTTGGTGACAGAAGTATTGTCATTCTGCAGCATGATAATATGCACTCTTAATTATGTTTTTAATTTCCTGAATTCTAGAGTTTCATACCTTATTTCCACAGTTCATTAATTAAAAATGTACAAGGATTGGACAAGAGTATCTTTTCTTCTTTCTTAAGGAGAAAAATGTTCGATTTTCTTGGCACCCAGATTCCATTAACCTTTTATCTTTCAGCTATTCTTTGATATGTGTTCTATAAACAAGTTGAATGCTACTTTTGAGATGAGTTATTCAGTCAAAATGGTTCCACTTCCATATTATGTAATAAAACAAGCTATTTGTTTGGCATTGCAAATGAGCTGGCTTTATTTCTTTTCATAGTCTCGTTATCTTATTCTATTAGTATCTATGCATAGATCTTGCATTCCAATAACTGTTTTGCTCACATGAGTTAGAATTTAGGTGAAATATATTAAGTGAGAAAAATGAGAAGAAATATATTATATCAGATAGATTAAATACACTTGGTTACTAAAGTCCTGTAACATGCAAGAGAGTTATTTCTAGAAGGGACACCAGACTTTTAGCTGTGACAGGAGATGAATGAGATACTTGCAAACATAAAAAAATCCACATTAATTAATTTAAATCTCTTGCCTTCATATACTAGATGAATATTCAAAAGCAAGAGGAAGGTGTCTGGAGAAGATGGCCTTCATTGTTCAACCATCTATTGATACTTAAAAGGAGATGGGCACTGATTCTCGCTGCTTGAAAACTTTGTCAGATGTAATTGGATAAAATATAATTAATTTAAAAATGCTCATAAAATGTAATAGCCATGCAAAAATGATTCAATGATGCGTGTAAACCATAGTAGGGCTTCATCTCTATTCAAAGCTTACAAAGAACACCATTTTTAAGACACTGAAGTAAATATAAAACTTGAAGTATGAGACTTTCAGATTGTAGAACCATAATTCAGAGCCTCAGACATCAACTCCAACAGTATTATTAGTCAAGTTATCTAATTTTAAAGGCTTGATTTCTTCACTTAATTT